>CM042241.1:70588286-70600786 GCA_023566225.1 Romanogobio albipinnatus | reverse complement strand
GGATGGATGGATGGATGGATGATGGATGGATGAGTGGATGGGCGATGGATGGATGAGTGGATGAATGGATGGATGGATGGATGGATGATGGATGGATGGACAGACAGTGAGATGGATGGATGATGGATGGATGAGTGGATGGATGAGTGAATGGATGGATGGATGGATGGATGATGGGTAGATGAGTAGATAGATAGATAGATAGATGGGTTTATTGAGGATGCCGTATTGATTAAATAATTATTAAATAGGAAAAATTGAAATATCAGAGTTATCACGCCGGAGACGGGTTTATTGAGGTTGATGTGTCGATTAAATAATTATTAAATTACAATATTCGAAAGATCGGAGGCAACACGCCGGAGATGGGTTTTATTGAGGATTACATATCGATTTAACAATTAATAAATAGTAATATTCGAACAATTGGAATCATTACGCCGGAGACGGGTTTATTGAGGATGCCGTGTCGATGAGGCAATTTCGGTGGGAGTCTAATTGACACGGTCTCTGCAGACACTTCAGCGTCATGCGTTGGTCATGTCTGAGCACAGGTCCACCATCTGATCTGGATACGGCCCGGATCCGGCTGACTGCAGTAAACCTCGGGATAAAACAGAGAGACTATCATTAGCGTAGATGCCATTCTTCTGATGATGTCACGAGTACATCAGGTGTTATGGGAAGTGTTCCCGGTTCCGGCTGACCTAGTTAATGCAGCCTAACAATCATTTCATTGAAAAAGTGTTTTATGTGTATGCCACAGTAAAGAGATGTGTTTTTAGTCTAGATTTAAACTGACAGAGTGTGTCTGCTTCCCGAACAATGCTAGGATCCCCCCCCCCCCCCCCCTTTAAGGTCATGTTTCTGAAGCTCATGATGTGCTAGTGGCAAGTTTTTGTCTCAGAATTGTTCAAATATTTAACTTTTTTGTAACCACTATCAAAGTGTTAAGTGTTGTTGTCCTTTGGTGCGACACCACTATATTCTTATTTGTTGCGATGTCACACACATTACTGTAAAAACGTTCAAAAAACAGTGAAAGAATTGACAAAGTTAATGACTTCGCACTGGCTTCAGCTTCATTGTGTTTCTACAACACATTAATTTTTTACACTTAATAACATATTCTTAATATTTTTGTTTTTATGTTTGATTATACATCTCAATATTAATAACAGTAATTCAGAGTCTTGAACTGTAAACTCTCCAGTCTTGGCTTTCTAACTTTATTTTGGGTATGTTGTTTATGCTATTTTTGCATAACTTGTTTAGATCTGAGTATTTCTTTAATATTACAAATATACAGCACGTTAACTTAAGGTACACTGTTAGTTTACTAGCTATATGCTTCCAGCTGACGTTTAGTTAATAAAAGTACACTTTGAAGAATACTCTCAGTAAACTAACTTTGAGCAACGCTTGACTACTTCCTGTTATCGCTATTACCTACAAACCAAAATCATTTGAATGTGGGTCATTTTTTTGCATTTTAAATGCCAAATGAATGATCTGAGAGTAATTTATCTGCCTTTCTGTCGTTCATTTCTCTTAAGTGAAATTCTGTCCAATTATACATAAATGCACTCGCTAACATCCATCATGTTTGAGTCTCGTTCCCACTGCGGACTCAACATTTTAGAGACATTCTCCTGAGAGATCCACTCAAGCCTAAATCACACTTTAGAACCACTTGACCGGGTTATTCAAGCTAAAACTCCATTAGACACTTAAAGTATGATTACTGATATATTCTGCCAGGTTTTTTTGTGCATCTGAAAGGATTTTCCAGATTTTTCAGACTGTTAGATCACACTCGCTGGAAAAGTGTGCTAATACCCCCTCGTCTCTGAGCTAAAGGGTAGGCGAAATTGGCATATGGTACAGTGTGAATTGTGGTGGAGAATGCGGGCAAACAAGATGCTTTTATTGAGTGAAGAAGAGTGGAGCGGTTTCCTGGGTTTGACAATACTAATGCAATGAGTTTAGTGACATTTAGGATGTTTTCACACTTGCTTAGATTGCCTGGACCGAACCCAAGTTCGATTAGACGTCTACCGCGTCTAGTTTGACGCGTGAACATTTTGAATCCATTCGCATGTCCGCGGCGAAATGGTACAGGCAACTCTTACATTATCTTCACTGCATGTGTATTTAAATATCCTTAAAAAATAAAGTTATGAAACTTCTCTATGCTCTCAGTCAAAACGATTTGGCAGCAACAAATTATAGATTCATGAGACCAAAGATCGGCCGTTAGATCCACACAAGACGAACCACTACAGCCAGCGACAAATGTCAGAAGGACTAGCCGAGGAAAGGCTGCTCTCGCTGTCCGTTATAATTGATGCGCACACCGTGTATGTGCGATCTCTGATCACTGAATAAAGTTTTGTTTGGGTGACGATTGTAATGAAGGTAAAGACGATTACAGTGACATGCAGGAGTCATACATTAGTCAAGCACGAGTATTTTATTGATGCTCAATCAAAAACGTGCGCTCTCGGCTCACTGATCGATAAAACATCGTATTTCTGCATGAACGTATTACAATATATTCACGTAGTTGTCAAAATGAGTGGACTTTGAGTGTTTTTTAACGGATGCTCGCCGAAGAAGTGTGCTTTGGAGAAGTTTGTGAGTATCAGTGGTGTTACACGGGCATCAGCTCCATATTGTTTGTTCTGACAGAGGAACTGTTCACTGATGACATCGACTTCAGATGGCAGAGTTTCCACACATTCAGAATAATTTTATTTTTCATTTGCATTTTAGTGTGTTTATTCATTATGAATGGACCCAAATAGTAGTTATTTGAGGTCATTTGGCATCTCCCTGTGGTCTTGTTTGGTATTGACATTTGTTTATTTGTATGTATTGTACTGTATAACTGAGCAGAGTAAGTTGTAAAGAATGTCTGCAAAGTATGTTTGCATAAAAGAACACTGAATGTTAATATATCGTGATTATTATTATTTTTTTAAAAATAACATTAGCGGGGGTCAGTGGGCCTTGCAGTATTTATTCGGAGAGGAGGGGGGCCTTCAAGTAAAAAAGGTTGGGAACCACTGGACTAAACCATTTAGAGCTTTGTAAGTAATTTTAAAGCAAGATTTAAAAATGTATACAATGTTTATTAGGGAGCCAGTGCAGTGTTGACAGAACCGGCTAATATGGTCATGTTTCCTGGTTCTAGTAAGAACTCGAGCAGCTGCGTTTTGGACCAGCTGGAGTTTGTTTATTAAGCGAGCAGGGCAACCACCCAGTAGAGTGGTTCAGTAGAACGATCTCTTTGGTTTCTCTTTGAGAAACCAAAGAGATCGTTACGCTCTGACTCATTAAATCTCTTAGTGGTCCCGCGGACATACCGGAAAATGAGTGGAGACCGCTCTTTTGCCGTCGTTGGTCCTAGGCTGTGGAATGGGTTACCTCCTTATATCCGGCAGTGCTCCAGTCTTAGAGAGTTTAAACGACAGTTAAAAGCATATTTTTTTGCTTTGGCGTTCGATCATACATGAGTGTGTGCTAGTGGTGTTTATATACTTTGTTGTATGGTTCCCTTTCGAAAGGGAACTCGCGCTGCGTCAGCTTGACGCTACGGGGAACGCCTTCCAGCGTGACAGGTGTCTGAACTACTATCGAATCACGGCAATCCTATTGACCGGCGACAGCCTATGATGTCATCAAGGTGCGACCAGGAAGTATAAAAGGGTGCCTTGCCAACATGACACCGCTTCTTCGTCTTCAGGGACTGTTTTGTCTGAATTGCTTCGAGTTAAGGTAATCCAAATTCATTATTGTATACACACAAGCTGTGTGTTTCTGCCTGGGATCAAGAGCATGCACAGTCAGCTCTTATCGAGTTGTCTGTTTGTTTGTTTAATGTGAGCGTTTGTCAATCTGAGATCGCTCTGCTCTCGTCTGATTCTCTTCCTGAGGGAAGAGGGTTTGGCATCCGAGACTGATGATGCGGTCCCCTCTCATGTCGAGGCTGAGCGCGGACGCACGTCATGGTTTCCCGGATAGAGCTCGCTGAATCGTCACGGGAAGGCATTCTTCCCTTTGACGATCTGGCGGCTGACGAGACTTGTTTGCAAGTGCTCTAGGGATGGCTGTGAGAAGGAGGACTAATCTTCTCAGCCATCCCGACTGTGTATGCTGAGCCGATGAATGTTATGAAACGCGCTGCAGGCGGGCTGCGGCCGCTGTGTTGTCGCGTTAGAGGAGAGATCGCTCATGTTGGAATAAACGATCGATCTCTCCCCAGCCATAATCATTGGCTCAGTTGGGCTTTCATTCCTTCCTGATCTTCCTAATTAGATCGAGAGGGCATGGAATAACCTATGTTCGGTTCATGTTCACTGATATCAGCGGTATGACATCAGCAGTGTGCCGCTGATGTCGGGAGGATGGTAGAATATGGGTATGTGTCGTTGCCTCCGATTAATGGGATGTTTATCTCTGGGAAGCTGAGCGCTCCAACCCTGCCACCTAAACGATGTGTCATTTTTTGGCAGGGCATACACAGCAGCGGGTCAGCCCGGTGCTAATTCTTACACCATGGCGGGGTTTTCATGTGCACCAGGCCGGTTTGCTGAGGGATCTCGATCAGGGAAGGTTTTTTTCCTGATGCGGTGGTTGCACAACAGGCGGAGTCTGGGCCTGAGGGCCAGCATCGCCGAGGAATAGCGAACTTTTGGCAGCGTCTGAGGACCTGCATGCCACTGAGATCCGGGTCCCAGGCAGGCGGGAGGCGTCACGGTCCTAGGACCGGAGACAGGGCCCAATGGCCAGCATTGCCTCTCGTGCGCCCCCACAGTCGGGGGTGGGGCACAGAGAGGCGGACTCCCGGGAGAAGTAGGAGCTGTGTATCACAAAACGCAGTCAGCGTTCATGATGGATCTCCTCCCTGAGGGTGAGATGAGAAATTACATTGACCAGAAAACTCACTCCTCTTCTTCATCATCTCCCCAGGCGCTTCTTACATCCGGCCTAGGTGGGTCCACGATGATGTGCTAGGGCCCGCCTGGCTGGTTTGTGAGTGCGCCCCCTCAGGCCCGTGGTAGCGGTACACCTAAGCATACACGGGAATTAAGCTTGTGGGTGGATATCATGGCGCGCCGCAGGCGAGCGGGTAAGTCCCCTATAAGAGGGAAAAATATTATATATTTTCTGACTTATGCTCCCTGTAGAGGGCTTCGGGGGTCGCTGTGGATCGTTGGATATTTCCTAGGGCCTGTAGTTCCCCTGTTAGGTGGGCTAGAACGATAAAATATTATTTACCAGTTGCTTAAGCTTGGTATAAGTGAGCTAGTATTACTAGTGGAAGCCAGCAAACACTATATATGGTACACGCTGTGAGAGCTGTACAGCCCTTTTTATTCCCAGACCTAAAAAGCTAAGATGCGCTAGAATTAGCGCTGGGAATGCCACTCATTTCCTGCGGGTGTGTAGCGGTTATATATGAAAGAAAAAAAAGGGTTTTTTTTGTGTTAAGAGAAGGCCAGGCATTTTTTCCTCCTAGTATTAAGCTGCTAACTGGTAGCCGCCTCAGGGTAAGGCGGTCTGTATCTTCTCTCAGTGTAAATTTCTGGAGAATACAGGATCAGACCATGCTAGAACTACAGTTAGATCTAGAGCCAGATCTATTTAACGACTGGCACTTCTACCCGAGTGCCCCTTTTTGCATGGTGCAATAGTAGCGGCCCTTTTATGGACCTCGGGTACAGATCTAGATTGGCCTAGGCTTTCTAGGGATTACGGAGATGCACGCCAAGAAAGCGTCTGCACTCCGGGTAGCTGTTCCTTTTCTGAATCTAGCTTTATTACTGTCCCTAATGTAGCCTCCTCTTGTGTAGAGTAGTCCGGCCAAGGCCCGCCCCCTTACCTGCGTTCTGGGGCTTTTTCTAGTAATGCAGGTTGGTGCTGTGCAGAATTGATAGCGACTTAGCCAGTAGTCGTGGGGCAGGGTTGAGGCGTTTTTCATGCAGACACGAAAATTCCGTATGCATAGCTCAGCCCGGCTTTCCAGAGCTAGTTTCTAGAGGCCGCCAGTTTTTTGGCAGGCGCTGGCCCTTCCTGTATATGCCCTGGCCAGTTGATAGTACTCCCCTGACAAGGCAGGGTAGATTTGAGTACCTCCACTCCTAGCTCTGTATCATTCTGCCTCACCCATGGCTCGGGTCGAGCAGCACTTTTCAACCCTTTGTTTATGTTGGTTTGGTCGTGAACTCCCTTGTAGCCAGAGCATTGCCATGGCTGACGCCCTTGCACGGTATGGTAGGCCGCTATTAAAGCTAGGACCTCCATGAGGTGGGTGGCGTATGTGGTACTCCCCCCGCTTAGGGGGTACAGGGCGTTTGGTTTGCAGAGTACCCTGCTATGGACAATGTGATTAGGTTCCAGTGCTTGTAGGCGCTGCCGATAAGACTGCACCATTATACAGTTGGCTCCAGAAGGAATTGGAGGCCTCCAGGATGGGTCACCCAGCTAGGCTGGGATGGATTGTAGGACCAGCTGGCTGTGAGTAGCCAGCTGGGGCAGTCTTGGCAGTAGACTCCAGTTCAGGTAGTAGGCCTCAGACAGGCCTCCTTGCGAGTGAGTCCCGACGGTTGGGGAGGTTGGCAATTTTATTAGCTGCAACCTGGAAAATAGGTAGTCAGCCTTGGTAGGCCTCTGCAAAGTTCGGCCCCATGTGTATTGCGGTATATATTGCTCCCCAACGATGTCGGCTTCAAGTAGCAGAATTTCCCAACTAATAACCCTATTTAGCAGTTGGATGTTAATTTTTGTCAGCCAGCAGAGAAGCTACTGTCAGCCCAAGGTTATAACAGCATAACAGTTTTTCACTCTTGCCACCAGGAAGCCGTCCCTGCAGGCCTGCTGTGAGGTGGTAGGCCCCATCGGGCCTCCCTGAAGGCAGGCTCCCATTCGCCAGTCGCTGTGTCAGCTAGCATGGGCTGCTAAGCTGTTGATGGGTGGTAGGCCGCACCAGGCCACCCTGAAGACTCGGCATGAGGTAGCAGGCCTCACCAGACCTCCCTTGAGGGCGCAGGCTTGGGCTCAGTCACTTGGTGGGTTGTGATGAACCGTTGGCAGGTAGTAGGCCTCACCAGGCCTCCCTGAAGGAGCACTCCTGTTTGCCAGTCGCCGTGTCAGCTAGCATAGGATCTGCTAGGCTGCTGCTGGGTGGTAGGCCGTACTAGGCCTCCCTGAAGACTGGTCGCAAGGTAGTAGGCCTCGCCAGGCCTCCCTGAAGGAGGACTCCTGTTTGCCAGTCGCCGTGCCAGCTAGCACACAAACTGCTAGGCTGCTGCAGGGTAGTAGGCCGCACTAGGCCTCCCTGAAGACTGGTCGTAAGGTAGCAGGCCCCGCTGGGCCTCCCTGAAGGAGGGCTCCTGTTTGCCAGTCGCCGTGCCAGCTAGCACACAAACTGCTAGGCTGCTGCTGGGTAGTAGGCCGCACTAGGCCTCCCTGTAGACTGATTGTAAGGCTTTGCTGGGCCTCTCTAAGGGCCCATTATCGAGTTGTAGGCCTTACTAGGCCTATTCAACTCCTAGTATAAGGTAGTAGGCCTCACCAGGCCTCCCTGAGGGCATGTTCTGGGCTCCTGGATCATCAAAATGAGAAACAGTTAGCACGAGTCGCCTGCAGGTAGCAGGCTGGACCTCCCTGCAGGCCCGCTATCAGGTAGTAGGCCTCACTAGGCCTCCCTTGAGGGCGAGTTCCTGAGTTAGGATGCTCGGGTAACTAGCAATGCTTGCTGTCAGGTAGTAGGCCTCTACAGGCCTCCCTAAAAAGCCTGTTATCGGGTGGTAGGCCTCAACAGGCCTCCCCAAGGGTGAGTTCCCGAGTCAGAGGTGCTCGGGCAGCTGGCTTAGTTTGCTACCAGACGGTAGGCCTAAGCACTAAACCTCCCCTAAGGCTCGCTAAACAGGCCCTAAGGGCTTGCTATCAGGTAGTAGGCCTCACAAGGCCTCCCTGAGGATGAGTTCCTGAGTCAGACGCTCAGGCAGTTAGCAAAGCTTGCTATCAGGTAGTAGGCCTCACAAAGCCTCCCTGAGGGTTACTTCCCGAGTCAGGATGCTCGGTTAACTGTTGTAGCTTGACTATCAGGTAGTAGGCCTCCATTAGGCCTCCCTGAGAAAATGAGTTTCCGTTTTTCAGCTACCTTGACGGTCGGCTTCAACTGCGATCAGGTAGTAGGCCTCACAAGGCCTCCCTGAGGGTTACTTCCCGAGTCAGGATGCTCGGTTAACTGTTGTAGCTTGACTATCAGGTAGTAGGCCT
This sequence comes from Romanogobio albipinnatus, assembly GCA_023566225.1. Lineage (NCBI taxonomy): Eukaryota > Metazoa > Chordata > Actinopteri > Cypriniformes > Gobionidae > Romanogobio > Romanogobio albipinnatus. The sequence continues at coordinate 70,592,497 of CM042241.1, read as the reverse complement.
CCATTAGGCCTCCCTGAGAAAACGAGTTTCCGTTTTTCAGCTACCTTGACAGTCGGCTTCAACTGCGATCAGGTAGTAGGCCTCACCAGGCCTCCCTCTAAGCGAGTTCCTGAGCCTGATTTCTCAGGCTTCTCTGGCATATATTCCTATTATACAATGGGCCTCACTAGGCCTCCCTAAACGGGTCTTTGGTTCTCAGTGCGAGTACTGCTAACTGGCGTAACGCTGACAGCCAGTGGTGACTTGCTATCAGTGATCTGGCCCTTAGCCGGCAGCATCTGGTAAAGTCTTACCCTGGCGCGACTGGTGTCGCTTCTGCTACTTGGTCCCCAAGGAGGGGATTTCAGCCTGCAACCTGGTTTACCTACCGGGCAGCCCCCTTTAAGCTCCCCTCCTTTCGGAGGGTCGTATGTGAGCCGAAGCTGCCTGGGCCTGATTGGGTGGTCGTAGGCCCCTAGGGTGGCCTCCCAATTAGATCAGCTTTTAGGCCAGTCTGGCCTCCTGAGTGTTTCTATCTGATAATAGCTCAGTAGATCCTAGGATTGAGCAGATTAACTCCCCTCGCTGGCAAGGGTAGAATGCGCTATGCTGAGTACTGCTCTCCAGGATTCCCGTCTCTGAGATCCGGTCTGAGGAGGACATTGCCATTCTGCAGTCCCTTTTGACTGGATGCCTCTCCAAGAGGCAAGGACCCAGAGGCTCTGTTATCGAACAGACAGGGATGGCCCGGCTGAAGCGCCCGTTAAAAAAGGCACCAAGCTAGGCCTCCTTGGTGGCAGTAGTGACTGGCTGGGGCGCCCTGGGGCCCCCTAGCCACATTCCCTTAAAGGAGCCCCCTTCTTTCGAATGGGTTGGATCCAGGCCTTTGAGCGGCCTGGGTAGAACTTCTCTAAGTGTTCGAAGATTCCTACTCAGGCTTATAGCTTGGGCTATGACCGTAGGGAATGCTGTCACTGACAGCCTTATGTGACCAGAGGGGGAGTGGTTCAGGCATTTCTTTTGAATTTGCTTGTCCTGACAGTTGTCACTGCTAGTGGGCATGCACTCCCCTCGGCATGGCGGTGTTGGTATTTCATTCCCCGTAGCGTCAAGCTGACGCAGCGCGAGTTCCCTTTCGAAAGGGAACGTCTCCGGTTACGTATGTAACCTAGGTTCCCTGAGAACAGGGAACGAGACGCTGCGTCGCTTTGCCATGCCTCAGGGTTTGCCTGCCAAACAGTCCCTTCAGACGAAGGGCGGTGTCATGTTGGCAAGGCACCCTTTTATACTTCCTGGTCGCACCTTGATGACATCATAGGCTGTCGCCGGTCAATAGGATTGCCGTGATTCGATAGTAGTTCAGACACCTGTCACGCTGGAAGGCGTTCCCCGTAGCGTCAAGCTGACGCAGCGTCTCGTTCCCTGTTCTCAGGGAACCTAGGTTACATACGTAACCGGAGACGTTTTTATTATTATTTTTATTTTTTTATGGTGATGTAACGAAACTGATGAATGTGATCGTATAATTATGTAGTCTTTGGCCCTTGTACAGCACTGTGGTCAACTTTTGTTGTATTAGTATGTGCTTTATAAATAAATTGAACATTGAACATTGAACATAGAGCATTACAATAATCTAGCCTTGAGCTCATGAACGCATGAACTAAATCTTCAGCATTTGTCGTAATTTATATATATTTTTAAGATGGAAGAATGTAGTTTTACAGATTCTAGAAACGTGGCTTTCCAATGAAAATATCCAATTCCTGACCTTAAGTATTTGATTCCAGAATTGGAAACGATTTTCGATTATTGTGATTTAGTGACGGTCTGCCATAGTCTACTCTGTCCAATTACTGGGAAAAACTGTATTTCTGTGATATTTAAGCTAACTCCGTTTTAGCAAGCAGATAAATTACGTTTTATGTGTAATTTAAGAACTCATATGTACAAATTGTATGTAAACTAATACAGCCTTTTATGTGAAATACAATAATATTATAACTATTATATATATATATGTAGCTCCCTCAGATATAGAGTTAGAGTTATTTTAGAAATTGATTAATATGTGTCTTTAAATACATGCATTCTGTAATGTATGTACAGTAAGTACAGTTTTGAGAATGTACAGTATATGGATTTACTTTAGAGACCTTCACACACATTCTCCCTTGTGTTTTAATGCTCATCATGTGTCGCTGTGGTCTGTGTGGTGAAAAATATCCGAGGATCAGCTTTTAACTACTAAACTTCATTATTTTGGACACACACTAAGTAAATTTGTTATTTGCGCACTGACATTTTCTTCATGAAATGTAAAAATCTAGTCGGTTTGATTTTTTTCAAAAGTTGATGCTCTTGGGGTAACACTTTATTTTGTGTCATTGTTACACTTTACATGTATTTACTATAGTAATAACTATAAATTAGGCATAATTAAATGCCTTATAGTAAGTACATGTTGTTCATTAATATTACTCAGTACTCAAATGTATACCTTAAAATAAAGTGTAACCAACTTTGGTTTATTGGTGTGTTTGAGACATTTTGTGCATAAATTCAGCAAGACAGAAGATAAATGAGTGTCTATAACACTAATTCTCTCTTTTTCTTTCTCTTTCATGTTCGGTGGGCGTCTTAATTGCCATCATAGGTAAGTCAACTCTTGTTTGCTTATTATTCACATCATAACACGTCCTAATGACGACTTCCTGAGCAGCAGAACATTTACTCTCATCTATTGTTGACTGAACTCAGCTGTAAAAAATGAGCCATTGAAAAATGAAGATGAATGTGTCGGATGTGAGATAATGTGTTTTAGATGTGTTTGTTCTCTGCTTGACGTTGAGTGATTTGACTGTTCATAAATCAGGGTTATGAGTGAGAGACGCCCATGTTCACTGATCAGGGTAACTCGGAGGGAATCGTGGGTTATTGCCTGGAAAGAAACAAACAAACAAATCCGTCTCCGTGGTCTGGTTCGATTCGCATCTTTAAGTTTCTACACACTTCTAGTTTCCTTGTTGTCCGTGAATAACGTTGTATCCTTCTGTAAGTGTGAGATACAAAGCAGAAGTGAAAGTGGGTTACTCTATAGTGTGCCGTAAATTGGATTTGGAAAATAAAAAGAGGTCACATCTCTTGAGAAGGTTTTACTGTATGTCCCGTACTGTTCAAAGTCTCACTTTTACTGACCCATGCTCTGGGAGGAAATCTTTATTTCCCTTAAATCAAAAACAATCATTTCTTAATGCATTTTTCTTGTCTTAAAAGGAACTAATCATTAGTGCACATTATTCTAAGTTAAAAGCATGTTTGTCAGAATCGACTAACTTGCTTGTTAACTTGATAAAATTGCACATAATTTCAAATCTCACCAAACGACAATGATTTCTAATTTGATTATAATTCACAAGCTCTCAACTTGATTCTGATTTCATTGTGATTCATTTGTTGTTTTTAATTATGATTCACAAGCTCTCAACTTGATTCCGATTCCATTGTGAGTCATTTGTTGTTTTTGATTATGATTCACAAGCTCTCAACTTGATTCTGATTTCATTGTGAGTCATTTGTTGTTTTTAATTATGATTCACAAGCTCTCAACTTGATTCCGATTCCATTGTGAGTCATTTGTTGTTTTTGATTATGATTCATAAGCTCTCAACTTGATTCCGATTCCATTGTGAGTCATTTGTTGTTTTTGATTATGATTCACAAGCTCTCAACTTGATTCCGATTCCATTGTGAGTCATTTGTTGTTTTTGATTATGATTCACAAGCTCTCAACTTGATTCCGATTCCATTGTGAGTCATTTGTTGTTTTTGATTATGATTCACAAGCTCTCAACTTGATTCCGATTCCATTGTGAGTCATTTGTTGTTTTTGATTATGATTCACAAGCTCTCAACTTGATTCCGATTCCATTGTGAGTCATTTGATGTTTTTTGATTATGATTCACAAGCTCTCAACTTGATTCCGATTCCATTGTGAGTCATTTGGTGTTTTTGATTATGATTCACAAGCTCTCAACTTGATTCCGATTCCATTGTGAGTCATTTGGTGTTTTTGATTATGATTCACAAGCTCTCAACTTGATTCCGATTCCATTGTGAGTCATTTGATGTTTTTTGATTATGATTCACAAGCTCTCAACTTGATTCCGATTCCATTGTGAGTCATTTGGTGTTTTTGATTATGATTCACAAGCTCTCAACTTGATTCCGA
>CM042241.1:70580786-70583286 GCA_023566225.1 Romanogobio albipinnatus | reverse complement strand
GTCTAGCCGGCACAATCTGGCCCTCGTCAAACTCGCTCAAATCCTTACGCTTGCCCATCTTTCCTGCTTCTAACACATCAACTCTGAGCACAAAATGTTCACTTGCTGCCTAATATATCCCACCCACTTACAGAGATCATCATTACTCACTTGACCTGTCAGTGGTCATGTTATGCCTGATCGGTGTGTGTGTGTGTATATACACTCACCTAAAGGATTATTAGGAACAGCACCACTAATACTGTGTTTGACCCCCTTTGGCCTTCAGAACTGCCTTAATTCTACGTGGCATTGATTCAACAAGGTGCTGAAAGCATTCTTTAGAAATGTTGGCCCATATTGATAGGATAGCATCTTGCAGTTGATGGAGATTTGTGGGATGCACATCCAGGGCACGAAGCTCCCGTTCCACCACATCCCAAAGATGCTCTATTGGGTTGAGATCTGGGGACTGTGGGGGCCATTTTAGTCCAGTGAACTCATTGTCATGTTCAAGAAACCAGTTTGAAATGATTCAAGCTTTGTGACATGGAGCATTATCCTGCTGGAAGTAGCCATCAGAGGATGGGTACATGGTGGTCATAAAGGGATGGACATGGTCAGAAACAATGCTCAGGTAGGCCGTGGCATTTAAACCATGCCCAATTGGCACTAAGGGGCCTAAAGTGTAACAAAAAAACATCCCCCACACCATTACACCCCCACCACCAGCCTGCACAGTGGTAACAAGGCATGATGGATCCATGTTCTCATTCTGTTTACGCCAAATTCTGACTCTACCATCTGAATGCCTCAACAGAAATCCAGACTCATCAGACCAGGCAACATTTTTCCAGTCTTCAACTGTCCAATTTTGGTGAGCTGGTGCAAATTGTAGCCTCTTTTTCCTATTTGTAGTGGAGATGAGTGGTACCCGGTGGGGTCTTCTGCTGTTGTAGCCCATCCGCCTCAAGGTTGTGCGTGTTGTGGCTTCACAAATGCTTTGCTGCATACCTCGGTTGTAACTAGTGGTTATTTCAGTCAAAGTTGCTCTTCTATCAGCTTGAATCAGTCGGCCCATTCTCCTCTGACCTCTAGCATCAACAAGGCATTTTGGCCCACAGGACTGCTGCATACTGGATGTGTTTCCCTTTTCACACCATTCTTTGTAAACCCTAGAAATGGTTGTGCGTGAAAATCCCAGTAACTGAGCAGATTGTGAAATACTCAGACCGGCCCGTCTGGCACCAACAACCATGCCACGCTCAATTGCTTAAATCAGCTTTCTTTCCCATTCCGACATTCAGTTTGGAGTTCAGGAGATTGTCTTGACCAGGACCACGCCCCTAAATGCATTGAAGCAGCTGCCATGTGATTGGTTGATTAGATAATAGCATTAATGAGAAATTGAACAGGTGTTCCTAATAATCCTTTAGGTGAGTGTATATAGATTAAGAGCGACAAATCAAAAGAGAGCGTGCTGCCTGTGAATGTCCTGACTATGATATTTATAAAAGTATATAAATATAAAGTGTATAATGGTGATTCAATTTTTCGTTTTTTTGTTCACTGAATTCACACTGAATTGAATCTGAGACAATTATTAAATTGAGAATGTCGCACAATAGAATACATTTTCATTTAAGTTTGTTTGTTGGGAATTTGAGAGTGGATTCATGGTGCTCAGTTCAACAAATGCATAGTGCAATACTAGCTAGTATCCCATATATGACACTGAAAATGCAGGATTTTGGGAGTAAATGGGGAGCAGGTGGAGCAAGATGGCAAAAATCATCAGCGTTAAGAGCTCTATACTGAGATCCAGCAGAATCACACCGAGGCTAACGGGAGGTTTCGTCGATCTGGGACGTCCCGATCCCCTCGAGTCTACATGACTGCGCAGAGAAAGGGTGGAAGAGCTCACATGTACCTGAGAACGAATCAAATCCCTCTTGCGCTGTGTTGCCGTGGGCTTCAAGGGAATCACTTAGCCTCTCAAAAATGCCGTCAAGTGGCCATTAATTCATCAATAATGCACCATGGCTCGGTCCAAGCTATTACTTTAAGGGAACGTCTTGCGTGCTGATATTTCAGGGAAGAGATCTGTCCCTGTTGTTGATCTCTGTGGCTGTTCTCGAGAGCATGCGAGCAGACTCATGCTATCTCTGCTGTGCGCATCGTGGGGATTTTCTGTAGCACTGAATATTATTTCCCACAATGCATCGCACTCAAATTGACCTTTCAGCATGACAAATGGAGCTGAAGTATATAAAGGGTATTTGTATGTAGATGCTTTATATCAGTTCATGCAATTGGGAAACATTTGCATTTTAAAGCATGCAGCTTGATTATATATTGCGTGTTTGCATGTATTGTTTATTGTTGCATTCTGGGTCACTATAGCAGTGCACGCTGGAGATTGCGCAGTGATTTAGGCAGTAAGAAAGTCCCGGGTCACTCGCGGTCAGCTGGTATGAATGTGTTGAAGGGTCTAGTCGGGGTGTTTAGTTCTCGGTGCGAG
>CM042241.1:70540786-70575786 GCA_023566225.1 Romanogobio albipinnatus | reverse complement strand
GTTCTGGGTGGTACTATGCAGCTGTTAGGATGTTCCGGGTGGTTGCTGTGCAGTTGTTAGGATGTTCCGGGTGGTTGCTGTGCAGTTGCTAGGGTGTTCCGGGTGGTTTCTGTGCAGTTGTTAGGATGTTCCGGGTGGTTGCTGTGCAGTTGCTAGGGTGTTCTGGGGGGCCGCTGTGCAGTTTCTAGGGTGTTCTGGGTGGTCGCTGTGCAGTTGCTAGGGTGTTCTGGGTGGTCGCTGTGCAGTTGCTAGGGTGTTCTGGGTGTTACTATGTAGTCGTTAGAATGTTCTAGGTGGATGCTAGGGTGTTCTGGGTGTTACTATTTAGTTTCTAGGGTGTTATAGGTGGTTGCTAGGGTGTTTTGGGTGGTTGCTATGTAGTTGCTAGTGTGGTGATTACTATGCAGTTGTTAGGCAATTCTGGGTGGTCGCTATACGGTTGGTAGGTAGTTGCTTGGGTGTTACTATGCAGTTACTAGGGTGTATTGTGTGGTTGCTTGGGTGTTTTTAGGGTGGCTTCTTTCCATAAACTCTCTGATGTTCTGCTGTGTTGATATGGCTCCGGTCCTCCTTCAGAGAAACACATGACACTCAGGTGAGCTGGAACTGAAGTCTCCTTTGTGTCTCTCGAGCTGCAAAAGAGCAACAACGGTTTCCCCGGGGGTTCAGGCCGACTCACCGCTGCTGTAATTACATCCGAGAACGTGTGACGGTTCCTATGGAGGAAACGTGAGGTTGGGCTGCAGAAGCACACTTTAAAGTGAGTGCAGATATATAGCGTCGAGCACAGTGCATTGTGGGTATCTGAGGGAAGCAGATGGTGTGTGCAGTGACAGTGTAAGATGATGACAGACCTTTGAGCGATTCCTCAGGCTCTACAGGACGACACGCTGGTTCTCCCGCTAGTCCTCCTGCCAGACTGCATCTCTCCACATCGGCTCGTTTTCACCTCATTCACACACACACACACACACACACACACACACACACACACACACACACACACACACACACACACACACACACACACACACACACACACACACACACACACACACACACACACACACACACACACACACACACACACACACACACACACACACACACACACACACTCAGCATGTTCTTCTGTCAGATTCTGTGTAATTCGCACACCTGCTTGTTCTGGTGCATGAACTCAGTTTGATCATTGAAAGTGTGTTACACTAGTGCGCTTGTGTATCTAGAGCGCACACTTTCACTGCGTGATACTGTATTAAAATCATAATTTATAATGCCCTCAATATTCAAGGCAAGGGGCAAAAATATCTGTCTTTTATATTTATATAATTTAATACAGTAAATCAATATCACAGTGAGAATCGTTTTTCTCTCCAAATATCAGCATGATTACAAATGTGATATTGATCCCATAATACCCCTTTTTACAAGATGTAAAATAAGTGTGTGTGTGTGTGTGTGTGTGTGTGTGTGTGTGTGTGTGTGTGTGTGTGTGTGTGTGTGTGTGTGTGTGTGTGTGTGTGTGTGTGTGTGTGTAGTTTTAGCTCAGAATACCCCACATATTTTTTATAGCATGTTAAATTTGTCACTTTTTGAGGGTGAGCAAAAATGTGCCGTTTTTGTGTGTGTCCCTTTAAATGCAAATTAGCTGCCCCTTTAAAGAAGAGGGCGGAGCTTCAAGAGCTCATACCGGCAACAACAAAACAGGACAATCTCACGCACTGAACATGTCAGAAACTGTTCAAACCGGAGTCGGACAAAGATGGAGAGACTCCAGAAGAAGAGACGACATGTAGAACGAGACAGGACGCTTCTGAAGGGATAGAGGATGAGTTTCTCAGCTTTAAACTCAAAATGTTGCTTTTTCATGAAACTTGCAACATTCAAGTGTTGATTGAAAAAATAATGTATGAAGCTAGAATAAAACAGAGGGTCTGTTCTTTCTTTTGATTTATACTACGGGGCCGTTAAATGCTTGAATCTGATTGGCTGATGAACGTTCTGAGGTGTGTAAACCAGTGCTGAACTTTATAACAAGAAATAAAAAACAGTACTGATTCATGAAAATGTGCTAAATTAAAAACATATAAATATGAATATTAAAATAAGAAGTTCTAACAGAACAAATTCTTCTGAAAATAATTTAAACATTAAAATATTACAGGTCAAATGTATTTCGAAACATGCATGTACATTTCATAGGTAACACTATGCAAGTCCCTGTGCAACAAGGATGTGTTAGCGTACATGAACTATATGCATTGTGCAATATACATTTTTACAGGATTTAATATGAGCAATATTGCACCTTGATCATTCATGTTAGTTCATAGTGCATAACCAAGGTTACCAGATAAAATAAAAACTCAAACTCAATGTAATGTTGAAATTAACATACTAACAATGAACAATACTTCCACAGCATTTATTAACCATCACTATTTATATATATGCAACATTTGGGTCAGTGTTTTTGTCACATTGTTTTAACTGCTTGAGGTTCTGCTAATGCTAGCGTCCTCTCAGCCTCGTCGACAAACACACACACTGCTGTTCTTTACCTGTTAATGCAGCATCTAGTCAAGAAATGAATGACTTTAGAATGATTTGGCAACAAGTACTGTAGTGTTCTGCACTCATACCGTTTCGCTGTCGTGTTTTAAACGCGCATCTGATGTGTCAGCGCTCTCCGTGCAGCGAGCAGCCTCACGTGTGGATGTAAACACAAGACATCAGTGAGGTTTTTTTTCGCTCTCGTGCTATATACTGCCAGCAGATCCTTCTCCGGGCTCTTGTACTGTGTAATGACAGCGCACATCTCAGCCGCTCCAGCAACGGACGCATCACGGAAAAACTATCGGTGTGGATTTTTGCCGATAACCGATTGTTCCACCAATCAGCTATCTGTGCCGATTAATCGGCAAAAACGATGAATCGGTCGACCTCAAATAACCAAACAGCAAATAACCAAAACCCACAAAGACACTGAGCAATCAAATAAAAATATAAAAACAATAAGATAAAAAGGACAAATTATTTCCATGTTTTATTTCCACAATTTTTTTTAATTTGTATTGTTTTATATGATGTCCAGTCCATTCTACCCCGTCATTATGTTCATGATATTATTATTATTATTTTTTTAAAGGCTGATGATAGTTAAACTATACAAAAATAGCACCTACGCCACATTACAGCCTAAACACAAATAACAAGTAATTGCATCTGCATTCATGCACAAACTATTGAGAACTAGCAAAAGTGTTTGTTTTCCAGTAGATGGCAGCAAACTTGCACTAATATGCACATTCATGTTTTCACCATGAATTAAACTGAGAAATTTAAATATTTCATGTGAAATTTACATTTACATTTACATTTTCATTTAAAATGTCCATATGTCCCCTTAAAACTGCACAACTGTAGAGTAAAAACATTAGGCTATTAAAAAAGTGATATTACATGCGTTTAAAAAAACAGATATGATTCTTTTTGACAAAATCCACTGTCTGTGGCCACTGGAGAACCCAGAACAGCTGCTTGCATATAGTTTAAGGTCAAACTGGAATTAATTAGCGTGCCATATAGAACCTTTTTTTTTAGAGTGATACTCATAGATACACACTGTGTGTGTGTTATGACCCCTTTAAAGCCTGCTAGAGTTTGGATTTCTTCTGAAGTAAAAACGATCAGAGAACATGCAAGTGGCAAGAGATGCTCATGTCGATTACATCAGCGAGAATGATCTGCTTTTATTATTGTGATTCCACTTAAATAATCGAATGCCGCAGTTCCTAATAAACTTACTGGAGAGTAACTCCATGTGATTTGCTCACCCATTTGACGAATGCATCTCAGAGCGCTTGAGAGGCGCGGCGGTGATGTTTAGAGAATGGATGGGGAACGTTTGTAGGGCTGCGATCAGAGAAGGGCAAAGAAAACAACACTGAAGTGAACTCAGTGTAACTGGTGTAATATGTACATGTGTGTGTCTCGTCTGAAGCAGCTGTTAAAGTTTGATGTTCGCTGGAGGGCCGTGATCTTCTGAAGGTGCTGTAATGGGGGAAAACACAGGCTGAAGAAAGTTATCCAGGGAAAACCGAGGACTTTAGGAGAACACAACTCTGGAGAAAGAGAACAAGCACACGGAGACCGTCAGAATCAAACGTACTAAAGAGAAGACGCTGTAGAGCCGAGGCTTTGATGTCATTCATAACTGATCATGTCAACTGTTTCTAAGTGAACTATCTATTGCTGGTCAGATGGTTTTAGGCTGGGTTGCACCAACAATGATTCAATTAAGATCAGTTTAGAGCTAATCTAGGATTTGTTGATCTAGGCTTTATCTTAAATCGAGTTGTGTTGCACCACTTCATTTTAAACCCAGATTGACGAATCTGTTTAAAGGTCGAGTCCTGTCACTTCTTCCGGTGAGTTTAAAGGTTCTTCCGTTTTGCATTTTGCTCAACTCTGTTCTAAGGATGCAGTTCAGTTCTCACGGCTTGTTTGTGATGTCAGATATTTGATTATTTAACACACTAACATGCTCGTGTGAGGTAACGCGCCATCCTCCCGCTGACTCCGCCCCCGTGGGGTGATTGACAGGTCTGTGGTGAGTCTTGTTGAGCACCTGCAGATATGGCAGCTGCTGCACTGATGCACTGCAGGATACACAAGTGTGAGGTGTTCAGTCAACATCAGCATCAGCCAGTGTGTGTGTGTGTGTGTGTGTGTGACCGTGTGTGTGTGTGTGTGTGTGTGACTGTGTGTGTGTGTGTGACTGTGTGTGTGTGTGTGACTGTGTGTGTGTGTGTGTGTGTGTGTGACTGTGTGTGTGTGTGTGTGTGTGTGTGTGTGTGTGTGACTGTGTGTGTGTGTGTGTGACTGTGTGTGTGTGTGTGTGTGTGTGTGTGTGTGTGTGTGTGTGACTGTGTGTGTGTGTGTGTGTGACTGTGTGTGTGTGTGTGTGTGACTGTGTGTGTGTGTGTGTGTGTGTGTGTGTGTGTGTGTGTGTGTGTGACCGTGTTTGTGTGACTGTGTGTGTGTGTGTGTGTGTGTGTGTGAGTGTGTGTGACTGTGACTGTGACCGTGTGTGTGTGTGTGTGTGTGTGTGTGACTGTGACTGTGTGTGTCTGTGTGTGACTGTGTATGTGTGTGTGTGAAAGTGACACGTGACGGCCAAGTATGGTGACCCATACTTGGAATTTGACCTCTGCATTTAACCCATCCAGTTAATGCACACACATTAGGAGCAGAGTAGTGAGTAGTTAACACACACACACACTGCAAACGTGTATACAGCCTTGTGTGGCGCCCGGGGAGCGATTAGGGTTAGGTGCCTTGCTCAAGGGCACCTCAGTCATTTCCCACCGGTTCTGGAATCGAACCAGCAACCTTTGGGTTACCAGTTTAACTCCCTAACCACTAGGCCATGACTGCCCAGGTGTGTGTGTGTGTGTGTGTGTGTGTGTGTGTGTGTGTGTGTGTGTGTGTGTGTGTGTGTGTGTGTGTGTGTGTGTGTGTGTGTGTGTGTGTGTGTGTGTGTGTGTGTGTGTGTGTGTGTGTGTGTGTGTGTGTGTGTGTGTGTGTGTGTGTGTGTGTGTGTGTGTGTGTGTGTGTGTGTGTGTGTGTGTGTGTGTGTGTGTGTGTGTGTGTGTGTGTGTGTGTGTGTGTGTGTGTGTGTGTGTGTGTGTGTGTTTCTGTGTGTGTGTGTGTGTGGTTGTGTGTGTGGTTGTGTGTGTGTGTGTATGTGTGACTGTGTGTGTGTGTGTGTGTGTGTGTGTGTGTCTGTGTGTGACTGTGTGACTGTGGCTGTGACTGTGTGTGTGTGTGTGTGTGTCTGTGTGTCTGTGTGTGACTGTGTGACTGTGGCTGTGACTGTGTGTGTGTGAGTGTGTGTGAGTGTGTGTGTGTGTGTGTGTGTGTGTGTGTGTGTGTGTGTGTGTGTGTGTGTGACTGTGTGACTGTGGCTGTGGCTGTGGCTGTGACTGTGTGTGTGTGAGTGTGAGTGTTTGTGTGTGTGTGTGTGTGTGTGTGTGTGTGTGTGTGTGTGTGTGTGTGTGTGTTTGTTTGTGTGTGTGTGTGTGTGTGTGTGTGTGTGTGTGTGTGTGTTTAATTGATTAACTGGTATGAATATGTAATAAAACAAAATGGTAATAATTTATTTTGAAAAAATAAAAATAAATGTATCACTTTAGTTTTTTATTCTTACGCATTTGGCAGACGCTTTTATCCAAAGCGACTTACATTGCGTTCAAGGTACACATTTTGTCAGTTCTTCTTTCCCTGGGAATCAAACCCATGACCTTGCCGTTGCTAGCGCCACGCTCTACTGTCTGAGCTACAGGAAAGCATTTACATCTATGCTATGTAAATACTTTACAAAAAAATAAGAATAGTATGTTTAATAATAAATACATGCAATTAAAATAAAAATATATTTTTAAGTTTATATATATTTTACCTGACGCTTAACTCTCATCACTTTCAATTTGATTTGAATTTTTGAAAGTGATATTTTTAATTTCTGATAGAAATATTATTATTATTTTACATTTTAATTTGGGTCTAATTTCTTTATTTTGATTTTGTAGTGAAAAATGACTTCCCATGCCAGGTTGTTTGCGATTCACTCAGATGATAAATCATCACTACAGTGTTCAGCTGTAATTGTGAATTAAACGGTTTGTCGGGTCGTTTGACGTCAGGGAATGAGGAAACCGCTGAAGAGCGTCCAGTGAAGTCCCTCATGCTCTCCTAACATTGGGCCGGTGTTCTGTGCTCTCCTGGGCTGATCCTGGAGCAGCTGTGTGACTGTCCTCGGGGAGTGTGTGAGTGATTGAGCTCATTAGTTTGGACGGTCTCACACTAATGCGCTGCTTTAGCAGAACATCTGCTGTGTCATGCAGGAATCCAGGAGTTTCTGAAGTCATGAGTGATGAGCAGGGCATCGGCTCGACGACGCCGCGTTTCTATTGGCTGGTGGGATGTGGAATTGCACACAATAAGCTCCGCCCATCATGCAACCTTAAATTGACTAATGATGTTTATGGAGAACTATTTTTTTCCCTCTTATTCTTGGAAGTCAATAAATACTCTCTTCCTTTAGTCTCAGAGGAAGAGGAGCTCTAAAGGTGACCCTGTGATGATTAATACTTTAAATATATGTTCATATAATCTGGGTTCTGTGCAAAAGAACAGTGAATACAGTAAAAACAGCGATATTGTGAAATATTATTCCAGTGTAGATCAGCTGTTCTCTGTGTGAATATATAGTGAGCTGTAATTTATATCCTCATTCCTCCAGTCTTCAGATGGAGGTGAAGCGTTCTGTGTGATCAGTTCTTCTGAAGTGTCGTGTGGACAGCTGTGTTCGTCCCTGCGGTTTGACTTGTGTAGTGTGTGATTCCTCCATACGGGTGTGTAGTGTTGTGTGTAATGTTGTGTGTGTGTTCTGTGTAGTGTTGTGTGTAATGCTCTGACGGTTTGATCGTTAGTGTGAGATCATGTTCAGATCCTTCATTAGGAGCAGGAAACTCTGATTACCCCATCTATCTATCTATCTATCTATCTATCTATCTATCTATCTATCTATCTATCTATCTATCTATCTATCTATCTATCTATCTATCTATCTATCTATCTATCTATCTATCTATCTATCTATCTATCTATCTATCTATCTATCTATCTATCCATCCATGTATCTGAATATCCATCCATCCATTCATCTATCCATCCATCCATCCATCCATCCATTCATCTATCCATCCAAATATCCATCCATTGGAATATCCATCCATCATCCATCCATCCATCCATCCATCCATCCATCCATCCATCCATCCATCCATCCGTATATACATCCATCCATCCATCCGAATATCCATCATCCATCCATCCATCCATCCATCCATTGGAATATCCATCCATCATCCATCCATCCATCATCCATCCATCCATCCATCCATCCATCCATCCATCCATCCATCCATTCATCCGAATATCCATCTATCAATCCATCCGTCCATGCATACATCCATTTATCCAAATATCCATCCATCCATCATCCATCCATCCGAATATCCATCCATCCATTCATCTGAATATCCATCCCATCCATCCATCCATCTATCCGAATATCCATCTATCAATCCATCCGTCCATACATCCATCCATACATCCATTTATCCAAATATCCATCCATCCATCCATCCATCCATCCATCCATGTATCTGAATATCCATCCATCCATTCATCTATCCATCTATCCATCCAAATATCCATCGATCATCCATCCATCCATCCATCCATCCATTTATCCAAATATCCATCCATCCATCCATCATCCATCCATCCATCCATCCATCCATCCGAATATCCATCTATCAATCCATTCATCCATCCATACATCCATACATCCATTTATCCAAATATCCATCCATCCATCCATCCATTTATCCAAATATCCATCCATCCATCCATGTGTCAGAGTTTTTGTCTTGTAATGTTTTATTTTGGCCACTAGAGGTCCCCATAGGACTCATGTCTAAACATGTGCCTTTTGTAATCTGTGCTATTGTTTTCACCTGTGTCTCATTCTGTGCTGTGTATTTAAGCTGGTTGGTTTCTCTGCATCCTTGCTTGGTTATTGTGGTTCCTAAACCTGTGACTGCCGTAAGTTTTTGCTCTTGTCCCAAGAAGTTTTCTTTTGTGTCTTTTTTTGTTTCCAGAGTTTGCTTTTTGCTGTTACGGGAACCTTTTTTCCTGAGCTTCTGTTTTTGAGATTGTTGTCTCTCCTTTTTGATTTTTATGTCCTTTTTGGACTTGATATTCTTCTGTTTTTGTGAATGCCTGGAAGAAAGGGCTTTTTGTGCCCTTTTCCTTTTTTGTTTGTTAATAAACTCTTTTTGATTCAATTTAAGCAAGCGTCTGACTATTGGGTTCAAGCCCCTCCTGTGGCTCAGTGGTGGAATCTAAGACTTTCACGCCAGAGACCCGAGTTTGATTCCCGGCTCTGACAGAATAACCAAGCCACATTATGAACCCAGAGACGCCGAACCCTCAAGAACTCTTTGCCACAGTTGCTCAGCATGAGTCCACAGTTCAGCGTCATGAGACAGCCCTAGCTCAGCAGGAGACTTTGATGATTAAACACTCACAGGTACTGTCCGATATCATGACTTCTATCCGTCAGATCTTTGACCGGCTGCCATCCACTCCAGCTGCTGCCTCTACTGCTGCCTCTGTACCTCTCCCGGAGTCTCAAATGCTCTCTCCTTTGGCTGAACCTCGCCTACCTCCACCACAACGTTTCTTGGGTGATCCCAGTGCATGTGATGGGTTCCTAACTCAATGCTCTCTCACATTTGAACTACAGCCATCTTCCTTCCCCTCAGATCGGGCCAAGATTGCATATGTTATCACCCTCCTTTCTTGCAAGGCTCTCTCCTGGGCAACAGCGGTCTGGAAGGCACAGGCGGCCTGCTGTTCAAGTTATTCTTTGTTCAAAGAGGAGTTCAAGAGAGTCTTTGACCACCCCCTCAGCGGTCGGCAAGCCTCTAAGAGACTTCTCACCCTCCGACAAGGTAATGGCAGTGCCGCTGAATATGCCATTCAGTTTCGGACAGTTGCAGCAGGAAGTGGTTGGAACGACGAGGCCCTCATGGTGAGTTTCCTGAACGGTTTATCTGAGGCAATCAAGGATGACCTGGCTACCAGAGAACCGGCCTGTGATCTCGAGACTCTTATCGATCAAGCTATCAGGCTAGATAATCGCCTCAGGGAAAGAAACCTGCATCGCCAGTCTGCTTCCACACTGTCTGCCAGCCCAGTTCCTTTTCAAATGCTACCAGTGCCCCAAGATTCTCCAGAACCCATGCAGTTGGGTAGGGCTCGACTGTCTCCTTCAGAGCGAGACCGTCGTATAAGAGAGCGCTGTTGTCTATATTGTGGACTGCAGGGTCATTTTCGCTCCTCTTGTCCCGAGCTCTCGGGAAACGCCCAGTCCCGCACAGGCAAGGAAGGACTGTAACGGGAGTAACACGCACTGCTTCACCTTCCAACGCCGGGTTGTCCCTTCCCATCACACTCACTTGGGGAGACCAGGAACACCAACTCCAGGCCTTTATTGATTCCGGTGCGGCTGGGAACTTCATGGATATTTCCCTTGCCAATAGTCTCCAGATCCCTACTAATTCCCTTCCTGCCCCCCTAACTGTAACCGCCTTGGATGGAAGACCGTTAGCTCCTGGGAGAATAACCCACATCACCTCTCCCCTTTGTCTCTTCATTAACCAGCACCAGGAGAGAATGCAATTTCACATAATACAGTCTCCAGAGTTCCCTGTTATCCTCGGTCACCCCTGGCTCCTCCAGCATAACCCACACTTTGATTGGTCCACTGGCGCAGTCCTCAATTGGGGTTTCACCTGTCAGACTACTTGCTTGGCCCAGAACTCCCCTTATCCTGTTCGCGAGTCCCAGGAACCCTTAGACCTGTCTCAAGTACCTACTCAGTATCACCACCTTAAGACTGTGTTCAGCAAGAGGAAGGCCACCTCCTTACCTCCACACCGCCCCTATGACTGCGCCATTGAGCTACTCCCTGGAACCTGTCCGCCCAGAGGTCGTATTTTCTCTTTGTCTTCTCCTGAACGAACTGCTATGGACAAGTACATTGACGAAGCCCTTTCAGCAGGTATCATCCGTCCCTCCACTTCCCCTGCTGGAGCTGGATTCTTCTTTGTTGGGAAGAAGGATGGCGGACTTCGGCCATGTATTGATTATAGGGGTCTTAATAAGATCACTGTTCGTAACCGCTATCCCTTGCCATTAATGGGCACTGCCTTCGAAATTCTGCAAGAAGCCTCCATCTTCACTAAGCTTGATTTGCGCAATGCCTACCATCTTGTGCGCATCAGACAAGGAGATGAGTGGAAGACCGCATTCAATACGCCCACTGGACACTATGAGTACTTAGTTATGCCCTTTGGTCTCACTAATGCCCCTGCAGTCTTTCAAGCTCTCATTAATGATGTTCTCAGAGACATGCTCAATCAGTTTGTTTTCGTCTACTTGGATGATATACTCATCTTCTCGAGTTCCCTCCAAGAGCATGTGAAACACGTCAGTAGGGTTCTCAGATGCCTTCTGGACAACCATCTGTATGTCAAACCTGAAAAGTGTGAGTTTCATGTGACCAAGGTCCAGTTTCTGGGGTTCATCATCAAGCCTGGCCAAATACAAATGGACCCTCAAAAGGTTCGGGCTGTTGTGGATTGGCCCACCCCCTCATCGGTAAAAGAGGTACAGCGTTTTCTTGGCTTTGCCAATTTTTATCGCAAGTTCATCCTGAACTTTAGTACTGTAGCTGCCCCTTTATCCGCCCTCACTAAGGCAAACACAGCCGGCTTTTGTTGGGGGACTGAAGCAGAGTTGGCCTTCAACAAACTCAAACGCCGTTTCACCTCTGCACCTGTTCTTATTCTACCGAACCCAGATATTCCCTTCATTGTGGAGGTTGATGCCTCGGACGTTGGGGTTGGAGCTGTGCTGTCTCAAAAGGGTGAGGACAACAAGCTGCACCCTTGTGCATTCCTTTCCCACCGCCTTACACTGACAGAGAGGAACTATCATGTGGGGGATCGAGAACTACTGGCAGTTAAGTTAGCGCTTGAAGAGTGGAGGCATTGGCTTGAGGGGGCCAAACACCCATTTCAAGTACTTACAGACCACAAGAACTTAGAATACATTCAGCAAGCTAAGCGACTCAACCCCCGCCAGGCACGGTGGTCCTTATTCTTCAACCGATTCCAGTTCATCTTATCTTACCGCCCCGGCTCCAAGAACCTCAAACCTGATGCGTTGTCCCGAGTATATGCAAACACGCCTCATGAAGATTCCATTACTCCTATTATACCCAGTTCCAAGATAATAGCTCCTATCAGGTGGGAGCTGGAAAAGACTGTAAAACAAGCCCAGGCCCGAGAACCAGACCCAGGAGGAGGGCCAACCAACTGTTTGTTTGTCCCGAAAGCTGTCCGCTCTCAGATCCTCCAGTGGGGGCACTCCTCACGCCTCACCTGTCATCCTGGCATGTCTCGCACCCTTGAGTTCCTCCAGAGACGGTTTTGGTGGCCAACTATCAAGGAGGATGTCACAACATTTGTAAATGCCTGTCCCACATGCAACCAAGGTAAAGTCTCTCACCGTTCACCCCAGGGGCTACTGCACCCTCTTGCCATACCACATAGACCATGGTCTCATCTTTCCATGGATTTTATTACTGGACTTCCGCTATCACAGGGAAACACCACTATCATGGTCATAGTGGATAGATTCTCTAAGGCTGCCCGATTTATTCCCTTGCCCAAACTACCCACTGCAAAGGAGACTGCGGAATTGGTTGTAAACCATGTCTTTCGCATCTTTGGCATCCCACAAGACATTGTCTCTGATCGAGGGCCCCAATTTTCCTCCCGGTTCTGGCGGGCATTTTGTCAATCTCTGGGGGCTACGGTGAGTCTATCTTCTGGGTTCCACCCGGAGTCCAATGGGCAAACAGAGAGGCTTAACCAGGATCTTGAGACTACCCTGAGATGTATGGCAGCTAACAACCCATCCTCTTGGTCTTCCTTCATCATGTGGGCAGAATACGCACACAATACACTTCGCTCCTCTGCTACGGGCATGTCCCCATTTGAGTGCCAGTTCGGGTATACTCCTCCACTATTCCCTGAACAAGAAGTGGAGGTTGCAGTCCCCTCCGTGCAACAGTTCGTCAAGCGCTGCCGCCAGACATGGAAGAAGGTCAGACTCAAGCTCCTTAAAGTCTCCCAGCAGTACCAGCACCAAGCTAATCGCAGACGCAGACCTGCCCCCACTCTGCGCCCCGGCCAAAGAGTCTGGCTCTCCACAAAGAACATTCCCTTGCGGGTGGAGTCCCGTAAACTTTCCCAGAGGTTCATCGGCCCCTTCAAGATTGCCAGGAAAGTTAACCCAGTCACTTATCGGTTATACTTGCCTAAGTCTTTAAAGATAAATCCCACATTTCATGTCTCTCTGTTAAAACCAGTTTTGTCTTCTCCTTTTCTTGCGACAGGTAAACCTCCCCCTCCTCGTATCATTGGTGGCCAGCCAGCCTACACAGTCCGCCGAATACTGGATGTCCGTCAAGCACGGGACTGGGAAGGCTATGGCCCTGAGGAGCGCTCCTGGGTCCCTGCCAGGGACATCTTAGACCCAAAACTAATTCGAGAATTTCTTGCTTCCAAGACTGGTCGTCCTGGAGGGAACGTCAGGAGCCGTTCCTAGAGGAGGGGGTCCTGTCAGAGTTTTTGTCTTGTAATGTTTTATTTTGGCCACTAGAGGTCCCCATAGGACTCATGTCTAAACATGTGCCTTTTGTAATCTGTGCTATTGTTTTCACCTGTGTCTCATTCTGTGCTGTGTATTTAAGCTGGTTGGTTTCTCTGCATCCTTGCTTGGTTATTGTGGTTCCTAAACCTGTGACTGCCGTAAGTTTTTGCTCTTGTCCCAAGAAGTTTTCTTTTGTGCCTTTTTTTGTTTCCAGAGTTTGCTTTTTGCTGTTACGGGAACCTTTTTTCCTGAGCTTCTGTTTTTGAGATTGTTGTCTCTCCTTTTTGATTTTTATGTCCTTTTTGGACTTGATATTCTTCTGTTTTTGTGAATGCCTGGAAGAAAGGGCTTTTTGTGCCCTTTTCCTTTTTTGTTTGTTAATAAACTCTTTTTGATTCAATTTAAGCAAGCGTCTGACTATTGGGTTCAAGCCCCTCCTGTGGCTCAGTGGTGGAATCTAAGACTTTCACGCCAGAGACCCGAGTTTGATTCCCGGCTCTGGCACCATGTATCTGAATATCCAGCCATCCATTCATCTATCCATCCAAATATCCATCCATTGGAATATCCATCCATCATCCATCCATCCATCCTACATCCATCCATCCATCCATCCATCCGAATATCTATCTATCTATCTATCTATCTGAATATTCATCCATCCATCCATGTATCTGAATATCCATCCATCCATCCATCCATCCAAACATCCATCCATTGGAATATCCATCCATCATCCATCCATCCATGTATCTGAATATCCATCCATCTATTCATCTATCCATCCAAATATCCATCCATTGGAATATCCATCCATCATCCATTCATCCATTTGCTTTTATTGCCACAAGGACCTTTATTATTGTTTCCCTAAGATTCTCATGTTTAATGTTCGATTGATGTGATTCATCTCAGGACTCGAGTAACATTTGCATTTACTGTGAGTGTATCTCTAATAATGATATAATACTACATACAATATAATATACTGCGTATAATAATTATCAGAACGCTTTCTAGTACATCCTGGAAACCGAAAACCCACACACGTCATATTCTCATGTGTTTCTCCTGCGGTCAGGTGTGTGTGTCACTCCAGAAGTTTCCTCTGAAGCGGGGCGTTTATAGTCCATCATGTTGCACATCTCAATCTGAAGCACATGCGCTGGCTCTCTCATATTCTCAGGCTTTGCTCAGGGGCAAATCTACTCATTAATTGGCTGGAAATGAGCCAATCTCACGCGTCAGTAACAATACCAGCGCTCTGCTACATTAACCTCCGCCCGCGTCTCAAACAGCGCTGATAAAAGACAACGGCTTCTCCTGGAAATCACTCTCAGTGAACGGCCAGATGAGGAAATTAGACGCACTTTCTGTGGAGCGTAATTGGCTTTAGTGCAGTAAAGAAGAGTGAGTTCCTCATATCCTGTGTGTGTTGTTGTTTTAACCGACATGTGTTGAAATGCTCTGCTCCTTATCGGGATGGTGTGTGTGATCTGAGAAGCACCAGGGCTGTTCTCATAGTGGAATAAAGTCGACTGCGCTCTGCTCTTTTATTGAAGTGTTTCGTTTATGCTATACGGGGTCGATCTTATCAGCCCCCCAAAACTTTTGTTCATGTTCAAAATGCAATTTATCTATATATGCTTTTAGATTTCAGTCAGATATTGTCGTATCAGATGTGCCTGCTTACAGCAAACGTGTGTTATTTTAAAGTGTGTAAACGTCAATCGAACTATTAAATCTAATTAAAATCATCGAAATAATTGATATTATTATGCATTGTTTTTATCAGTAGTTTCTTTTGTCATGATTCAACCATTAGTGAGATTAAATCATATTTAACAACTTTCAAGGATTAAACAAAAAAGTGCACGACAGATTTATTTTTATTGTTAATTATTTATATATGTTTTTGCCTTTTATATCAATGGTTTATTCCTTTTTGCCTGCATAAAAAGTACATGATTGTCATTTCAACTAAAATTTAAGAATATTCAATGATAAAAAATTATGCGTAATATATATATATATATATATATATATATATATATATATATATATATATATATATATATATATATATATATATATATATATATATATATATATATATATATATATATATCAGTAGATTATTATATGTTTTGCAGTGTCATGATAGTCATTTCAACCAAAATGCAAGAATATTGAATAAGATTATTAAATAATGCTATTAAAAATAATATAAACATTTCAATAAATATTAAGTTATATTTAACAATGTTTAAGGATAACAAAATCATGCATAAGATATATATATATATTTTTATAATAATATAAATAATAATAGTGCTATTAAAAATAATGTTAACTAATAAAATAAACGTTTCAATAAAATTAAGTAATATTTAATAATGTTCAAGGATAAAACAATTATGCACAACATGTATATTTTAATATTTTGTTTATTAATTGTCATTTCAACCCATTTTTTTTCTGAATACTCTATTTTTTATTAATAAAATAATATTTTAAATAAAGTGATATTACACATTTTTACCTAATGATAACTAATAAACCTAAT
This sequence comes from Romanogobio albipinnatus, assembly GCA_023566225.1. Lineage (NCBI taxonomy): Eukaryota > Metazoa > Chordata > Actinopteri > Cypriniformes > Gobionidae > Romanogobio > Romanogobio albipinnatus. The sequence continues at coordinate 70,559,858 of CM042241.1, read as the reverse complement.
GCATATTTATTTGTCGCTATGATTTCTGTTATTGTAATAAACTGAATGTGTTAACCAGGTTTATATATTTATTATCAATAAATAGTTTATTTAAATGTCATACATTTAAATGAATTGAATATATAGCTAGACATATTTAACCATGTTCATATTCAAAGCATTTTGAATAAATCCATTTTGAAAATATGACTATTTAATCAAATCAAATAGATGCAGATATAATTAATAAACAATGACATTAATTAATTAATATTTGTTTAAAACTGCTATTGAAATGGTTTGGTTTTTTAATATTCAAGGCCTAAATATTAAAGTGTAGCGCTATAAAATGATCATTTGATAAGTTTTGATGGCGTTCACATGGAGATCTCTGACCTTTGACTGCAGACTTCAGTGTCTTTGAGCGAGTTTTTCTTTAGGGGAAACGTCAGGAGAGATTGGAGGAAAAGTGTCCATGTAATCTGTCAAGGATCTTGTTTGTGAGTTTTCCTTCTTTCTCCAGGGCAGATCTCTGTGCTTCCAGCTCAATCACATCAATCCCCGGTGATAACAGCGCGGGTGTTAGTCAGTGGAGGGTCACTGGTTTAATCTGTGGAAGTGGATTTGAGGTAAATTACCCTCGGCCGGAGCACAAGAGCGTTACGCCCCCGTCTAGCTGCTCGCACGACAGTCTTCCTCCGTTTGTCCACACATCTTTGTCCTTCTCTCTACCTTTGACGTCTGTAGAAAGGGATGAGGATCGCTCGATCCTCTCTGGAGGAGGTTTGTCGGTGGGCTGGGAGTGATTGTGAAGACCTCATGCTGTGAGATGATTAAAAGCTGTCCAACTTTATTACAGCTCTCATAGAGACGCGCACAAACAAACCACTTCAAGTGGAATAAAGGAGAGCGATGGCAGCAGCCCCGAACAAAAGCAATGTGCTGCGCTCCGGTTTTGTCCTTTTCTATATCGTTTTTGTTGTTGTTCGGTCTCATTGAGGTCCACTTACGCTTTAATCTGCTGCACTGATGGTTTGAAAACTCGAGCCGCGCGGCTCCTTGGGTACAAAATCCTGCTTTCACTGCCTGTCCTCTTCACTGTGTTCAGTCCTGTTGGTGCCGACTAATGGAAGTGCTTCAGACTGACCCTGAACAAGACACGCACTTCAAAACAACCTGTTCTCAAAAACAACTAGTCTGGGATTTTATGTTTTATGACATCGTTTCATTGTGTGTTTGCAGCTTATTCAGGTCAAGAACCAACCAGCTGTTTTGTCTAGTGCTGATTTTAGTGATGTATCACTAACCAGCTGTTTTGTCTAGAGCTGTTTTGTCTAGTGCTGTTCTTAGTGATGCATCACTAACCAGTTGTTTTGTCTAGATCTGTTTTGTCTAGTGCTGTTTTGTCTAGAGCTGTTTTGTCTAGTGCTGATTTTAGTGATGTATCACTAACCAGTTGTTTTGTCTAGAGCTGTTTTGTCTAGTGCTGTTCTTAGTGATGTATCACTAACCAGCTGTTTTGTCTAGTGCTATTTTGTCTAGAGCTGTTTTGTCTAGTGCTGATTTTAGTGATGTATCACTAACCAGTTGTTTTGTCTAGAGCTGTTTTGTCTAGTGCTGTTCTTAGTGATGCATCACTAACCAGTTGTTTTGTCTAGATCTGTTTTGTCTAGTGCTGTTTTGTCTAGAGCTGTTTTGTCTAGTGCTGTTTTGTCTAGTGCTGATTTTAGTGATGTATCACTAACCAGTTGTTTTGTCTAGATCTGTTTTGTCTAGAGCTGTTTTGTCTAGTGCTGTTTTGTCTAGAGCTGTTTTGTCTAGTGCTGATTTTAGTGATGTATCACTAACCAGTTGTTTTGTCTAGAGCTGTTTTGTCTAGTGCTGTTCTTAGTGATGCATCACTAACCAGTTGTTTTGTCTAGATCTGTTTTGTCTAGTGCTGTTTTTAGTGATGCATCACTAACCAGTTGTTTTGTCTAGAGCTGTTTTGTCTAGTGCTGTTCTTAGTGATGTATCACTAACCAGCTGTTTTGTCTAGTGCTATTTTTAGTGATGTATCACTAACCAGTGGTTTTGTCTAGTGCTGTTCTTAGTGATGTATCACTAACCAGTTGTTTTGTCTTGTGCTGTTTTTAGTGATGTATCACTAACCAGCTGTTTTGTCTAGTGCTGATTTTAGTGATGTATCACTAACCAGTTGTTTTGTCTAGTGCTGTTTTGTCTAGTGCTGTTCTTAGTGATGTATCACTAACCAGTTGTTTTGTCTAGTGCTGTTTTTAGTGATGTATCACTAACCAGTTGTTTTGTCTAGTGCTGTTCTTAGTGATGTATCACTAACCAGTTGTTTTGTCTTGTGCTGTTTTTAGTGATGTATCACTAACCAGTTGTTTTGTCTAGTGCTGTTCTTAGTGATGTATCACTAACCAGTTGTTTTGTCTTGTGCTGTTTTTAGTGATGTATCACTAACCAGCTGTTTTGTCTAGTGCTGATTTTAGTGATGTATCACTAACCAGTTGTTTTGTCTAGTGCTGTTTTGTCTAGTGCTGTTCTTAGTGATGTATCACTAACCAGTTGTTTTGTCTAGTGCTGTTTTTAGTGATGTATCACTAACCAGTTGTTTTGTCTAGTGCTGTTCTTAGTGATGTATCACTAACCAGCTGTTTTGTCTAGTGCTGATTTTAGTGATGTATCACTAACCAGCTGTTTTGTCTAGAGCTGTTTTGTCTAGTGTTGTTCTTAGTGATGTATCACTAACCAGTTGTTTTGTCTAGTGCTGTTTTTAGTGATGTATCACTAACCAGTTGTTTTGTCTAGTGCTGTTCTTAGTGATGTATCACTAACCAGTTGTTTTGTCTAATGCTGTTCTTAGTGATGTATCACTAACCAGTTGTTTTGTCTTGTGCTGTTTTTAGTGATGTATCACTAACCAGCTGTTTTGTCTAGTGCTAATTTTAGTGATGTATCACTAACCAGCTGTTTTGTCTAGAGCTGTTTTGTCTAGTGCTGTTCTTAGTGATGTATCACTAACCAGTTGTTTTGTCTAGAGCTGTTTTGTCTAGTGCTGTTTTTAGTGATGTATCACTAACCAGCTGTTTTGTCTAGTGCTGTTTTGTCTAGTGCTGTTCTTAGTGATGTATCACTAACCAGTTGTTTTGTCTAGAGCTGTTTTGTCTAGTGCTGTTCTTAGTGATGTATCACTAACCAGTTGTTTTGTCTAGTGCTGTTCTTAGTGATGTATCACTAACCAGTTGTTTTATCTAGTGCTGTTCTTAGTGATGTATCACTAACCAGTTGTTTTGTCTAGTGCTGTTTTTAGTGATGTATCACTAACCAGCTGTTTTGTCTAGTGCTGATTTTAGTGATGTATCACTAACCAGCTGTTTTGTCTAGAGCTGTTTTGTCTAGTGCTGTTCTTAGTGATGTATCACTAACCAGTTGTTTTGTCTAGAGCTGTTTTGTCTAGTGCTGTTTTTAGTGATGCATCACTAACCAGCTGTTTTGTCTAGTGCTGTTTTGTCTAGTGCTGTTCTTAGTGATGTATCACTAACCAGTTGTTTTGTCTAGAGCTGTTTTGTCTAGTGCTGTTTTTAGTGATGTATCACTAACCAGCTGTTTTGTCTAGTGCTGTTTTGTCTAGTGCTGTTTTTAGTGATGTATCACTAACCAGTTGTTTTGTCTAGAGCTGTTTTGTCTAGTGCTGTTCTTAGTGATGTATCACTAACCAGTTGTTTTGTCTAGAGCTGTTTTGTCTAGTGCTGTGTTTAGTGATGTATCACTAACCAGTTGTTTTGTCTAGTGCTGTTCTTAGTGATGTATCACTAACCAGTTGTTTTGTCTAGTGCTGTTCTTAGTGATGTATCACTAACCAGTTGTTTTGTCTAGAGCTGTTTTGCCTAGTGCTGTTTTTAGTGATGTATCACTAACCAGCTGTTTTGTCTAGTGCTGTTTTGTCTAGTGCTGTTCTTAGTGATGTATCACTAACCAGTTGTTTTGTCTAGAGCCGTTTTGTCTAGTGCTGTTCTTAGTGATGTATCACTAACCAGTTGTTTTGTCTAGAGCTGTTTTGTCTAGTGCTGTTTTTAGTGATGTATCACTAACCAGTTGTTTTGTCTAGTGCTGTTCTTAGTGATGTATCACTAACCAGTTGTTTTGTCTAGTGCTGTTCTTAGTGATGTATCACTAACCAGTTGTTTTGTCTAGAGCTGTTTTGTCTAGTGCTGTTTTTAGTGATGTATCACTAACCAGCTGTTTTGTCTAGTGCTGTTTTGTCTAGTGCTGTTTTTAGTGATGTATCACTAACCAGTTGTTTTGTCTAGAGCTGTTTTGTCTAGTGCTGTTCTTAGTGATGTATCACTAACCAGTTGTTTTGTCTAGAGCTGTTTTGTCTAGTGCTGTTTTTAGTGATGTATCACTAACCAGTTGTTTTGTCTAGTGCTGTTCTTAGTGATGTATCACTAACCAGTTGTTTTGTCTAGAGCTGTTTTGTCTAGTGCTGTTTTTAGTGATGCATCACTAACCAGTTGTTTTTTCTAGTGATGTTTTAGTGATGCATCATTAACCAGTTGTTTTGTCTAGTGCTGTTTTTAGTGATGCATCACTAACCAGTTGTTTTGTCTAGTGCTGTTCTTAGTGATGTATCACTAACCAGCTGTTTTGTCAAGAGCTGTTTTGTCTAGTGCTGTTTTTAGTGATGTATCATTAACCAGTTGTTTTGTCTAGAGCTGTTTTGTCTAGTGCTGTTTTTAGTGATGCATCACTAACCAGCTGTTTTGTCTAGTGCTGTTTTTAGTTATGTATCATTAGCCAGTTGTTTTGTCAAGAGCTGTTTTGTCTAGTGCTGTTTTTAGTGATGTATCACTAACCAGTTGTTTTGTCTAGTGCTGTTTTGTCTAGAGCTGTTTTGTCTAGTGCTGTTTTTAGTGATGTATCACTGACCAGTTGTTTTGTCTAGTGCTGTTTTTAGTGATGTATCACTAACCAGTTGTTTTGTCTAGTGCTGTTTTTAGTGATGTCACTAACCAGTTGTTTTTCTAGTGCTGTTCTTAGTGATGTATCACTAACCAGTTGTTTTGTCTAGAGCTGTTTTGTCTAGTGCTGTTTTTAGTGATGTCACTAACCAGCTGTTTTGTCTAGTTCTGTTTTAGTGACTTATCACTAACCAGTTGTTTTGTCTAGTGCTGTTTTTAGTGATGTATCACTAACCAGTTGTTTTGTCTAGTGCTGTTTTAGTGATGTCACTAACCAGTTGTTTTTTCTAGTGCTGTTTTTAGTGATGTATCACTAACCAGTTGTTTTGTCTAGTGCTGTTTTAGTGATATTACTAACCAGCTGTTTTGTCTAGTGCTGTTTTTAGTGAGGTCACTAACCAGTTGTTTTGTCTAGTGCTGTTTTTAGTGATGTATCACTAACCAGTTGTTTTGTCTTGTGCTGTTTTTAGTGATGTATCACTAACCAGTTGTTTTGTCTAGTGCTGTTTTTAGTGAGGTCACTAACCAGTTGTTTTGTCTAGTGCTGTTTTTAGTGATGTATCACTAACCAGTTGTTTTGTCTAGTGCTGTTTTTAGTGATGTATCACTAACCAGTTGTTTTGTCTAGTGCTGTTTTTAGTGAGGTCACTAACCAGTTGTTTTGTCTAGTGCTGTTTTTAGTGATGTCACTAACCAGTTGTTTTGTCTAGTGCTGTTTTTAGTGAGGTCACTAACCAGTTGTTTTGTCTAGTGCTGTTTTTAGTGATGTCACTAACCAGTTGTTTTGTCTAGTGCTGTTTTTAGTGATGTCACTAACCAGTTGTTTTGTCTAGTGCTGTTTTTAGTGATGTCACCAGTGATGGAAAGTAATGAATTACAAATACTCTCGTTACTGTAATTAAGTAGTTTTTCCTCAGGAATTGTGCTTTATTAAGTAGTTTGAAAACAGTGTACTTTTACTTTTACTTGAGTACATTTTAAGTGCTGTATCGGTACTTTTAATGCCCTATTTTCCCTAAACCTGCCGTCGCTACATTATGTTTATTTTTGTCCTGTCAAAAATGCTGGGTTAAAAATAACCCAAGTTGGGTTGAAAATGGACTAACCCAGCAAACATTTAACCCAACAACTTAAAAACAACCCAAATGCTGGGTTAAAACAACCCAATTGCTGGGTTAGTCCATTTTCAACCCAACTTGGGTTATTTTTAACCCAGCATTTTTTAGAGTGTAGCGTTAGGGAGTCGTGACCAGCCTAGAGTGAGAGGCATGAGCGCTTTATGAAAGGGGGTTGTTGCTGGTTACTGTATGATGACTTAAATCGTGAAATTGCTCCCTGAGCCAACATACATCCTCATCTCAGCATAGTTTATCAACTGAGCGAGGAGAGAACGTGTCCAAAGTTAAGTGTTTCTTAAAGGGGCGGTACACTTCATTACAAATCATATATAAAACTCCAAAAATGTACATACCAGCATAATTAAATCAAAAGACAATCCAATGAAAATCAAACAATATATTCAAAATAAGAGAATCAGAGTTTTTAATAATAAAGAAAAGATTTTGAGTGAAAATTATAATGTAGATTTTACACTCATTACAAGTGCATATTTTAAAGGTCCCGTTCTTCGTGATCCCACTGTTCAAACTTTAGTTAGTGTGTAATGTTGCTGTTAGAGCATAAATAATACCTGTAAAATTATAAAGCTCAAAGTTCAATGCCAAGCGAGATATTTTATTTAACAGAAGTTCCCTTTCAAAGCCTACAGCGAACGGCCGGCTTGGACTACATCCTGGTACTTCCTTCATAAATGACGTCAGTAGAACAGACTAACCTCCGCCCACAAGAATACGCAAAAAAGGGGGCGTGGTCTTGTTGCTGTCCCACGTGGAGAAGAGGACGTGTCGCGTGGAGAGAAGGAAGTGTTGCGTTTGAGTGTGTTTGTCGCCATGTCGTCGAGACGCTGTTATTTTCATCCCGGAGTCAAATCACCTTTGTTTGGCTTTCCCAGGGACGCTGTAGAGATCATTGAGCGCATACATCTCCCGTTAAGAGGCGTGACCTTTCCACATGCGCTAAGCTGCTGTCCAATCACAACACAGGAACCGTGCCACGTGCGCTAAGCTGCTGTCGAATCACAACACAGGAACCGCTGGCACAATCAGAACTCGTTACGTATTTCTGAAGGAGAGACTTCATAGAATAAAGGAACTCATCAGCCGTTTTTAGGACAGTGAGAACAGCGGTGTACAGATCAGTAAATTGTGTGAAAAATACTGTGTTTTTTACACGCGAAACATGAACACATGTTATATTGCACACTGTAAACACAATCAAAGCTTAAAAAAAAACACGAAGAACGGGACCTTTAATGTAATGTGTTCTCACATGGCGATGCAAAATTGTAGTCCATGTATATAGCAAATAACTTTCATAAAACATCAGATTTATATTTAAATCAGGTTTATGTTTTTAATTACAAGCAAAAATAATCAGTGGTGAAAATTGTGAGTTACTCAATTCTGATTTCTGAAGTGTATTCCTTTTACAGAGAGAAAATCCATTGAAATTAAAGCAGTACAATGAATGCGTCTTGAAAAGAAAGAACTTTGCTCTTTTTTTTTACGTAAAATTGTTAATGCACAACGCTTTGCAACCTTTTTTAATTAACCGCGAGAAAACCTCTACAGACTGGTTGTCATAAATGTTACCAGATTATCGGTTGCTTTCTCAAATATTACACGGCTGTATTTTTAGTGCTAGCAGTCAAAAATAAAACCTGGGAGAAATATTGAAATACTGAAAATACTGTTGATCTCATGTTTTTTTTTTGTTCTTACTGAGAATAATCCATAAAAGAGTAAGCTACATTTTTCATTTGCAGGGTATAAGGTGGAATAACATTCACAGCAGAATACTCACTACTCACTACTCTTGAGTACTTTTAAAAGGGCTACTTTTTACTCCTACACTCTAAAAAAAAAGGTTCTATATGGCACCAAAAATGGTTCTTCGTCGTAATCATAGGGGAACCACTTTTGGTGCTATATAGCACCATATCTTAACATGTTCTGTATATGGTAGCGGTGCTATATAGCACCATAGTTAGCGGTGCTATATAGCACCTTAGTCAAAGAACCGGTGAAGAACCTCTGAAGAACCGCGTGAAGAACCACTGAAGCACCAAAATTGGTGCTATATAGCACTTAAAAAGGTTCCCCTATGATTACGAGCCAAGAACCATTGTTGGTGCCATATAGAACCTTTTTTTTTTAGAGTGTACTTTGAGTAGTACTCAGGTAATTTTACTCTACTTGCATTACATTGTTTGACAACACTTGAGTATGCTTTTTTCAGTACTCTTTCCACCACTGGATGTCATTAACCAGTTGTCAGTTGTCCTTGTCTTTTTCTTTGATAGTGACATTTATTGATGTTTTACCAACTAGTTGTTTTTGTGGTGATTTGTAGTGATGCCACTAACCAGTTGTTTATTTTTCTAGTGACATTTAGTGATGATTTCCGTGATGCGTCACTAACCAGCTGTTTATTTTTGTAGTGATGTTTAGTAGTGATCATGTAGACTCGATGCTTCTTTAGTGAGACTCTGAATAAACCCAGCCAGGATTTCCAGAATGACTCAACCCTCGGCGTCTGAAGCAGTGCTAACAGTGATGATGTGTTCGCTTGTTTGCGGCTCCGTACTGGTCCTGTACTGGTATCTCATTAGCAGGGATAATTGTGTCATAAACATATTACATTTAAGTGTGATAAACAGATATGTGGCTTGTTAAAATATTCAGAAAAATCGTCTCTAATGACCACAAGCAGATACTGTACATTATAAATACACAAATACAGGCACATGCGTCAGTGTATTTGCTAAAGCATTTTAGTTTTATTTATTGGTTTTTTTTTGCACTGAGAAGGAACGTTTGTCATCTGACACAATCAATGTATGTGCGTAAACTATTTCAAGTTCCAGCACAGTTGTAATCATCATGACATGAACCGTCCTCAGTCCACTTTCTAACACATCATTAGATACACTGTTGGGCCCTTCAGATGACCACTGGTGATCCGTAGACGCTCTTTAAAGTGTCACGCGGAGGATCCAGAACATCTGTAGCGGCAGGTGTCTCAAGCTGTAAATGGACGCTCCGTGTGTGTGTGTGTGTGTGTGTGTGTGTGTGTGTTAGTCCACTGAAGCGAGGAGTGTGCAGCTGTCTCATAGGTGCTCGGACACACGGAGCAGGTGGCAGATCTCTGGAGGAGGGTCACACCTGCACACGCGCTGGTTTACATGCACCTACGATCACGGACTCACATGCCACCAGATGGGCCAACACACACACACACACACACACACACACACACACACACACAGAATCAAGTTTACTACTTAGTTGGTATTCATAACCCAGTGTGAGGGGAAGTGTGTCATTTCTGAGCCACTAGTGACACCAAAGTAAATTTAAAAGACACTTTATTTTGATTGTCCTCTTTAGACGTTCTCAACAGAATATCTAAAGCAGACTATAAGTAATGTTGCACCTACGTGTCAACTAACTCTCATTAGTAGGGTATTAGTAGAGTATTAAAAAAAAAATTAAAAAAATAAAATAAAAAAATTTGTAGAGTATTTAGGGCCCTATGAAATCCGTTATAATTTTTTCCCAAATTCCGTTTTATTTTCGTTTTTCTCGACTCCATTATTAATACAATTTGTATTAAACCAAAAGCAAGTCTAATTATTTGAAATCATGAAACTTGTACAAATCACTATACATATTTTTAGGGCCCGATAAAAATATTTTATTTTTTTACCAAATTCTGTGTTTTCTGTTTTAATTTTGCCTCTGGATTCCATTTTAATTCCATTTGAACAAAACCATGCATAATTACACTGAACAAAATTATAAATGCAACACTTATGTTTTCGCCCCCATTTTTCATGATCTAAGACTTTTTCTATGTACACAAAAGGCCTATTTCTCTCAAATATTGTTCACAAATCTGTGTTAGTGAGCACTTCTCCTTTGCCGAGATAATCATCCACCTCACAGGTGTGGCATATCAAGATGCTGATTAGACAGCATGATTATTGCACAGGTGTGCCTTGGGCTGGACACAATAAAAGGCCACGCTAATGCTGCGTTCACACCAGATGCGAATAGAGCATCTGGAGCGAGTGATTTCAATGTTAAGTCAATGGAAAGGCGCGTTCTGCAGGTCCTGCGGCGCGATAGGCGCGATTTCACCTCATGTTGTTGATTGTGGCCTGTGGGATGTTAGTCCACTCCTCTTCAATGGTTGTGAAGTTGCTGGATATTGTCAGGAACTGGAACACGCTGTCATACACACCGATCCAGAGCATCCCAAACATGCTCAATGGGTGATATATGTCCAGTGAGTGTGCTGAACATGCAAGAAATGAAGCTCTAGCGCAAGTTCTTCCAGGAAGATTCACTCATTACATCCAGACCTAACCCATCATGTTCTAATTCTCAGAGTATAAAAGACCGGGACTGAGTTCTCAGATGCTGACGCCAACATTACCTCCATCCTCCCCACCACCATGATGGTCCCCGTCTATACCTCCCAGGGGGTCGGCTGCGCCCCTGCCTTCATCTTCTCGAGACGAGAGATTCAGACGGGGTCTACGCCAAAGAACCTCTAATTATAATACTTGCTGGTCTGTTAATATGGAAGTTGTCTTGCTTTTTAATTTTTATCTTGCTATTTTATCATATATCATCTGGCCTCCCGAGTCTAGAACCGGGGTGTTTTCAACTTCCAGGAATTCACCCTTCGTCGCAAGTTTGATTGACAGGCGATCTGACCAATCACATCGCCGAATCTGCCGTTTTGTCCGACAAAGCAGTCAGGAGAATTAGTAGATTAACGTCGGTGGACTTGAACTTGGAAAAACGGTGTGTACTGACTAGGCCTGTCACGATAGCAAATTTTGCTGGACGATAAATTGGCCAAGAATTTTTTGTCGTTCTGAGACCATTTTCATCTAAAATAATGATAATGGCATAATAATGCACCTTTTCAAAGATCAATAAACTTTTATTTCTAAAGACTATTTAACACTGAAAATGGAAAACATTTTAAATATCCACAATAAATGAACAAAACAACCAAAACAATAAAAGCAATGGACTCTCAGTCTGTTAACAAAAAAATGCACTTCAATAAACAGCAAACACGATAAATAAAATGGATGAAAACTGCAACGGATGATTGTGTTTTAGGTGCATATGAGGGGTGGCACGGGTCACAAAACCCACGGTTCGTATCACGGTTTTCGGTTCTGTACGGTTCTTGTTGTTGTTTTTTCTTTTAATCGTTAACACTCCAGTAATTTACTTTAGCATATGATATTTAGCTTAATTATCCACAATTTAGGATACAGTATTAAAAAAATTGTTATATCATGCACAAACTTGATTGATTTTAAGCACATTATTGGGACCATCTCTGAGGAAAGCTAGGGGAGATTTTGATGCAGCAAGAGAGAAGACATTGATGACATGCTTTTCATTTATTTGGCAAAAAAAGGAGAATATGTATTGCTATCTCTACAGGAACTTGTGTGCCTTTTTATTGCACACAGATTGAACTCGAAGCACACAAAGATTAAGCTGAAGAATTAACTTGCATTTATCAAACTGACAACTTCAGTGTAGCTTTAAGCCTTGTTTAAACTCGACGCGTCCGTACGAGCGCAAGGGTGCGCGCTGCAAAAATGGTGTCAACACAGAGCGGGCGGTGTGCACGTTGAGTGCATGAGACCACATTTCGCTTGGCGGTGTGCACGTAAAAAATTTTAACTTTGCGTGCGGCTCCGCAACCGAAGAAGCAAGAATTCCAGGCGAATCTGGCCGAGCATGACGTCTCATCACGGCGGCGCCCGCGCGTCGAGTATAAACACCTCCCCAAACGGACGAGGTGCGCGCGCAGTCAGCGAGAGAGAGAGAGAGAGAGATGAGGAAAACATAAAAATAGAAATGATCGCAGCCGGAAAAATTAGCGAGCTCATTTTTTTTTATTGTGCGATTAATATATTTATTGACTATCACGACAGGCCTAGTACTGACGTCTTTCCGCGGTTGAAACAACATTTCTTTTAGTGTTCATTCATGTTTATTTCATGCTAATCAATGAACTAGAAGGAAGAGATGATCGGTTCACAAGAAGCTTAAACTGAGGCGCTACAGCGATCACCACACATTAAAGAGCCACAAAACGCTATTTATTGTTTAAATTTCTTTAAAAATGTCAAAGTTTAGACTTTGTTTCATATCAAAAGTAACCTCCTCTTTGCTCCGCGAGAACGTGTGTGGTGTGAGAGCGCCATGGCTTGTTGGACATAGCAACAGTAACTCTAATCTCACTACCAGCACTGGCGCCCCCCAGGGGTGTGTTCTCTCCCCGCTGCTCTTCTCCCTGTACACCAATGACTGCACTTCTAAAGACCCCTCTGTGAAGCTCCTGAAGTTTGCAGACGACACCACTGTCATCGGCCTCATCCAAAACGGTGATGAGTCTGCTTACAGACTGGAGGTTGAACAGCTGCTGTCTGGTGCAGTTATAACAACCTTGAGCTCAACATGCTCAAAACGGTGGAGATGATAGTGGACTTCAGGAGGAACAGCCCATCATGAACAACACTGTGGAAGCAAGGAGTCATTCAGGTTCCTGGGCACTACCATCTCTCAGGACCTGAAGTGGGACAATCACATTGACTCCATTGTGAAAAAGGCCCAGCAGAGACTGTACTTCCTTCGTCAGCTGAGGAAGTTCAACCTCCCACAGGAGCTGCTGATTCAGTTCTACTCGGTCTTATGCACTTCCATCACTGTCTGGTTTGGTTCAGCTACCAAATCTGACATCAGGAGACTACAACGCACGATCCGGACTGCGGAGAGGATTATTGGTGCCTCCCTGTCAACCCTCCAGGACCTGTACTCTTCCAGAGTGAGGAAGAGAGCAGGGAAAATCATCACAGACTCCGCTCACCCTGGACACTTCCTGTTTGAACTGTTACCATCAGGACGGCGACTCCGATCACTGGCCACGAGAACATCTAGGCACAGGAACGATATGGCCCAAAAAAATTATCACAATATAATTTTCCATATCAGTCGATATCGATAATTATCACGATAAATGTCAAATCTTTATTTCTTTAAAGTTTAAAGACATATTTTTGCTCCTGAGTGAAAGATGTAGAAAACAGACAGTTAATAGTGGGTTAACTATCCTTTATTGTCAAAACATGACAAACACTTCCCAAACAGGTGAACAATTTGAAAAACTGAGGTAGAGTAGAATATAAATAGAATATATAAAATAAATATCTATAGTACAATCTAGAACTGTAGTGATATAACATTTGCCTCTGCCGACTGCAAATGAAAAGTTAAAGTGCTTGAAAGATAATGTGTGTCAATAAACAAAAATAGAATAAAAAAAATATTTCTGGTCAGCATGCCAAACCTTATAAATAAATGGCATTGATAATATAAATAAAATGAATAAATAAAAGAAAAATCTTAAATGTGGTCAGCATTTTTTTTACTCTACACTCTATAATACACTCACCTAAAGGATTATTAGGAACACCTGTTCAATTTCTCATTAATGCTATTATCTAATCAACCAATCACATGGCAGCTGCTTCAATGCATTTAGGGGCGTGGTCCTGGTCAAGACAATCTCCTGAACTCCAAACTGAATGTCAGAATGGGAAAGAAAGCTGATTTAAGTAATTTTGAGCGTGGCATGGTTGTTGGTGCCAGACGGGCCGGTCTGAGTATTTCACAATCTGCTCAGTTACTGGGATTTTCACGCACAACCATTTCTAGGGTTTACAAAGAATGGTGTGAAAAGGGAAACACATCCAGTATGCGGCAGTCCTGTGGGCCAAAATGCCTTGTTGATGCTAGAGGTCAGAGGAGAATGGGCCGACTGATTCAAGCTGATAGAAGAGCAACTTTGACTGAAATAACCACTCGTTACAACCGAGGTATGCAGCAAAGCATTTGTGAAGCCACAACACGCACAACCTTGAGGCGGATGGGCTACAACAGCAGAAGACCCCACCGGGTACCACTCATCTCCACTACAAATAGGAAAAAGAGGCTACAATTTCCACAAGCTCACCAAAATTGGACAGTTGAAGACTGGAAAAATGTTGCCTGGTCTGATGAGTCTGGATTTCTGTTGAGACATTCAGATGGTAGAGTCAGAATTTGGCGTAAACAGAATGAGAACATGGATCCATCATGCCTTGTTACCACTGTGCAGGCTGGTGGTGGTTGTGTAATGGTGTGGGGGATGTTTTCTTGGCACACTTTACCCTTAGTGCCAATTGGGCATCGTTTAAATGCCACGGCCTACCTGAGCATTGTTTCTGGCCATGTCCATCCCTTTATGACCACCATGTGCCCATCCTCTGATGGCTACTTCCAGCAGGATAATGCTCCATGTCACAAAGCTCGAATCATTTCAAATTGGTTTCTTGAACATGACAATGAGTTCACTGGACTAAAATGGCCCCCACAGTCCCCAGATCTCAACCCAATAGAGCATCTTTGGGATGTGGTGGAACGGGAGCTTCGTGCCCTGGATGTGCATCCCACAAATCTCCATCAACTGCAAGATGCTATCCTATCAATATGGGCCAACATTTCTAAAGAATGCTTTCAGCTCCTTGTTGAATCAATGCCACGTAGAATTAAGGCAGTTCTGAAGGCCAAAGGGGATCAAACACAATATTAGTATGGTGTTCCTAATAATCCTTTAGGTGAGTGTATATATACACTGAATTAAAATAATTGTTTAAGTAGTAAAACCACTACTGGAAGCAGACAAACTGGCTAAACCGACCGTCTGCTAGCTGTCTCACGTCACCGGAGTCAGATAAATCCCAGCACATAGAGACTCTTTCACCGAGATATTATCATATAGAGACTGTGTCTGTTCCCCGAATTAGTAAATACAAAAAAACATCAAAACCATTCAACAGTAAAAATTTAATTGATGTCCAACAAATAAACAAAAGAAATAATACAGATGAACAATTGATAAAGCTTGGGTTGCTGAATATTAGATCCCTTTCCCCAAAAGCGCTTATTGTTAATGATATTATTAAAGATAATAATCTTGATGTGCTGTGTTTGACAGAAACCTGGCTAAAACCTGACGACTACATTACCTTAAATGAGTCCACCCCCCAAGATTATTGTTATAAACATGAGCCGCGTCTGAAAGGTAAAGGGGGAGGGGTTGCTGTAATTTATAATAATATCTTCAGTATTACTCAGAAGTCTAGTTTCAAATATAATTCCTTCGAAGTTTTGGTGCTTTATGTAACGCTATGTAGTGTACATGACAAAACCCGTTCAACATTGGTGTTAGCTACTGTATACAGGCCACCAGGGCATAATACAGACTTTATCAAAGAATTTGCTGACTTTCTATCAGAATTAGTACTGGCCGTAGATAAAGTACTAATTGTTGGTGATTTTAATATCCATGTAGACAACGAAAAAGACGTATTAGGATTAGCATTTAAAGATACACTAAACTCTATTGGAGTTAGGCAACACGTGTCAGGACCCACTCATCGCCATAATCATACTTTAGACCTAATATTGTCACATGGAATTAATGTTGATACCGTTGAAATTCTGCAGCAGAGCGATGACATCTCAGATCATTACTTAGTATCTTGTATACTTAATTTAGCTAAAGTTGCAAAGCCGCCCCCTCGTTTCAAAAATGGCAGGACAATCACTGCCGCTACTAAAGATTGCTTTTTAAATACTCTTCCTCATCAGTATCATCTCCTCAGCAACCCAGACAGCATAGAAGAACTCGATGTTGCAACAGAAACTATTGACTCTCTCTTTTCCAGTACTTTAGACACAGTTGCTCCTCTGCGCTTAAAGAAGATTAAAGAAAATAGTCCAACGCCGTGGTACAACGAGCACACCCGGGCCCTTAAAACAGCAGCCAGAAAAATGGAGCGCAGCTGGAAGAAAACAAAACTAGAGGTCTTTCGAAATTCGTGGAAAGAGCACATGATCGCATACAGAAAGGCCGTAAAAACTGCTAGATCCGCTTATTTCTCAACTCTCTTGGAAGAAAACAAACACAACCCAAGGTATTTATTCGATACAGTGGCTAAATTAACCAAAAATAAAGCTTCAACTTCTGATGATTGTAAACAGCACAGCAGTAATGACTTTATGAACTTCTTCACATGTAAAATTGATAATATTAGGAAGAAAATTTTAACCATGCAGCCGTCTACTACAGTATCACATCAGACAGAGCATTGCAGTGTCACTGAGGAAAAATTACAATCATTCACTGCTATAGGAGAAGAAGAATTGGCTAAACTCGTTAAATCATCAAAATCAACAACATGTATGCTTGACCCTGTACCGACTAGGCTATTAAAAGAGATGCTACCAGAGGTCATAGATCCTCTTCTTAATATCATTAATTCATCTTTGTCATTAGGATATGTACCGAAAACTTTTAAGTTGGCTATTATTAAACCACTTATTAAAAAACCGCAACTTGATCCTACAGAATTAGTCAATTATAGACCAATCTCAAATCTACCCTTTCTGTCAAAAATACTTGAAAAGGCAGTGTCTTCACAATTATGTTCCTTTTTAGAAAGAAATGGTATCTGTGAGGATTTCCAGTCAGGATTTAGACCGTATCATAGTACTGAGACTGCTCTCATCAGAGTTACAAATGATTTACTCTTATCATCCGATCGTGGCTGTATCTCTCTATTAGTGTTACTCGATCTTAGCGCTGCATTTGATACCATCGACCACAACATTCTTTTGAATAGACTCGAAAATTATGTAGGTATTAGTGGAATTGCTTTATCATGGTTTAAATCATACCTATGCGACCGTTATCAGTTTGTAGCAGTAAATGAAGAGATGTCACACCGATCGCAAGTTCAGTATGGAGTACCACAAGGCTCAGTGCTAGGACCGCTACTCTTCACCCTGTACATGCTACCACTGGGAGATATTATTAGGAAGCATGGCATTAGTTTTCATTGTTATGCTGACGATACTCAGCTCTATATTTCTTCACGCCCTGAAGAAATTTACCAATTCACAAGATTAACGGAATGCATAGCCGCCATAAAACATTGGATGACTGGTAATTTCCTGCAACTCAATTCAGAAAAAACTGAATTTTTAATTATTGGACAAAAAAGCTCCACAAGTAGTAACCTAGAATACTGTCTAACACTTGATGGCTGCTCTGTCAAGTCTTCGTCGTCAGTGAGGAACCTGGGTGTGCTCTTTGATACCAATCTTTCGTTTGAAAGCCACGTTTCTAGCATCTGTAAAACTGCTTTCTACCATCTTAAAAATATATCAAAATTACGGCACATGCTCTCAATGCAAAATGCTGAACAGTTAGTTCATGCGTTCATGACCTCAAGGCTAGATTATTGTAATGCTCTATTGGGTGGTTGCCCTGCTCGCTTAATAAATAAACTCCAGCTGGTCCAAAACGCAGCAGCTCGAGTACTTACTAGAACCAGGAAGTATGACCATATTAGCCCAGTTCTGTCAACATTGCACTGGCTACCTATTAAACATCGCATACATTTTAAAATCTTGCTTATTACTTACAAAGCACTAAATGGTTTAGCTCCCCAATACTTGAGCGAGCTCTTAACATATTATACTCCATCACGTCTACTGCGATCTCTAAATTCTGGCCAGTTGTTAATACCGAGAATATCCAAATCAACTGCAGGCGGTCGATCCTTTTCCTATTTAGCTCCTAAACTCTGGAACAGTCTTCCTAGCACTGTTCGGGAAGCAGACACACTCTGTCAGTTTAAATCTAGACTAAAAACACATCTCTTTACTGTGGCATACACATAAAACACTTTATCAATTAATTGATTGTTAGGCTGCATTAACTAGGTCAGCCGGAACCGGGAACACTTCCCATAACACCTGATGTACTCGTTACATCATCAGAAGAATGGCATCTACGCTAATGATATTCTCTCTGTTTTATCCCGAGGTTTACTGCAGTCAGCCAGATCTGGGCCGTATCCTAATCAGATGGTGGACCAGAGAAGACCAACACAGGACCCCGAAGTGTCTGCAGAGACCGTGTCAATTATCCTCCCCCTGCAACTGCCTCACCGACACGGCATCTAAATAAACCCGTCACCAGTGTGATGACTCCGATTGTTCGAATATTATCATTAAATAATACTTAAATCGATATGTCATCCGCAATAAACCCGTCTCCAGCGTGTTGCCTCCGATCATTCGAATATTGCACTTTAATAATTATTTAATCAACATCATCCTCAATAAACCCGTCTCCAGCGTGTTGCCTCCGGTCCTTTGAATATTCTGATCTATTATGACCTCTGACCTGTAAAGCAGCCAGAATAATAATAATAATACGTTGTTTGTAAATTGGCCAGAGGGGAACTGGCACCCCGACTGAGCCTGGTTTCTCCCAAGGTTTATTTTTCTCCATTAGGTCACCTGATGGGGTTTTGGTTTCCTTGCCACTGTTGCCTCTGGCTTGGCGTGCTCAGTTGGGGACACTATATTTTTCAACTAAACATCGAAATAAATCTAATTAATAAACTAATTTAACCATGTAAACTAAATTACTGATCTAATTATTGATCTAAAGCCCACACTGTCACCGTATGGAAATTGAAATGAACTGATGACATCAAATGGCTATACAGCTGAATAAAATTAGGCTGCATTATTTTGCTGTTTAACACTGTAAAGCTGCTTTGAAACAATCTACATTGTTAAAAGCGCTATATAAATAAAGTTGACTTGACTTGACTTGACTACTGGATTGGTCCACTGCACAACTCACCGACACAGACACACACACACACACACACACACACACACACACACACACACACACACACACACACACACACACACACACACACACACACACACACACACACACACACACACACACACACACACACACACACACACACACACAACTGCAACGAGAGTACAAAGTTCCAGTAAGGGCTTGTAACGAGTAGAATTACACAGCAA
>CM042241.1:70518286-70533286 GCA_023566225.1 Romanogobio albipinnatus | reverse complement strand
ATGGATGGATGGATGGATGGATGGATAAGATGGATGGATGCCTGGATGGATGGATGGAAAAGATGGATGGATGACTGGATGGATGGATGGATGGATGGATGGATGGATGGATGGATGGATGGATGGATGGATGGATGGATGGATGGATAAGATGGATGGATGCCTGGATGGATGGATGGATAAGATGGATGGATGACTGGATGGATGGATGGATGGATGGATGGATGGATGGATGGATGACTGGATGGATGGATGGATGGATGGATAAGATGGATGGATGACTGGATGGATGGATGGATGACTGGATGGATGGATGGATGGATGGATGGATGGATGGATGCCTGGATGGATGGATGGAAAAGATGGATGGATGACTGGATGGATGGATGGATGGATGACTGGATGGATGGATGACTGGATGGATGGATGGATGGATGGATGGATGGATGGATGACTGGATGGATGGATGGATGGATGGATGGATGGATGCCTGGATGGATGGATGGAAAAGATGGATGGATGACTGGATGGATGGATGGATGGATGGATGACTGGATGGATGGATGGATGGATGGATGGATGGATGGATGGATGACTGGATGGATGGATGGATGTTAGCCTGTTAGAGTCCATTAGCTTTAGCTGAGAGCTCTGATTGGATGCCGGAAGCTTCGTCAGATTAGCTGGAATATTAAATAAAGGATCACTGGAGGAGTGAGAGATGCGAGAGATGTGAGGAAGTTAAATGATGGATGTTGTAATTCTGCAGAAATCTCATGAGCTCGTCCCGAATGGACCTGAAGATGAAGCGTGCGTTTGTTTAACAGATGAAGTGCTGTCATGACGAGATATTAACACCGATCGGTGTGTGTGTGTGTGTGTTGTGTGTGTTTACACCTCGGAAACCTAATTTTCTGCAGCTTTAATCACCGGATCACAACTGTAGTAATGATCTGCGTAAACTAATGGGCAGTTGCAGGTCTGAGTGTGTGAATGGAGGATGTTTCCCGCCGGCTGGTGTGTGTAGGGCAGTGGCGCTCACCCATAATTGGCAAAAGAAGAGAGTGGCGCGGTAAGATTTCACACACTGGCTGCTTGAATCTGTTTTTTGAGGGGAAAAAACATTACGTTTGCTCGCCAATTAGCGTTAGTGGTTGCTGTGAGCGGTGATTTTGCACCCACTGATATGGTTTTATTAAATTTAGTCTCCATGCAAATGCCAAGGAAATAATCAGCATTGTTCGCCGGTGATGTGTGTGAGAGGATCCGCTTTTGTGTGCGGTCTAATTGCTGAGTGCTCAGCGCACTAATTGCTGTGCTAAACTGAATCTGTGTTTTTTCTTTTTTTTATGATGAAGCGGCTGGGCGAACATCACAATCTCCATGTTTTGTGTTAAATTAACCATACAAAATTTCATACTTTTGTGTTTTTATTCAAAGAGTGTAGCTCATGTTTGTGCGGCTGAAACTGAAGCTTTGACTGCAACAGCTTTCAAATATAAATAATTAACGGTTATCTGTATCAGCCAAAATGTTCATATCGGTGCATCCCTATAAAAAGGATCTCAAAATTACATAAATATTATATAAAATCAACAATTATAAAAATTTGTATTTAGATTTATCAGTCAATATATCGGTTATTGACTTTCAAATATAAATTATCCGCCAAAATGTTCATATCGGTGCATTTCTATAAAAAAGGATCTTAAAATTATATTAAATATTATATAAAATCAACAATTATATAAAAATTTGTATTTAGACTTATCGGCTAATATATCAGTTAACGGCTTTCAAATATAAAGAATTATCGGTATCAATATTGGCCAAAATTTTCATATCAGTTAATCCCTAGAAAAAGGATTTCAAAATTACATAAATATTATATAAAATCAACAATTATATAAAAATTTGGATTAGATTTATCAGTCAATATATCGGTTATTGACTTTCAAATATAAATTATCGTCCAAAATGTTCATATCGGTGCATCCCTATAAAAAGAACCCCAAAATGACATAAAAATTATATAAAATAAAAAATTATTTAAAGATTTGGATTTAGATTTATCGGACAATATATCGGTTATCGGCTTTCAAATATAAATAATTATCGCTTATCTGTATCAGCCAAAATGTTCATATCGGTGCATCCCTATAAAAAAGGATCTCAAAATCACATAAATATTATATAAAATCAACAATTATATGGATCCACTTTATATTAGGTGGCCTTAACTACTATGTACTAACATTTTAATTAATCATTTGATACAATGCACTTATTGTCTACATACATGTTTTTACATTGTACTTACATTTAAAAAAAATACCTGCATGTAATCGGTTAATGGCTTTAAAATATAAAGAATTATCGGATATCGGTATCGGTCAAAATGTTCACATCGGTGCATCCATATAAAAAAAGATCTCAAAATTATATAAAATTACATAAAATCAAAAATTATATAAAAATTTGGATTTAGACTTATCGGCTAATATATCAGTTAATGGCTTTCAAATATAAATAATTATCGGTATCAGTATTGGCCAAAGTTTTCATATCAGTGCATCAATAGAAAAAGGATCTCAAAATTACATAAATATTATATAAAATCAACAATTATATACAAATTTGTATTTAGATTTATCGGACAATATATCGGTTATCGGCTTTCAAATATAAAGAATTATCGGCTATCAGTATTGGCCAAAATTTTCATATCAGTGCATCCCTATAAAAAAAGGATCTCAAAATTATATAAAATTACATAAAATCAAAAATTATATAAAAATTTGGATTTAGACTTATCGGCTAATATATCGGTTAATTGCTTTAAAATATAAAGAATTATTGGATATCGGTATCGGTCAAAATGTTCATATCGGTGCATCCCTATAAAAAAAGATCTCAAAATTATATAAAATTACATAAAATCAAAAATCATATAAAAATGTGGATTTAGACTTATCGGCTAATATATCGGTTAATGGCTTCAAAATATAAAGAATTATCGGCTATCAGTATTGGCCAAAATTTTCATATCAGTGCATCCCTATAAAAAAAGGATCTCAAAATTATATAAAATTACATAAAATCAAAAATTATATAAAAATTTTGATTTAGACCTATCGGCTAATATATCAGTTAATGGCTTTCAAATATAAATAATTATCGGTATCAGTATTGGCCAAAGTTTTCATACCAGTGCATCAATAGAAAAAGGATCTTAAAATTACATAAATATTATATAAAATCAACAATTATATACAAATTTGTATTTAGATTTATCGGACAATATATCGGTTATCGGCTTTCAAATATAAAGAATTATCAGCTACAAGTATTGGCCAAAATTTTCATATCAGTGCATCCCTATAAATCCCTATAATATATTGGTTAATGACTTTAAAATATAAAGAATTATCGGATATCGGTATTGGTCAAAATGTTCATATCGGTGCATCCCTATTAAAAAAGATCTCAAAATTATATAAAATTACATAAAATCAAAAATTATATAAAAATGTGGATTTAGATTTATCGGACAATATATCAGTTATCGGCTTTCAAATATAAAGAATTATCGGTATCAGTATTGGCCAAAGTTTTCATATCAGTGCATCAATAGAAAAAGGATCTTAAAATTACATAAATATTATATAAAATCAAAAATTATATAAAAATTTGGATTTAGATTTATCGGACAATATATCGGTTATCGGCTTTCAAATATAAAGAATTATTGGTATCTGTGAAAATTTTCATATCGTGCATCCCTATAAAAAAGGATCTCAAAATTACATAAAAATGATATAAAATTTGTATTTATACTTATCGGCCGATATATCAGTTATCGGCTTTCAAATATAAAGAACTATCCGTTATCATCCAAAATGTTGATATCCGTGCATCCCTACTCATAAGAACATCAGCCACAGCCTTTTTCGTCCTATAAAGCAAGCCCGTCTGTAGTTTATGTACTTTAAATCACGAGTAGCTCTTACAAATTACAGTTTCTCAGCAGCTTCAGTGTGGATAGATTCATCAGTGAGAGATGCCTGCGCTAAACACAAAGTGACGCGCCGACATGCATCAACAGCTCCAGTAATAACGCTGCGATCCCGGCGCTCTGAAGCGCAGCTCCACATGAAAGCCTGCGCTGCGTCTGATCATACAGGAGTTCCAGCAGTCAGATCAGCGCTCAGCCTCCGCCGCAGAGACTAATGGGAGTAAACAGGCATGTTTAATGCAGCGCCGCGGCTGACAGGTGGGCGATGTACCTGTCAGTCTGTCTCAATCGCCCGTGAACCCTCGCCAATCCTCCTGGATACTGGATACAATCTAAGAGCGTGATTCATCCGAATGTGTGCGTGTCTGACCGGTGAGCGTTCCAACACAGACCCCCGAACCCGCTGCTCCTACAGGATGCGATCATGAAAGAAAACGACTGTGCGTTAATTAACATTTTGATTGCAGTAATTTTCCTTTGCACATGTACTCAGCTGTTACATGTGCAGCTGCTTTCATAGTGACAGAAGCAGCTGGAGTTCCTGCTGGAGGATTCCTCCTCCTAAATCTACTGTGGAGAAACCAGAAACATGCACCTGTCTTAGATTTCAGATTAGTGTAGATTGGATGAACAATTAGCATGTTTTGTCTGAAGAGGCTCTCGAGAGTGAAGTGAAGACAAAGCATGAGAAATGCAAACAATGAGAATGCAATGCATACTTAAATCTGATTATGAATGACTTCAGAACACGTGTGGTCATCGAGTGAGATGCTCATAGATGTGGGAGCTGACGGTTTTGTTAGCGAATCTGTGTCAGTGACGTTAAACATCTGTGTGGCCGATCGAAATGGATTTGTCGAAGTTTGTAGATTTTATCAGCAAGGGAGCGACTTGAAACGGCTGTAAATCACAAACAGACCGTCAACACTTTATGAGGACGCTCTTTTGTTTCCATTTGATTCGCAAAATCTGTGATGCTTGAGACAGTTCATATCACAGACTTTAAATATCACATGATTCACTGAATAACAATGAAGTGAGTAATGATGATCTCTGTAAGTGGGTGGGATATATTAGGCAGCAAGTGAACATTTTGTCCTCAGAGTTGATGTGTTAGAAGCAGGAAAAATGGGCAAGTGTAAGGATTTGAGCGAGTTTGACAAGGACCAGATTGTGTTGGGTCAGAGCATCTCCAAAACTGCAGCTCTTGTGGGGTGTTCCCGGTCTGCAGTGGTCAGTCTCTATCAAAAGTGCTCCAAGGAAGGACCAGTGGAGAACCGGCCACAGGGTCATGGGCGGCCGAGGCTCATTGATGCACGTGGGGAGCGAAGGCTGGCCCGTGTGGTCCGATCAAACAGACGAGCTACTGGAGCTCAAACTGCTCAAGAAGTGAATGCTGGTTCTGATAGAAAGGGGTCAGAATACACAGAGCATCTCAGTTTGTTGTGTATGGGGCGGCACAGACGCTGACCAGTCAGGGTGCCCATGCTGACCCCTGTCCACCGCCCAAAGCACCAACAGTGGCCCGTGAGCATCAGAACTGGACCACGGAGCAATGGAAGAAGGTGGCCTGATCTGATGATCATGTGTTCTTCTACATCACGTGGATGGCCGGGTGTGTGTGCGTGGCTTACCTGGGGAACACATGGCACCAGGTGCACTATGGGAAGAAGGCGTGGCGGCGGAGGCAGTGATGCTTTGGGCAATGTTCTGCTGGGAAACCTTGGGTCCTCCATCCATGTGGATGTTACTTTGACACGTCCCACCCACCTAAGCATTGTTGAGACCATGTCCAGCCTTTCATGGAAACGGTATTCCCTGCTGGCTGTGGCTCTTTCAGCAGATAATGTGCCGCCACAAAGCACAAATGCTTCAGGAATGGTTTGAGGCGTTGACTCGGCCTCCAAATTCCCCAGATCTCAATCCAATAGAGCATCTGTGGATGTGCTGGACAAACAAGACCGATCCATGGAGGCCGCACCTCGCAACTTACAGGACTTAAAGGATCTGCTGCTAACATCTTTGTGCCAGATACCACAGCACACCTTCAGGGGTGTGTATACCCAACACAATATTAGTTCATAATGTTATGTGTGATCGATGTATATAGCGTTATTTTTATTTAAATTTTAATAATTTAAGGTTATAGCCAAGGCACCATTTCTAATGTTTAGCTATTTTTTAGCTTTATTTACTTTGTTTTAGTTAACAATAACAACCCTGATATGATTTTATCTTAAATTATAAGTACAAAAACACGACACAACTGGCTTTAAAATGCACAAAGTTTTTTTTTGTTTTTTTTTTGACAAAAAACAGCAAAATACAAAACTCTCGTAGGGGAAAGAGAATATACACATACATGTAATTACAAATGTTGTCAAAATACAAAAGTTAATAACTAAACAGAAAACAACAACAAAACAAAAACAAAAAAAAGAAAGAAAGGGGCTACTTAAAAACACAAGTCAATGTCAAAAGGCTATTTTCAAATAGTCCTTTTTACTCTTTTGATCTTATTCACACAATTCTGACTTTATACACACAATTCAAATCTGACTATCACACAATTCTGACTTTATACACACAATTCTGACTTTATACACACAATTCTGACTTTATACACACAATTCTGACTTTATACCCACAATTCTGACTTTATACACACAACTCAAATCTGACTATCACACAATTCTGACTTTCTACACACAATTCTGACTTTATACACACAATTCTGACTTTATACACACAATTCTGACTTTATACACACAATTCTGACTTTATACACACAATTCTGACTTTATACACACAATTCTGACTTTATACACACAATTCTGACTTTATACCCACAATTCTGACTTTATACACACAACTCAAATCTGACTATCACACAATTCTGACTTTCTACACACAATTCTGACTTTATACACACAATTCTGACTTTATACACACAATTCTGACTTTATACACACAATTCTGACTTTATACACACAATTCTGACTTTATACACACAATTCTGACTTTATACACGCAATTCTGACTTTATACACACAATTCTGACTTTATACACACAATTCAAATCTGACTATCACACAATTCTGACTTTATACACACAATTCAAATCTGACTATCACACAATTCTGACTTTATACACACAATTCTGACTTTATACACACAATTCTGACTTTATACACACAATTCTGACTTTATACACACAATTCAAATCTGACTATCACACAATTCTGACTTTATACACACAATTCTGACTTTATACACACAATTCTGACTTTATACACACAATTCAAATCTGACTATCACACAATTCTGACTTTATACACACAATTCTGACTTTATAGCCACAATTCTGACTTTATACACACAATTCTGACTTTATACACACAATTCAAATCTGACTATCACACAATTCTGACTTTATACACACAATTCTGACTTTATACACACAATTCAAATCTGACTATCACACAATTCTGACTTTATACACACAATTCTGACTTTATAGCCACAATTCTGACTTTATACACACAATTCAAATCTGACTATCACACAATTCTGATTTTATACACTATGACTTTATACACACAATTCTGACTTTATACACACAACTCAAATCTGACTATCACACAATTCTGACTTTATACACACAACTCAAATCTGACTATCACACAATTCTGACTTTATACACACAATTCAAATCTGACTATCACACAATTCTGACTTTATACACGCAATTCTGACTTTATACCCACAATTCTGACTTTATACACACAATTCAAATCTGACTATCACACAATTCTGATTTTATACCCACAATTCTGACTTTATACACACAATTAAAATCTGACTATCACACAATTCTGATTTTATACACTATGACTTTATACACACAATTCTGACTTTATACCCACAATTCTGACTTTATACACACAACTCAAATCTGACTATCACACAATTCTGATTTTATACACTATGACTTTATACACACAATTCTGACTTTATACACACAATTCTGACTTTATACACGCAATTCTGACTTTATACACACAATTCTGACTTTATACACGCAATTCTGACTTTATACACACAATTCTGACTTTATACCCACAATTCTGACTTTATACACACAATTCTGACTTTATACACACAATTCAAATCTGACTATCACACAATTCTGACTTTATACACACAATTCTGACTTTATACACACAACTCAAATCTGACTATCACACAATTCTGATTTTATACACTATGACTTTATACACACAATTCTGACTTTATACACACAATTCTGACTTTATACACGCAATTCTGACTTTATACACACAATTCTGACTTTATACACGCAATTCTGACTTTATACACACAATTCTGACTTTATACCCACAATTCTGACTTTATACACGCAATTCTGACTTTATACACACAATTCTGACTTTATACACGCAATTCTGACTTTATACACACAATTCTGACTTTATACACACAACTCAAATCTGACTATCACACAATTCTGATTTTATACACTATGACTTTATACACACAATTCTGACTTTATACACACAATTCTGACTTTATACACGCAATTCTGACTTTATACACACAATTCTGACTTTATACACGCAATTCTGACTTTATACACACAATTCTGACTTTATACCCACAATTCTGACTTTATACACGCAATTCTGACTTTATACACACAATTCTGACTTTATACACGCAATTCTGACTTTATACACACAATTCTGACTTTATACACGCAATTCTGACTTTATACACACAATTCTGACTTTATACCCACAATTCTGACTTTATACACGCAATTCTGACTTTATACACACAATTCTGACTTTATACACACAATTCTGACTTTATACACACAATTCTGACTTTATACACGCAATTCTGACTTTATACACACAATTCTGACTTTATACACGCAATTCTGACTTTATACACACAATTCTGACTTTATACCCACAATTCTGACTTTATACACGCAATTCTGACTTTATACACACAATTCTGACTTTATACACGCAATTCTGACTTTATACACACAATTCTGACTTTATACCCACAATTCTGACTTTATACACACAATTCTGACTTTATACACACAATTCAAATCTGACTATCACACAATTCTGATTTTATACACTATGACTTTATACACACAATTCTGACTTTATACACACAATTCTGACTTTATACACACAATTCAAATCTGACTATCACACAATTCTGATTTTATACACTATGACTTTATACACACAATTCTGACTTTATACCCACAATTCTGACTTTATACACACAACTCAAATCTGACTATCACACAATTCTGACTTTATACACTATGACTTTATACACACAATTCTGACTTTATACACACAATTCTGACTTTATTCACACAATTCTGACTTTATATCTCACAATCCTGACTTTATATCTCACAATTCTGACTTTATACACACAATTCAAATCTGACTATCACACAATTCTGACTTTATACACACAATTCTGACTTTATACACACAATTCAAATCTGACTATCACACAATTCTGACTTTATACACACAATTCTGACTTTATACACAATTCTGACTTTATAGCCACAATTCTGACTTTATACACACAATTCTGACTTTATACACACAATTCAAATCTGACTATCACACAATTCTGACTTTATACACACAATTCAAATCTGACTATCACACAATTCTGACTTTATACACACAATTCTGACTTTATAGCCACAATTCTGACTTTATACACACAATTCAAATCTGACTATCACACAATTCTGATTTTATACACTATGACTTTATACACACAATTCTGACTTTATACACACAACTCAAATCTGACTATCACACAATTCTGACTTTATACACACAACTCAAATCTGACTATCACACAATTCTGACTTTATACACACAATTCAAATCTGACTATCACACAATTCTGACTTTATACACGCAATTCTGACTTTATACCCACAATTCTGACTTTATACACACAATTCAAATCTGACTATCACACAATTCTGATTTTATACCCACAATTCTGACTTTATACACACAATTCTGACTTTATAGCCACAATTCTGACTTTATACACACAACTCAAATCTGACTATCACACAATTCTGATTTTATACACTATGACTTTATACACACAATTCTGACTTTATACACACAATTCTGACTTTATACACGCAATTCTGACTTTATACACACAATTCTGACTTTATACACGCAATTCTGACTTTATACACGCAATTCTGACTTTATACACAATTCTGACTTTGTACACACAATTCTGACTTTATACACACAATTCTGACTTTATACACGCAATTCTGACTTTATACACAATTCTGACTTTATACACGCAATTCTGACTTTATACACGCAATTCTGACTTTATACACAATTCTGACTTTATACACACAATTCTGACTTTATACACACAATTCAAATCTGACTATCACACAATTCTGACTTTATACACACAATTCTGACTTTATACACGCAATTCTGACTTTATACACACAATTCTGACTTTATACACGCAATTCTGACTTTATACACGCAATTCTGACTTTATACACAATTCTGACTTTATACACACAATTCTGACTTTATACACACAATTCAAATCTGACTATCACACAATTCTGACTTTATACACACAATTCTGACTTTATACACAATTCTGACTTTATACACACAATTCTGACTTTATACACGCAATTCTGACTTTATACACACAATTCTGACTTTATACACGCAATTCTGACTTTATACACGCAATTCTGACTTTATACACACAATTCTGACTTTATACACAATTCTGACTTTATACACGCAATTCTGACTTTATACACAATTCTGACTTTGTACACACAATTCTGACTTTATACACACAATTCTGACTTTATACACGCAATTCTGACTTTATATCACACAATTCTGACTTTATACACAATTCTGACTTTATACACGCAATTCTGACTTTATACACAATTCTGACTTTGTACACACAATTCTGACTTTATACACACAATTCTGACTTTATACACGCAATTCTGACTTTATACACAATTCTGACTTTATACACGCAATTCTGACTTTATACACACAATTCTGACTTTATACACAATTCTGACTTTATACACACAATTCTGACTTTATACACACAATTCAAATCTGACTATCACACAATTCTGACTTTATACACACAATTCTGACTTTATACACGCAATTCTGACTTTATACACGCAATTCTGACTTTATACACGCAATTCAAATCTGACTATCACACAATTCTGACTTTATACACACAATTCTGACTTTATACACAATTCTGACTTTATACACGCAATTCTGACTTTATACACGCAATTCTGACTTTATACACACAATTCTGACTTTATACGCAATTCTGACTTTATACACACAATTCTGACTTTATACACGCAATTCTGACTTTATACACGCAATTCTGACTTTATACACACAATTCTGACTTTATACACACAATTCTGACTTTATACACGCAATTCTGACTTTATATCACACAATTCTGACTTTATATCACACAATTCTGACTTTATATCACACAATTCTGACTTTATACACACAATTCTGACTTTATACACACAACTCAAATCTGACTATCACACAATTCTGACTTTATACACACAATTCTGACTTTATACACACAATTCTGACTTTATACCCACAATTCTGACTTTATACACACAATTCAAATCTGACTATCACACAATTCTGACTTTATACACACAATTCAAATCTGACTATCACACAATTCTGACTTTATACACACAATTCAAATCTGACTATCACACAATTCTGACTTTATACACACAATTCTGACTTTATACACACAATTCTGACTTTATACACACAATTCAAATCTGACTATCACACAATTCTGACTTTATACACACAATTCTGACTTTATACACACAATTCTGACTTTATACACACAATTCTGACTTTATACACACAATTCTGACTTTATACACACAATTCAAATCTGACTATCACACAATTCTGACTTTATACACACAATTTAAATCTGACTATCACACAATTCTGATTTTATACACACAATTCTGACTTTATACACACAATTCTGACTTTATACACTATGACTTTATACACACAATTCTGACTTTATACACACAATTCTGACTTTATACACACAATTCAAATCTGACTATCACACAATTCTGACTTTATACACACAATTTAAATCTGACTATCACACAATTCTGACTTTATACACACAATTCTGACTTTATACACACAATTCTGACTTTATACACACAATTCAAATCTGACTATCACACAATTCTGACTTTATACACACAATTCAAATCTGACTATCACACAATTCTGACTTTATACACACAATTTAAATCTGACTATCACACAATTCTGATTTTATACACACAATTCTGACTTTATACACACAATTCTGACTTTATACACTGACTTTATACACACAATTCTGACTTTATACACACAATTCTGACTTTATACACACAATTCTGACTTTATACACACAATTCAAATCTGACTATCACACAATTCTGACTTTATACACACAATTCTGACTTTATACACACAATTCTGACTTTATACACTATGACTTTATACACACAATTCTGACTTTATACACACAATTCTGACTTTATACACACAATTCAAATCTGACTATCACACAATTCTGACTTTATACACACAATTTAAATCTGACTATCACACAATTCTGACTTTATACACACAATTCAAATCTGACTATCACACAATTCTGACTTTATACACACAATTCTGACTTTATACACGCAATTCTGACTTTATACACACAATTCTGACTTAACACACACAATTCTGACTTAACACACACAAATCTTTTTTTTTCCTTTTTTTTTTCTTTTCCCTCTTTTTCCTTTTTTCTTTAATAGACAGAACAAAATAGTGCAGTAATAAACAATCTAGTAATTCCCCAAGTCCAGAAGTGAAATAAAAATGTGTAATTGTATAGGTGTGTCGGTGGGTGTGAGTGTGAGTGTGTGCATAAGCAAAGTAACCATTCATCATTTATTACCATCTTCATTACCATCACCACCACCACTCATCACTTCCATCATACTGTCTTCATTGTATTAGTAAAAAAAAAAAAAAAAAAAAGTTTGTTTCTTTTTCTTTTTCTTTCTTTTTGCTTTTTTCCTTTCCCTTCTCTCCTATGTAATGATTACCATTGTCACCACTCTCCATAGATAAATTAATTTTAGATAGTAAATTAGTAATAGAGGATAATATAATAAGTGAATATAAGATAACCCTCCCCCACATCTATTCAGTCCCTATTTTCTCCTATACTTTTTTTGTTGTTGTTGTTGTTTTTAAAGTGTTGTTTTTAAAGTGTGTTTAGTTCTGTTCCAATGGCAGTTTTTCACTGTAATTGGCCATTATTTGACTGCTTTACTCCAGTGTGTATTAGGATCAGTAAATCTATGCGTTTATAGATATAATAGATCAAATGACATGCACTTATTGTGTTAGTGTTTCATTAGTAAACTGCGTTTAAAGTGCCATAAACTCCTCTGAGATCATTAAGTACAAACGCAGTTTTATGATAGACGTCCAAATAGCGCTGGAGAAAGCACCGAATGGCCCTTCAAAGGCAATTTGCTCTTCCATTTCTATTCAATCGGCGTCATTACCGTGACACAATCATCTGCAGCCCAGCACTTACTGGAGCGCGGGTCGCACGACGTCTGAGGTGCATTTACTCCTAAATATATCACATGCATCTGTCAAATCCATGACTGAAAGTTTGCCGTGCTCTGCTGAGAGTGTGAAGCAGAAGTTTGGTTCATAACCCATCAAAACGGCTCGGAAAATCTGTTCAAAAGTTGTGGTGCAGGAAAGCTCGAGCAGCTCAAATTCCCAAGCATCCCTGGATTTAGTTGTGGCCGTGTTTGGCTGTGTTTGGCCGTGCCGGACGTGTGGGCTGAGCGTGCGCTGATAAGAGCGGGACCGGCCGTGGGCGGTGCTGGCTCCATGCATGAGGACGCTCTGAGCCAGCTCACCGCAGAAGTGGAGCATGAAACGGCCTCAGAGCTCACGGCCGTAATTCCCTCTGATTTCCCTTCAGACGCCAGAGCCGAGAGTGGACCAGAGAAGCCTTCAGTCCACAGACTGTACGTCTGCAGCCAAAGTTACTCAACTTGTATTAGGGCCCGAGCACCGATGGTGTGAGGATTGGAATCGCTCGGCCTATTCTTCTTCTCCAAAATGAATTTTTGAGGGCCTAAACATGCTCGAAAACTCATGAAACTTTGCACACGCGTCAGAAGTGGTGAAAATGTACATCAGGGGCCAGATTCACAAAACATTCTTAAGAATTCATTTTATTCTATTCATTTTATTTAATTTTATAAAATACAATTCAATAAAATGCAAGTAAATTTAATTTAATTTAATTAACTATTTTTTTTTTATTAAATTAAAAAATAAAATAAAAATAAAAATAATAATAGAAATTAATGTCATTTTATATAATGTCATATATATATATATTAGTGGTGAGCCGTTATCAGCGTTAACGTGGCTTATCGGGCGATAAAAAAAATATCGCCGTTAATCTATTCTCAAAGTTGGGTTTGGGGCTGGGTCTATACTACGCGAGCTATGATGACTTTCACCTTGATATTTTAGTGCGGATGTACACCTAGCCGAATTGCACTGTAGGGGCGAGAGAACGAGTCTTCGAACCGGTGTTTATGCCTACTAGTGTTGTCAAAAATATCCATATTTCGCTATGTATCGATACTGAAATATCTGAAACGATACGATACTCATTTTCTACAGTATCGAGATCAGCTGCGCTCTCCTCTCCGACCGACTGCGAGTGACAAGCATGGC
>CM042241.1:70505786-70510786 GCA_023566225.1 Romanogobio albipinnatus | reverse complement strand
CGAGTCATTGAGCGAGCGAGTCATTGGGCGAGCGAGTCATTGAGCGAGCGAGTCATTGGGCGAGCGAGTCATTGAGCGAGCGAGTCATTGCGCGAGCGAGTCATTGAGCAAGCGAGTCATTGCGCGAGTGAAGCCTTGTTTATACTCGACGCGTCCGCACGAGTGAGTGAGTCATTGTGCGAGCGAGTCATTGAGCAAGCGAGTCATTGGGCGAGCGAGTCATTGCGCGAGTGAAGCCTTGTTTATACTCGACGCGTCCGCACGAGTGAGTGAGTCATTGTGCGAGCGAGTCATTGAGCAAGCGAGTCATTGGGCGAGCGAGTCATTGCGCGAGCGAGTCATCGGGCGAGAGAGTCATTGCGCGAGCGAGTCATTGTGCGAGCGAGTCATTGAGCGAGTGAGTCATTGCGCGAGCGAGTCATTGAGCGAGCGAGTCATTGCGCGAGTGAAGCCTTGTTTATACTCGACGCGTCCGCACGAGCGAGCGAGTCATTGCGCGAGCGAGTCATTGCGCGAGCGAGTCATTGGGCGAGCGAGTCATTGAGCAAGTGAGTCATTGCGTGAGCCAGTCATTGAGCGAGCGAGTCATTGAGCAAGCGAGTCATTGCGCGAGTGAAGCCTTGTTTATACTTGACGCGTCCGCACGAGTGAGTGAGTCATTGAGCGAGCGAGTCATTGAGCAAGCGAGTCATTGGGCGAGCGAGTCATTGCACGAGCGAGTCATTGAGCAAGCGAGTCATTGCGCGAGCGAGTCATTGCGCAAGCGAGTTATTGCGCGAGCGAGTCATTGGGCAAGCAAGTCATTGCGCGAGCGAGTCATTGCGCGAGCGAGTCATTGAGCGAGCGAGTCATTGAGCAAGCGAGTCATTGCGCGAGTGAAGCCTTGTTTATACTCGACGCGTCCGCACGAGCGAGCGAGTCATTGCGCGAGCGAGTCATTGGGCGAGCGAGTCATTGCGCGAGCGAGTCATTGCGCGAGCAAGTCATCGGGCGAGAGAGTCATTGCGCGAGCGAGTCATTGTGCAAGCGAGTCATTGAGCGAGCGAGTCATTGAGCAAGCGAGTCATTGCGCGAGTGAAGCCTTGTTTATACTTGACGCGTCCGCACGAGTGAGTGAGTCATTGAGCGAGCGAGTCATTGAGCAAGCGAGTCATTGGGCGAGCGAGTCATTGCGCGAGCGAGTCATTGCACGAGCGAGTCATTGAGCAAGCGAGTCATTGCGCGAGCGAGTCATTGCGCAAGCGAGTTATTGCGCGAGCGAGTCATTGCGCGAGCGAGTCATTGCGCGAGCGAGTCATTGCACGAGCAAGTCATTGAGCAAGCGAGTCATTGCGCGAGTGAAGCCTTGTTTATACTCGACGCGTCCGCACGAGTGAGTCATTGCGCGAGCGAGTCATTGCGTGAACGAGTCATTGCGTGAACGAGTCATTGCGTGAGTGAAGCCTTGTTTATACTCGACGCGTCTGCACGAGCGAGTGAGTCATTGCGCGAGCAAGTCATTGCACGATCAAGTAATTGAGCGAGCGAGTCATTGAGCAAGCAAGTCATTGCGCGAGTGAAGCCTTGTTTATACTTGACGCGTCCGCACGAATGAGTCATTGCGAGAGTGAGTCATTGTGCGAGCGAGTCATTGCGCGAGCGAGTCATTGCGCGAGCGAGTCATTGCGCGAGCGAGTCATTGAGCGAGTAAAGCCTTGTTTATACTTGACGCGTCCGCACGAGTGAGTGAGTCATTGCGCGAGTGAAGCCTTGTTTATACTTGACGCGTCCGCACGAATGAGTCATTGCGAGAGTGAGTCATTGTGCGAGCGAGTCATTGCGCGAGCGAGTCATTGTGCGAGCGAGTCATTGCGTGAGTGAAGCCTTGTTTATACTCGACCCGTCCGCACGTCCAACATGGAGTTTGGCGGTCGTGCACGTTGGGTGCGCAAGACCCCATTTCGCCTGGCGGTGTGTAGCGCATTTTTTGTAACAGCACATGCGACTCCGCGTCCAAAGATGAACGAGTTCTAAGCGAATCTAGCCGAGCATGACATCTCATCACACCGGCACACAGTTTACACATACAAATTAGGTGCTTATATTTACAAAATGAACCTACAAAAGCAGAAATAAGCCCTTTTATATAAAGATCCATGTTTAATCAAAAGAAATTTGAGAAACTAAATGAAAATGTTTAGTGAAATTAGGAAATATTTAAGATATCGTTAATTTAGTTGTATGGAAGTGGCATATATTTTGTTCTCATGTTACAAGTAATATCAAGGTTTATTTTGATCTGTTTTACATGATTCTTTTGTAGTGTGGTTTTCGGTGAAGTGTACTAAAATAAATATCATCTCCTGTGTACATTAGCCACTTCTTCTCCACGCTTTTTCCTGATGGTTTATAGAACAATTACTAACAATTAGTCGCCCTCGGTCGCTTCAAAGAATAGCACAACGGCGAGCGTGTCGAGTATAAACAAAACAACGCGAAACAATAGTCATTTTATGATTAACTTTATGATATATTGTCCTCCAGCTCCACCAAATCAGGTGGCACTGCTCTCTAATGTCCGTCTGGAGCCCTGAAAGCTCAGAAACGTCCCACACACCTTCAGTTTAGATGCCCAGACGCGGTTTGAAGAATATCTGTGTTTCTCTCTAGTGCTTCTGTGAGCTGCAAAACAACATGACTCATGCAGATGGGCGGCACTTTGAGTGTCTAGGCAAATGAAAAGATGATGTCATTCGTTCATTTGTTGTCCTCTGTTTGTTTAGCACACATTCCTTCAGTGTCTCTGTGCTGAGACTGTCGTCGGGGACAGAAGGGAAGAACACTATGCAAAAAATATAGGCCTTTAAAGTCGCCATCAATCAGAGTCTCCTGCATAATATCCTGCAATATTGCATAGATTCTATTTGACTGAAATGCTTGTGTTGAAATATTTTATTTTCTACCGATGATAAAACTGTGCTCAATGTTAAGTTTTGTGATCACTATGATTTCATTGTTTTGAACGAATCTCTTGAATGAATTATCAATGACTCACTCATAAAGACTTCACTTGTTTCATTATTGGATGAATCAGCGTTTTTGAACAAATCTCTTGAATGAATGATTCAGTTACTCACTCATAAAGACTTCACTTGTTTCATTACTGGATGAATCAGTGTTTTTGAAGAAATCTCTTGAGTGAATGATTCAGTGACTCACTCATAAAGACTTCACTTGTTTCATTACTGGATGAATCAGTGTTTTTGAACGAATCTCTTGAATGAATGATTTAATGACTCACTCAAAGACTTCACTTGTTTCATTACTGGATGAATCAGTGTTTTTGAACGAATCTCTTGAATGAATGATTAAATGACTCACTCATAAAGACTTCACTTGTTTCATTACTGGATGAATCAGTGTTTTTGAACAAATCTCTTGAATGAATGATTCAATGACTCACGCATAAAGACTTCACTTGTTTCATTACTGGATGAATCAGTGTTTTTGAATGAATCTCTTGAGTGAATGATTCAATGACTCACTCATAAAGACTTCACTTGTTTCATTACTGGATGAATCAGTGTTTTTGAATGAATCTCTTGAATGAATGATTCAATGACTCACTCATAAAGACTTCACTTGTTTCATTACTGGATGAATCAGTGTTTTTGAACGAATCTCTTGAATGAATGATTAAATGACTCACTCATAAAGACTTCACTTGTTTCATTACTGGATGAATCAGTGTTTTTGAACAAATCTCTTGAATGAATGATTCAATGACTCACTCATAAAGACTTCACTTGTTTCATTACTGGATGAATCAGTGTTTTTGAACAAATCTCTTGAGTGAATGATTCAATGACTCACTCATAAAGACTTCACTTGTTTCATTACTGGATGAATCAGTGTTTTTGAATGAATCTCTTGAATGAATGATTCAATGACTCACTCATAAAGACTTCACTTGTTTCATTACTGGATGAATCAGTGTTTTTGAACAAATCTCTTGAATGAATGATTCAATGACTCACTCATAAAGACTTCACTTGTTTCATTACTGGATGAATCAGTGTTTTTGAACAAATCTCTTGAATGAATGATTCAGTTACTCACTCATAAAGACTTCACTTGTTTCATTACTGGATGAATCAGTGTTTTTGAACGAATCTCTTTAATGAATGATTCAATGACTCACTCATAAAGACTTCACTTGTTTCATTACTGGATGAATCAGTGTTTTTGAACGAATCTCTTGAATGAATGATTAAATGACTCACTCATAAAGACTTCACTTGTTTCATTACTGGATGAATCAGTGTTTTTGAACAAATCTCTTGAATGAATGATTCAATGACTCACGCATAAAGACTTCACTTGTTTCATTACTGGATGAATTAGTGTTTTTGAACAAATCTCTTGAATGAATGATTCAATGACTCACTCATAAAGACTTCACTTGTTTCATTACTGGATGAATCAGTGTTTTTGAACAAATCTCTTGAATGAATGATTCAATGACTCACTCATAAAGACTTCACTTGTTTCATTACTGGATGAATCAGCGTTATTGAATGAATCTCTTGAATGAATGATTCAGTTACTCACTCATAAAGACTTCACTTGTTTCATTACTGGATGAATCAGTGTTTTGAACGAATCTCTTTAATGAATGATTCAGTTACTCACTCATAAAGACTTCACTTGTTTCATTACTGGATGAATCAGTGTTTTTGAACAAATCTCTTGAATGAATGATTCAGTGACTCACTCATAAAGACTTCACTTGTTTCATTACTGGATGAATCAGTGTTTTTGAACAAATCTCTTGAATGAATGATTCAATGACTCACTCATAAAGACTTCACTTGTTTCATTACTGGATGAATCAGCGTTATTGAATGAATCTCTTGAATGAATGATTCAGTTACTCACTCATAAAGACTTCACTTGTTTCATTACTGGATGAATCAGTGTTTTGAACAAATCTCTTTAATGAATGATTCAGTTACTCACTC
>CM042241.1:70490786-70500786 GCA_023566225.1 Romanogobio albipinnatus | reverse complement strand
AACCCAACCCCATAATCCCCCCTCCACCAAACTTTACACTTGGCACAATGCAGTCAGGCAAGTCCCGTTCTCCTGGCAACCGCCAAACCCAGACTCGTCCATGGGATTGCCAGAGAGAAGCGTAGCAAAGCGTTGAAGAGAAGCGTTGGCCACTCACAGAACACGTCTCCACTGCTCTAGAGTCCAGTGGCGGCGCGCTTTACCCCACTGCATCCCACGCTTTGCATTGCACTTGGTGATGTAAGGCTTGGATGAGCTGCTCGGCCATGGAAACCCATTCCATGAAGCTCTACACACTGTTCTTGAGCTCATCTGAAGGCCACAGAAGTTTGGAGGTCTGGAGCTCTTGACTCCTGCGCACTCATTGTGACCCTCAGCATGCGCTGACCCCGCTCTGTGTGGCTGAGTTGCTGTAGATTCCAATCGCGTCCACTTTGTTATAACACCACTAACAGTTGAGCGTGGGATATTTAGTAGTGAGGATGGACTTATTGCACAGGTGTCCACCGATCACGGTTCTCTGAGCTCCTGAGAGCGGCCCATTCTCTCACTAATGTGTGTAGAAGCGTCTGCAGGCCTAGTGCTTGATTTATACACCTGTGGCCATGAAGGGACTGAACACCTGAGCTCAGTGATTTGGAGGGGCGTCCCAATACTTTTGGCAATATGTTGAAAGATACAGAACAACTTACCGTAATTGATCAATCAGTGTAAACAATGTCACATTTAACATCACCTCGACCTCCAAAATGCCATTCAAAACTCAAAGCTTTAATTTCTTGTCTTTGTGCACCGGAATGCTTCGTTTACATGTTACAATCCCGGGTGGACGATGACCCCTGACCCCCTCATCTTTCTCACCTCGTGTGAGGAGTCTGTGGGAAACCGCAGAGAAACGCAGCCTCACCGCACGTCTGCAATTACCTTAGCGTCGTATTAGCATTCAGTCGATTTACAAATCCGGAGTTCATTTGCACTATAATTCCCTTAGCTTGTCGAGGCACAAATTGAACATTCAGAGCAGTCCGCTCGCTTCCAAATGAATTATGTTGCTCAGATGCATGCAACACAAAGTCTAACCCCTTCTGGATTAGAAAACAACATTGTTCCTCAAATCTCTATTTGGATTCAGCGCTCAGAGATTGTTTCGGGCTAATTCATCTGACGTTTCAAAGAGAGCGGGGTGCGTTTGAGCCTGGCCCCAGAAGCCCTGTCTTTGCCCTGGGCTGATGTTTGAAGACGTCACGCTGGATAATCCTGTTACGGGATTGCTGGCGCTATTGTCCGTTTATCGGTTCTGCTTTTATTCGCTCGGCGCACATCCGCACCTTAGTGTCTGAGCGTAATGCGATCACGTTCACCAGCTTCCAGCTGCCACAACAATCAGCTCATCATATTACAATATTACAGATGTGCTCCAGCAGAAAACACCAGACAAATCTTCAGCCTTAGAGACTTTTGTAGTGAATTAGCCGTCATTGATGTCTATTGACAGTGGCACACGTTTTGAGTGTTTGACTGTACTATTGGCATTTTACACAGAAAAAAAAAACGGTAGGAAAACTCATTAAAAGGATCATTGAAGGGATGTGGATGCACACACTACTGTTCAGAAGTTGGGGTCAGTGAGATTATTCATCAGGGACACATTAAATGAATCAAAAGTGACACTAAAGACGTTTATAATGTTGCGAAAGACTTCATCAAAGACTCCTGAACAAAAATGAATCAAGGTTGAATCGCTGATCATAAATGTTTCAGCAAATCCTCATATGAGAATGATTAGTGAGAAAGAGTAATGATGATAAATTCAGCTTTGATCACAGGATATAAATTACACGTCACTATATATTCACATAGAGAACAGCTGATTTCATTTGAATAATATTTCAAAATGTTACTGTATTTTTTATTTATGTTTTCAATTGTCTGACAGCACTATATATATATATATTAGGGCTGTCAATCAATTAAATAATTAACTAATTAACATTTTCCTGTAATTAATCGTGTTTAATTGGACCTAACATTACATTTTTTTATATATTTTTTTTATTGTAATACTTTTTACATTGAATCTCTAAAATAATGTTTTAGATTTTAAATATTTGTTTAACATTAATTATAGCCATTAGTATAATTGAAAACTATTGAAGTCCCCCTGTAGTCAATATTTTTATTAAAATTACATATTTAAAAAAAAATTCCTTTGAAAACATTTCTTCATGCCTTAAAATAGCTTAAATGTAACTCGACACCCTTGCCTCATTTAGTATGCGTGGAACCATGAATATGCAAATCCACCTCCACTCACTCACACAGACTCGTCTACAAGTCAATGTTGAATATGCAGATGAGCCCCGCCTCCACTCACTCCCACAGGCTCCTCTACAAGTCAATGTTGAATATGCGAATGAGCCCCGCCTCCACTCACTCACACAGGCTCGTCTACAAGTCAATGTTGAATATGCAAATGAGCCCCGCCTCCACTCACTCACACAGGCTCGTCTACAAGTCAATGTTGAATATGTAAATGAGCCCCGCCTCCACTCACTCACACAGGCTTGTCTACAAGTCAATGTTGAATATGCGAATGAGCCCCGCCTCCACTCACTCACACAGACTCGTCTACAAGTCAATGTTGAATATGTAAATGAGCCCCGCCTCCACTCACTCACTCAGGCTCGTCTACAGTCAATGTTGAATATGCGAATGAGCCCCGCCTCCACTCACTCCCACAGGCTCCTCTACAAGTCAATGTTGAATATGCGAATGAGCCCCGCCTCCACTC
The DNA here is from genome assembly GCA_023566225.1 of Romanogobio albipinnatus. Taxonomy (NCBI): domain Eukaryota; kingdom Metazoa; phylum Chordata; class Actinopteri; order Cypriniformes; family Gobionidae; genus Romanogobio; species Romanogobio albipinnatus. The sequence goes on along the minus strand of CM042241.1, from coordinate 70,497,995 downwards.
ACTCACACAGGCTTGTCTACACGTCAATGTTGAATATGCAGATGAGCCCCGCCTCCACTCACTCACTCAGGCTCCTCTACAAGTCAATGTTGAATATGCGAATGAGCCCCGCCTCCACTCACTCACACAGGCTCGTCTACAAGTCAGTGTTGAATATGCAAATGAGCCCCGCTTCCACTCACTCACACAGGCTCCTCTACAAGTCAATGTTGAATATGTGAATGAGCCCCGCCTCCACTCACTCACACAGGCTCCTCTACAAGTCAATGTTGAATATGCAAATGAGCCCCGCCTCCACTCACTCACACAGACTCGTCTACAAGTCAATGTTGAATATGCGAATGAGCCCCGCCTCCACTCACTCACACAGACTCGTCTACAAGTCAATGTTGAATATGCAGATGAGCACACATAACAGTATTTAACATGATTAATATACATAAATATGATTAGCTTTTGGCTTGACTCGTTATCAAACAGCTAATGATGTGTTGCTAATGTTATACAAACCATGTTCCCGTTCACCATCAGAGTCAGACGCTGCTTTCTGAACATCGGTATCCTTAGAAACGCTTTAAACAACTGAAAGGCATATAGTTCTTCATGAAATCATAATATACATCATATCACCCGCTATATTATTCATATCAACAGATAAACATAGAGGGTTTTCTCTTGAGACTCGCCTGCTTCTCAGCAGTTAATGAAATGCTAAGCCCCGCCCCCCTCGTGATGTGTCTGAAGCGGCATTCATACAGTAGTAAATGTTTTGTTTCTTTAATTAGTTGACCTTATTTGTTGAGCTGTAATGCATTAGATCCTTTTCCTGTTGTGACTGATGTGAACTCATTATGGCTGCAGAGTCCGGCGGGTCACAGGCACTGACCTTTTATAATCTCAAATTAGCCTTTCTGTCTGCTGCTCAAGAGAAGAGCGAGAGGTTCCCGCCGCCTTCAGAGGGGCAAACGAGGTCTTTACAGATGTGCTGGCAGTCGTCCAGTCGGACTGTGTTCCTGCCAGACGACCTTTGACCGCGGGGTCATAGTGCTGAAGACTCGTCTTCCTCAGACTCTCTCGAGCGCTCAGAGAAATACAGTGTTCTGGCAGAGCGCGAACATCTGCTGCAGGCTCATATTTACATATGCAAATAAGATGTGTGGGTGATGTACAGTGCATTTATTTGTTCGTTTGCGTCACAGTTTGTCATTCAGTTGATCAAGTGTCTTTATGTTCAGTGTGAGATCTGTTGTTCATTTCAGACTGAACGTGTTGTGATTGTAAAGTGTGTTTCTGTGTAATGTCAGTGTAATGTGAGTGTAATGTTAGTGTAATATTTTGTTAGTGTAATGTCAGTGTGATGTTAGTTTAATGTTAGTGTAATGTCAGTGTAATGACAGTGTAATGTTAGTTTAATGTTAGTTTAATGTTAGTGTAATGTCAGTGTAATGACAGTGTAATGTTAGTTTAATGTTAGTTTAATGTTAGTGTAATGACAGTGTAATGTCAGTGTAATGTTAGTGTAATGTTAGTTTAATGTTAGTGTAATGTCAGTGTAATGTCAGTGTAATGTTAGTGTAATGTCAGTGTAATGTCAGTGTAATGACAGTGTAATGTTAGTGTAATGTCAGTGTAATGTTAGTTTAATGTTAGTGTAATGTTAGTGTAATGTCAGTGTAATGTTAGTGTAATGTTAGTGTAATGTCAGTGTAATGTTAGTGTAATGTTAGTTTAATGTTAGTGTAATGTCAGTGTAATGTCAGTGTAATGTCAGTGTAATGTTAGTGTAATGTCAGTGTAATGTTAGTGTAATGTCAGTGTAATGCCAGTGTAATGTTAGTGTAATGTCAGTGTAATGTCAGTGTAATGTTAGTGTAATGTTAGTTTAATGTTAGTGTAATGACAGTGTAATGACAGTGTAATGTCAGTGTAATGTTAGTGTAATGTTAGTTTAATGTTAGTGTAATGACAGTGTAATGTCAGTGTAATGTCAGTGTAATGTCAGTGTAATGTCAGTGTAATGTTAGTGTAATGTTAGTTTAATGTCAGTGTAATGTTAGTGTAATGTTAGTTTAATGTTAGTGTAATGTCAGTGTAATGTCAGTGTAATGTCAGTGTAATGTTAGTGTAATGTCAGTGTAATGACAGTGTAATGTTAGTTTAATGTTAGTGTAATGTCAGTGTAATGTCAGTGTAATGTCAGTGTAATGTTAGTGTAATGTTAGTTTAATGTTAGTGTAATGACAGTGTAATGTCAGTGTAATGACAGTGTAATGTCAGTGTAATGTCAGTGTAATGTTAGTGTAATGTTAGTGTAATGTTAGTTTAATGTCAGTGTAATGTCAGTGTAATGTTAGTTTAATGTTAGTGTAATGTCTGTGTAATGTCAGTGTAATGTCAGTGTAATGTCAGTGTAATGTCAGTGTAATGTCAGTGTAATGTTAGTGTAATGTCAGTGTAATGTTAGTGTAATGTCAGTGTAATGTCAGTGTAATGTTAGTTTAATGTTAGTGTAATGTCAGTGTAATGTCAGTGTAATGTTAGTGTAATGTCAGTGTAATGTTAGTGTAATGTCAGTGTAATGTCAGTGTAATGTTAGTGTAATGTCAGTGTAATGTCAGTGTAATGTTAGTGTAATGTCAGTGTAATGTCAGTGTAATGTTAGTGTAATGTCAGTGTAATGTCAGTGTAATGTTAGTGTAATGTCAGTGTAATGTCAGTGTAATGTTAGTGTAATGTTAGTGTAATGTCAGTGTAATGTCAGTGTAATGTCAGTGTAATGTTAGTGTAATGTTAGTGTAATGTTAGTGTAATGTTAGTTTAATGTCAGTGTAATGTCAGTGTAATGTTAGTTTAATGTTAGTGTAATGTCTGTGTAATGTCAGTGTAATGTCAGTGTAATGTCAGTGTAATGTCAGTGTAATGTCAGTGTAATGTTAGTGTAATGTCAGTGTAATGTCAGTGTAATGTTAGTGTAATGTCAGTGTAATGTCAGTGTAATGTTAGTTTAATGTTAGTGTAATGTCAGTGTAATGTCAGTGTAATGTTAGTGTAATGTCAGTGTAATGTTAGTGTAATGTCAGTGTAATGTCAGTGTAATGTTAGTGTAATGTCAGTGTAATGTCAGTGTAATGTCAGTGTAATGTCAGTGTAATGTCAGTGTAATATGAGTGTAATGTCATTGTAATGTCAGTGTAATGTCAGTGTAATATGAGTGTAATGTCAGTGTAATGTCAGTGTAATATGAGTGTAATGTCAGTGTAATGTCAGTGTAATATGAGTGTAATGTCAGTGTAATGTCAGTGTAATATGAGTGTAATGTCAGTGTAATGTCAGTGTAATATGAGTGTAATGCCAGTGTAATGTCAGTGTAATGTCAGTGTAATATGAGTGTAATGTCAGTGTAATGTCAGTGTAATGTCAGTTTAATATGAGTGTAATGTCAGTGTAATGCCTGTGTAATGTCAGTGTATTGTTAGTGTAATGTCAGTGGAATATGAGTGTAATGTCAGTGTAATGTCAGTGTAATATGAGTGTAATGTCAGTGTAATGTCAGTGTAATATGAGTGTAATGTCAGTGTAATGTCAGTGTAATATGAGTGTAATGTCAGTGTAATGTTAGTGTAATGTCAGTGTAATGTCAGTGTAATATGAGTGTAATATGAGTGTAATGCCAGTGTAATGTCAGTGTAATGTCAGTGTAATATGAGTGTAATGTCAGTGTAATGCCAGTGTAATGTCAGTGTATTGTTAGTGTAATGTCAGTGTAATGTCAGTGTAATATGAGTGTAATGCCAGTGTAATGTCAGTGTAATGTCAGTGTAATGTCAGTGTAATATGAGTGTAATGTCAGTGTAATGCCAGTGTAATGTCAGTGTATTGTTAGTGTAATGTCAGTGTAATGTCAGTGGAATGTCAGTGGAATGTCAGTGTAATGTCAGTGGAATGAGAGATGGTGGTCCAGTGGGTTAAACCATGGAACTGATATGCAGAGGGTTGCTGGTTCGATCCCAGCGGTCACCACCAGTGTGTCCTTGAGCAAGGCACTTTACTCCATGTTGCTCCAGGGGGATTGTCCCTGTAATAAGTGCACTGTAAGTCGCTTTGGATAAAAGTGTCTGCCAAAAAAAAAAAAGAAATGTCAGCGTAATGTCAGTGTAATGTCAGTGTAATGCAGTGTCTTAGAGCAGCCGTGACTTTGCCGCAAGCGTCCGTTGGCTCTGTTCTCTCGGGTGGAGCTGACGGCCGGAGGAGCAGCGCCGCTGAATGCAGACACGGCCCAGTGAGCACTACACGACTGGGGACGGCACAGCCCTTCACTGCAGCCCAGCGCTGTCATTAACGCAGGGATCAATCCCATAATTCCTGTGATAATGTCAGAGTGTCCCTCCGCTGAGAGAGATCAGTCCTGAAGTACAGCAGCAGCGTTAGAGAGGTCGTGGACGGAGGAATCGTGAGATCATTCATGTTGAGTGAAGAAGAGCCGCATGCGTTTGCTGTTGCCTCTCAGATTCTGTGAATATTAATTCATTTGCATTGTGATTTCTCTGTATATTAATGGATGTGTTTGTGCTCATGCATTGTTTTACTTCAATAACGTGACGTAGGATAGACAGTGAGGTACAAATGTACAGTAGCACAGGACGTGACTGTAATCATCACAGCAACATGAATTAATAATAGAGTTGAGTTTTCCATCCATCTATACATCTATCTATACATCCATCCATCCATCTATACATCCATCCAGCCTTCATTCCTTCCTTCCTTGCATCCATCCATCAATCCATCCATCTATACATCCATCCATCCATCCATATATACATCCATCCATCTATAAATCCATCCATCTAAACATCCATCCATCTATACATCCATCCATCCATCTATACATCCATCCATCTATACATCCATCCATCTATACATCCATCCATCTATACATCCATGACAGCCTGAAGCAGGAGAAGCGTCCGTATGCATGTGTGATGTCTGAAGCAAAGAATTAGCAGGGCTGATGGGAACACTTTTCAATCAGCGCTGCTCTCGTCTGTTGTTTAGAGAAGGCCTCAGAGGACACAATTATTTGAGTTGTATTGGGAGGGACGAAACAATGAGCCCTTGAGCAGAAGAGAGAAAACACACTCACAAACACTCACACGACAGTTGAGAAATCATGTGCGGTTTAATACCACCTGTGAAGTCATGTTTGATTCATAACTACCATTACATTAAAACAACAAAGGAAAATTATTATTTTATTTACTATTTTATATGTATTAAATTGTATTTTCCAATATTCTGTGTGTGTGTGTGTGTGTGTGTGTGTGTGTGTGTGTGTGTGTGTGTGTGTGTGTGTGTGTGTGTGTGTGTGTGTGTGTGTGTGTGTGTGTGTGTGTGTGTGTGTGTGTGTGTGTGTGTGTGTGTGTGTGTGTGTGTGTGTGTGTGTGTGTGTGTGTGTGTGTGTGTGTGTGTGTGTGTGTGTGTGTGTGTGTGTGTGTGTGTGTGCGCGCGTGTGATGGATAGGTTGATGAATGATGGATGGATGGATGGATGGATATATGGATGTATAGATGAATGGATGGACATATGGATGCATGGATGGATGGATTTGATATGTGGATGTATGGATATATGGATGTATAGATGGATGGATGGATGGATGGATGTATAGATGGATGTATAGATGGATGTATAGATGGATATATGAATGGATGGATATATGGATGTATAGATGGATATATGGATGTATAGATGGATATATTGATGTATAGATGAATGGATATATGGATGTATAGATGGGTGGATGGATGTATAGATGAATGGATGGATATATGGATGTATAGATGGGTGGATGGATGTATAGATGAATGGATGTATATATGGATGTATAGATGGGTGGATGGATATATGGATGTATGGATTTGATATGTGGATGTATGGCTGGATGGATATATGGATGAATGGATATATGGATGTATAGATGGATGGATGGATATATGGATAGATGGATGTATAGATGTATATATGGATGTAAAAAATTGATATATGGATGTATAGATGGATGTATAGATGGACTATATATATATATATATATATATATATATATATATATATATATATATATATATATATATATATATTTATTTATTTTTATTTTATTCACTTATGAATATTTTAACTTAATTTCTGTGTAAAGCACTTTGAATTGCCACTGTGTATGAAATGTGCTATACAAATAATTTTGATATGTGGACGTATGGATGGATGGATATATGGCTTTATGGATATATGGATGTATAGATGGATGGATGGATGGATGGATGGATATATGGATGTATAGATGTATATATGGATGGATGGATGGATGGATGGATGGATGGATATATGGATTTATAGATGGATGGATGGATGGATGTATAGATGGATGTAAAAATGGATATATGGATGTAAAAATGGATATATGGATGTATAGATGGATATATGGATGTTTAGATGGATATATGGATGTATAGATGGATATATGGATGGATAGATGGATGTATAGATTGATATATGAATGTATAGATGTATATATGGATGTATAGATGGATATATGGATGGATATATGGATGGATGGATGGATGGATGGATGGATGGATGGATGGATATATGGATGTATAGATGGATGGATGGATGGATGGATGTATAGATGGATATATGGATGTAAAAATGGATATATGGATGTAAAAATGGATATATGGATGTATAGATGGATATATGGATGTATAGATGGATATATGGATGGATAGATGGATGTATAGATTGATATATGAATGTATAGATGTACATATGGATGTATAGATGGATATATGGATGGATGGATGGATGGATGGATGGATGGATAGATGGATGTATAGATGGATTGATGTATAGATGGATGGATAGATGGATATATGGATGGATGGATGGATGTATAGATGGATGTATGTATAGATGGATGTATAAATGGATGGATGGATGGATGTATAGATGGATGTATGTATAGATGGATGTATAAATGGATGGATGGATGGATGTATAGATGGATGGATGGATGGATGTATAGATGGATGGATGGATGGATGTATAGATGGATATATAGATGGATATATGGATGGATAGATGGATGTATAGATGGATGGATGGATGGATGGATGGATGGATGTATGTATGGATGTATAGATGGATGGATGG
>CM042241.1:70470786-70483286 GCA_023566225.1 Romanogobio albipinnatus | reverse complement strand
TTTATTATGTACAAGTGTTATCTGTTTCTTACATTATCAGTTGCTTATACCATATTGATCAAAATGGTTCTCTGTTGAATAGTCTTACTCCCCAAAACATCTATTAATTCCATAAGTCATTAAATGCAGAATAGTAATTGTCATAAACTGTCAAGCAAACTTTCTACCCACTTCTGTTAGACATTTTTTGTCCTGAATTGTTGAATTGCAGAGGTGAATTCTGATTTTCACTAATGAAGGGGAATGTAAAGCATTCGATCACCAATACTCCACCAGTTCTCTAAAATAGCTCAGAGTGCATCTGAGAAGCAGACAGACAGAGCACAACACACAACACAGTGTTACACACTCTGGCAATGAAAGAACAACAAGGTACAAACATTGTGAACAGCCGAGAAGAAGAAGTAAATATGTGTGGTGGAAGAGAGGTAAAACAGAGGAAGAGGCAGAAGAGGACAATATTCTGAAGAAATAAGGGCCACTATTGTAGTTCATGTTCTCAATCATGACCTTATGGCCGAGGCGGGTCGAAAGGTGAGCCGAAAGTTGGGAGAACAACCGTGTGTGTCCTCAGTCATTCAAACATTAGCAGACAGGACAGGTGTGCAATCACACAGTGTTCACTATACTGTAGTGCCAACATATTTACATTATATTACAGCAGTCTACTTGCATTTTACATTATACAGTTAATATATTTTAGAGACCCTAATGTAACACACGTACATATATACAGTAGCCTATATGTGTGTCTTGTCTTTTTCTTTATATAGCAATGACATTGTACTGTCATTTTTGACAGACCCACAGTGTCTGAATCATGTCCAGTGTCGAGTAATGCGTACATGTGTACCATTGAAATGTGAATATGTCATAAAGATAAAGTGTAATATTTTGTATTTTCAATCATTGTCATCAAAATTGTAGCCATAGTTTACTTCTGAAAATGTGAACAGAATACACTATATTGACAACATGACACAATGACTTGTCATTTTTAGCAAGTTACAGGCTTTTGATGGTAATCTATTGGGTTCTGCTGTTTGTACAAATTGTTTATAGAAATGCACTTACTGATTTGCAAATCTTAAGGATGGTTCAATGAATGTACTAAATTGACTGAGAAGAAATGTTACAGCAAACATTCTATCTATCTATCTATCCATCTATCCATCTATCTATCCATCCATCTATCCATCTATCCATCTATCTATCTATCTATCCATCTATCCATCTATCTATCCATCCATCTATCCATCTATCCATCTATCCATCCATCTATCTATCTATCTATCTATCTATCTATCTATCTATCTATCTATCTATCTATCTATCTATCTATCTATCTATCTATCTATCTATCTATCTATCTATCTATCTATCTATCTATCTATCTATCTATCTATCTATCTATCTATCTATCTATCCATCTATCCATCTATCCATATATCTCTCTATCTATCTGTCTATCTATCTGTCTGTCTGTGTACGCATGTATATATATATATATATATATATATATATATATATAGAGAGAGAGAGAGAGAGAGAGAGAGAGAGAGAGAGAGAGAGAGAGTAGTCATTCACCAGAACAAAGTGTTTAAAAGGATGATTCAATAAATGTACTAAAGTGACTGAGAAGAAATAGACAAACATGCTATCTATCTCTCTATCTCTCTATCTCTCTCTCTCTCTCTCTCTCTCTCTCTCTCTCTCTCTCTCTCTCTCTCTCTCTCTATCTATCTATCTATCTATCTGTCTGTCTGTCTGTCTGTCTGTGTATGTACGTACATATGTATAGCTATATATATATATATATAGAGAGAGAGAGAGAGAGAGAGAGAGAGAGAGAGAGAGAGAGAGAGAGAGAGAGAGAGAGAGCAGTTAAAGTCATACATAATAACAAAAAGTGTTTAAAAGAATCATGAATCAAGCTGGCACGCTTAAATGTTTGTTTACAGATTTATTTGTTCTTACTTTGATTTTAAACTATAGCCCTATAGCCCTGAGTCCCTGACTGAGATCTGCTGCTTCTGCTGCTCATACTGAGATCAACCGCCCTTCCCCCACAGCACTCTCTGATTGCGCTCGCGCCCTTCCCCCACAGCAGGTCTCTGACTCGCTGCAGACAGAGATGAGATGATGAATGAACTCATAAGGCTGATGAGTGACTGACAGACAGGTGTAATCAGAAGTGCTGCTCAAAATATGTAAATCTATTGTGGTTATGTGTATTTAAAGCACCTTTACAAGGTCTAGCAGGTTATATTTAGTGTAAAATACCACTACTTTATTAAAGAAACAAAAAGAACACAATGCTGTTCAGTAGAAGAACAACACAGACTCGTGCAGAAATGGAGACATATGCACCAGCTTGAATATCAGCCCTGCTGTGGGTTTGCAGACTTCAATGGACTGTTTTGATTAATAAATGCTATTAATAGAAAATAAGATGTCTGGTCAAGTTGCTCATTTAGACAGTTGTGAGCTCTTGTTTACAGCAGACCTGCACGTTTTGAATATTCTTATTTGTAATTATCTTAAATGCTTTATGATGTGGTGTTATTTCAGAAAAATAAGTGCACATCAGGTACTTTTTGCCCTTTTAAACCAGTGCTTGTAAGGACATGCGCACTGGTTCGTAGTTCGAGGCGTGTCAGGGCGTGTGCTCGGTAAGTGATCATGTGCTCTTTCCACTAGAAAGACTAACTTCACCACAATTTTTTTTTTTAAGTTTGAAGAAACAGTACTGTGGCTAAAACAAATATCCTTGCCATCAGATAATTTTCTATTAGGCCAAATAAATGTAGTCACAATTTCAAAGTGAAATCCAAATAGGCTACGTAACTACGTCATTTACGCAAATCAGCAACCGTGGTGTTTTCCCGGGAAATGCAGACACGTGACGATGGAACGCGACACAGACGACCAGCCACACTCCACGAGGAAAGGTGAGATTTAGTCTTGTCCTGAAGATGCATGCTAACTAAATACATTGTGTAATATGAAATATAGTAAGATGTATGTTTATTTTAGTGGTTTAATTATTTTTTGTTTAGGGTTTTATTTACTTCTCGATTGTATTTGACTTTGCTTCTTTGTCTGTCTCATTTGATGATTTGTTGCAATAATGAAAACAAATTTGATAAATAAAATTGACTATTAAATATAATTTTGTTATTTTTCATATAATAGTACTTTATGTTCTACAAATTAATCCAAACAACATAGTCAGTGGTAGTGTACTAAATCATTGTTTTTCTTAAAAGTGTTTGAAATAATTAGTTCTCATTTTTTAAAATCATTATTTTATATATTTTATTTTATGTAATACATTATGACATTATTTGCCCCCGAATTGTTTTTTTTTTTTAGTGGAATGTTTTATTTTAATAATTTGTCTTCACAGAGATTTTTTGCACAATGACCGTGCATTGACACTTTATAATATTTTTATTGTGTGTTTCAAGCTCCAAAGCAGACAAAAAGCACTTTACACAAAAAGACTATTAAAAATAGTCCATATAAATCTAGCTGGTTATTGACTCAAAATCTCCCATATGCTTTAGCTCTTAAATCAAATATAGATTGACATCAATTGTGGTTACAAGACACACAAGAACCAATGGTTTTTGGCATTAATGACATTTTGATTTTTTATTTTTTTTTAAATTCTTTAATTTAATATAAAGATGTGTTCCACAGAAAAACACAATACAGGTTTGGACATGAGGGTTAGTATGTTAATTATGTGTGTTTTTGGTGAACAATTCCAGTAAGATCAACAGGATATTTTTAAATATGCTTGTTTATTTCATTCACCTTATATTTATTTTTATAATTTTTTTCCAGTCATTTCAAAAAAGAAAGTCGCCATGCTGGGAAATAAAAGACGTAGGAAACCTCTGCAGGATGCTGAGCATCACATTACCTGTGAAACCGACAAGCCTGGGCTTCGAGAGCAGTTCATCAGCAAATATAAAGGCAAGTATAAATGACTAAGCAGTTTTTTTTGCCAAAAAAAATTCACGATAATTGTTTTATATTAGTCGATATCGATAATTATCACGATAAATGTCAAATCTAATCAAATCCTAAGTGAAAGTTGTAGAAACCAGAGCATTAATTGTGGTTTTAAACTACTCTTTATTGTCAGAACAAATCATGACAAACACTTGCCAAACAGGTGAAACATTTCACAAATCAGAGGTAGAACATTCAAACATTTGTAATTTTTCCTTAAAATAAATATATTTATTGGAAAATGTTTTTCTTAGTTTCTGCATGTGCTAATGGGGGATATTGTTTCAAGTCTTGAAACAGGTTTGTGTTGCCTGACTTTGATGGCACGTATCTTCAGCCTAGTTTAGGTGCAGGCAGCAATATTAATATTAGATATGTTTTGTCTCTAAATGCAGATTTGACAATGAGTTGCATTAGTATTAGCTTCAGTTAGGAGCAGATTTACTATGTAAAATTTATGTTCATTAACAAAAACAGTAACATCTTTTAAAACGACCTCAATTTTATTTGGTAAAATGTAATATTCTGACTGTTTGAGTTTTATTAAAATTAACCATTGGTCATCCAGTATCATGCATTTAGATCAGTGGTTCTCAACCTCTCCTGCAGGGACCCCCTGACTGACCATGTTTCTGTTTTAACTCTGAAATGGCGCACCTGATTCAATTAATTAAAGGCTTAATGAGTAGTTGACTAATTGATTAATTGACTAATTCCTGTTGGGGAATTGAATCACGTGTGCCATTGCAGGGTTAAAACAAAAACATGGCCTGTCAGGGGGTCCCTGCAGGAGAGGTTAAGAACCACTGATTTAGATCATGATAACCACAGATAAAACCAGGCATAGCCTATAGCACGTTAGCCTGGCTCCGCCCGCCTACGTCCTTCCGCTCAATTTCATTTTACTTCAGTACTACGTCTGGGATTGCTGTATATTCTTAGGTTTCCAGAAATAATTTTTTTGTAGGACCAATCAGCGAACAGAGGGAGTGGCTGAGAACGATGACGTTGAGATCTTGCGCTAGTTTGAGTTGACATACGTCACGAACAAACGTTAGCGATTGGTTATGGCAGATCCAGAGTGACTCTGGGCAGATCCAATAGTTTTAAACTTCAACAGAGGTTCCGCCTACCAGGAAGTTAACGCTTGTCAATGGAGAGAGGCCAGACTCTCTGTATAAATTAAATGTACGAGAGGCTGGTAGAACCAGGCTAATAGCACGTCACTATCATGGCAAAATGTAACTATGGTTTCTATGGTATTTGTAAAAACAGTAGCCAATACATTATTAAATACTGTAACTATTTCATTAGTCCTTTAATACATTGTCTAGATTAATAATATAAAACAATTCAATATGTATATCCCACATTTCTTGATGCAGTTAATATTACTAGGCTAACGTCACAGTAAATCCATGGTAAATGATGGGAATTTGTAGACAGAAAAGCCTTCTGACTGACCACAGTGTTTCTGCTGTTTGTCAGCGCGGTTTGATCTGCCTTTAAACTGGTTTAAATCACTAAGACGTGTGTGTTCTTCGCTAAATTCAAGCGCTTCTCACTGGATATCATAACCGAGACCGATCAGAGTAAACGCATCTGCTCTAGTGAGCGCTCCCGTTTGGACTTTGAGCCGAGCAGATAAACGGTCAGTGTGGCGCGCGGGTCAAATGAGTTTGGTTACGCTTTTGGTGCATAAACATTTTTCAAAATGTATCGAACTCTTGATATCGGTTTATCGAGAAAAATTATATCGTGATAATTATCGTTATCATTTTACCGGCCAGCCCTAGTAATAACGTTAATCTACAAAACGCAAGACACTACAAAGTATTAAAGGGTTAGTTCACCCAAAATTTATCATTCTGTCAGTAATTCCTCACCCTCATGTTGTTTCAATCCCGTAAGACCTTCGTTCATCTTCTGAACACAAATGAGGATATTTTTGATGAAATCTGAGAGCTGTCTCACTCCTCCATAGGCTTTCAGAGGGAATGAATCTTGCTGGGCCAGAAAAGTTATTAAAGAGATCGTTAATATAGTCCAAGTGACTACAGTGGCTCAATCTTAAGTTTATCAAGCGACGAGAATACTTTTCGTGCGCAAAAAATAAATAAAAATAACGACTTTATTCCACTATTCATTTCCTTCTCTCTGGGCCTCGAGTAGTTCACTAGTAAAACTGCGCAGTGCGTCTGTGTTGCACGTCACCACGTAGGCTCACTATTGGCCGACGCTGGTCGTGATGCGTATGACGTACAACACAGACGCGCTGCGCAGTTTTACTAGTGAACTACTCGAGGCCCAGAGAGAAGGAAATGAATGAGCTTGAGGGTGAGTAATTACTGACAGAATTTTAATTTTTGGGTGAACTATCCCTTTAACCTATGTTCTGTGGCTTATTGAAGTGAGCATGTTTTTCTCGACCCAAGAAACTCTTAAAAAGTGTTATCTCATGCAGAGACGGTACAATCAAAATCCTGCGTCCGAAACTGCGTGAGAGGAGAAATATGAGTGGAATACTCTTGGGCTTTATTTAACATCACAACTGACATGACATATGAAATACACAAAGTCAGATACACATATGGTTTGGTTTTGACGTCATTAACCTGATTTACTTATAAAGTCTAGTGGTTTACGTGGTTATTGGTTTGCATGTAAACCAGGACAATGGATTATTTCAATAAGGTTATCAGATCATTTTTGTTATCAGTGTATCGGTGTGCATGTAGACATGATCAATGGATTTTGGTTAAAATCCTGAAATAAGGTCCATGGTTAGTAGGGCTGGGGTAAATGATTATTATTTAAACGATTAGTCTGGCAATTATTTTATCGATTAGTCAACTAATCTAACGACTAATTGGACGATTAATATAACGATTATTTTTCTGTTGCCCGATTAATAAAAACCATAATGTATTTCAAATAAATACCAAAAAATTCAGTTTTGCACAGCAAAAAATCTTCTGCTTTACATAAAATAAAATAAGGCCAGCTTGTTTACTCTTTTACAGTACCGACATAACTCTTGTTAAAAAAATTCTAAAGTTGTCTAAAGTCCAAAAATACACTGCATTGCACAGTATAGACATTCCTGAGAGTGATGTGGTTAGAATAGATGTTTTAAAATGTATTATTTAAAATTAGCACGCTATTGTTTTGTTACTCTTACCTATTTTTAATAGATAGCTGTGTTCTGCAGCCGTAAACTATTCAAGCCAACATTAGATGATAACTAACTACAGCTGTCTATGTGCCAGTAGCTAACTAACGTTAACTAACCTAGCATGAACAAACTGCATGGAGAGCTAAGATGGTTAGCTAGAAACACCGAAGTGTGCAGAGCTCAAGCTACACAACACACTACACAAACATGAAATTCATTTAGTCTTTTTGCTGTTAAAGCAACATTCATTCTTATGTTCATTCATGTTTATTTGATGCTATAAATAAACTAGAATGAGGAGATGATCAGTTCACGAGCAGCTTTAACTGATGCTCTACAGTGATCTATCAGACACATTAAAGAGCCACAAAACGGTATTTATTGTTAAAATCTCTTTTAAAAAATGACCAAATTTGAAAGGTGAGACTTTGTTCAATATGTTTAATATGAAAAGTAACCGAAAAGTAACCTGGTCTGCCCTGTCTGTCAGTGCATTGTACGTGTCCTCTCTGCTCCGCGATGTGTTTTTCACTGCGTGAGAACATGATGTGGCATGAGCGCATGCGTGAGCGTGAGAGCGGCGTAGCTTGTTGGACATAGCGACAGTAACTAAGGGGGGCGGGTCTTTGCGAACGGTCAATTCTGTGAAGAAGTTGCTGTTTCGTCCTCCATTCTGCAGTGTTTTGGTCTCCTACGTGTGTGTCGACACATGAATCGTCGACTTCATCGACGCGCCGCTCCGGCCTTAATGGTTAGCACAAGATCAAGATATTTTCATGTTTTGTTCTACAACATAAAATACATTAGTAATACTCTCTTGTGTGTTTTTTAAAAAAGTTTTTGATTGTCTAGGTTGCTAACAAGTGTCTAAATGGGAGACAAGGGTTGTCTGGGACATTAAACGCCATCAGCTGAACAGATAAACTCATCTAGTCACGTTCACAGTCTCGTTGTAATCACACTCTTGCAAACTGTTCTAGGTAGATTTCAGCTATGTGTTGACCAACACGTTTTTTCGTATTTTTTCAATTGTTTTCAATGTTTTCACCCACGTTTTTAAAACGCCATGAGTGTACGAGGTGCTGAGTGTTTCTGTGCTGTACATATTTGCAAAACAATGCATATATTCATGTCACAGATGCTAGGTATAAGCAATAAATTGTTCATTTTTTGTTAATTAATTATTAAGAGCAACTTGAGGCCCAAGGTGATTCCATGTCAAGTGATGATGAGGAGGATTCCAGTGACCTATCTCAGACAACAGCACCAGCACCAGTACAGACTGATCAACTTGTTCAATCTGATCAAGCTGTTTCACAGGAGGATCAAGGTAAGCAAAATCTCTACATTGCACAAACAACAATAATCAAATCAACATGAATTAGCTATATATCCAGCAATGTCCAGACAAATTCAGCAATATCCAGACAAATTCAAAAAATATATGTATTAGGACACAGTCTTGATTTGCTCTTTACTCACCGATTTAGTTGTAATAAGAATGTGTTATGAGAATTTACTTTTTAATTATTTCATAGGTTCTTCAAATGCTCCAAAAAAGAAATGGGAGGACAGTGAGGTAAAAGCAGTAGAGAGACACATGATGAGTTTCATCAAGACATGCAAAGTTCCTGGTAAGCAAGACTGTGAAAGATGCATTCACGCAGAGCCAGAAGCTTTGAAGCAGCGAACATGGACTGGTGTGAAAAATTATGTGCGGAACAGGATCACGACTCTTAAAAGAAAGGGTGGTTTGTAGGGAGGCACAAACACTTTAACACTTTGCACATTATGCTCTTTTTGTAAGAAATGGAGCTAAATTAAAAGAAATGAGGATGTAGAAATATTTTGTGGATGGAATGAAACCGAATATAAAGTAAAAAGTTAGAGTATAAGAAGGCTAATGAAGAAGTAGAGAATAGTAAGATAGTCCATTTTCTTTGTTCAGTTACAATGAAGTTGGATGAAATGTCATGTTAAACTTTTTGATATTTCTGTCATAGAGGGAGGGGAGAATGTAAAGATGATAAAAAAGGGAAGAGTGAATAGCTATACTGGACATGGGCTGTGGCTGGATGTAACCTATTGGTGAGAGTTGCCGTGTGCAGACGAGAAGAGCTGAAAACTGAGATGTGATGTCAGACACTTTCTGCTTCCCGTAGTGACGCAGAGCCAGAAGCTTTGAAGCAGCGAACATGGACTGGTGTGAAAAATTGTGCGGAACAGGATCACGACTCTTAAAAGAAAGGGTGGTTTGTAGGGAGGCACAAACACTTCAACACTTTGCACATTATGCTCTTTTTGTAAGAAATGGAGCTAAATTAAAAGATGTGAAGATAAAAGTGTAGACATTAAAAATAAGAGACGCTCACGCTGTTTGCATACTTTACCACAGCTGAAGTGGAAAAAATTCATTATTTTCCAAATACACCGATATTTCAGAGTAATGCCATGATGTATGGAGATCATGAGCGTGCTGAGTGTGCCCGAGACTTCAGGAAAATACACCAGGCAAGGTGGAATGAGTACATTTCTGCTGGTGCTATAACTACATTGAAAGAAGCCAAGTGGAACACACCACAGATCATTCCTTTCACTCAGGATGTCAAAGTCCTGTGAAGTGGAAAAAATTAATTATTTTCCAAATACACCGATATTTCAGAGACATTTTCATTCAATACATGCACTGCTTAATACAGTGTCTGTTTGTACAAGAATAAAATTCAACATAAGCCTAAATACCAGTGAAGTGGGGTGTACATTGTTTTATTTTGATGTTATAAAGAACAGATTTGTGATCCTTAGTGGAACTGAAGGTGTGAGAAGAAACATGAAACGCACGTGATCGTTGTCAATCGGTGTACTCTGCCAATCGTGGATTAGCTGTGTCATCAGCAGAGCTCGTGAGTCGCTCTGGAGAATCTGCTCTGGCTGAGTCCTCCTGCTCTCCAATCGCTCTCGCTGTACTCTGATGCCTTATGGCACAGTCACGGGGGTCGCTGTCTGAAGTCGGACACAAGTTCTAACCGTCAAGCACTGCTCAAGTTAGCCGCTGATCGTTCTGTGCAGCGCTGCATGAAGTCCAACAAGCCTAATGTAAAGGGGCTGGAAAGAGGAGAGAATGTAAAGAGGGAGGAGAGAATGTAAAGAGGGAGGAGAGAATGTAAAGAGGGAGGAGAGAATGTAAAGAGGGAGGAGAGAATGTAAAGAGGGAGGAGAGAATGTAAAGAGGGAGGAGAGAATGTAAAGAGGGAGGAGAGAATGTAAAGGGGACGTAAAGAGGGAGGAGAGAATGTAAAGGGGACGTAAAGAGGGAGGAGAGAATGTAAAGAGGGAGGAGAGAATGTAAAGGGGATGTAAAGAGGGAGGAGAGAATGTAAAGGGGACGTAAAGGGGACGTAAAGAGGGAGGAGAGAATGTAAAGGGGACGTAAAGGGGACGTAAAGAGGGAGGAGAGAATGTAAAGAGGGAGGAGAGAATGTAAAGGGGACGTAAAGAGAATGTAAAGAGGACGTAAAGAGGGAGGAGAGAATGTAAAGGGGACGTAAAGAGAATGTAAAGAGGACGTAAAGAGGACGTAAAGAGAATGTAAAGAGGACGTAAAGAGGGAGGAGAGAATGTAAAGGGGACGTAAAGAGGGAGGAGAGAATGTAAAGGGGACGTAAAGAGGGAGGAGAGAATGTAAAGGGGACGTAAAGAGAATGTAAAGAGGGAGGAGAGAATGTAAAGAGGACGTAAAGAGGGAGGAGAGAATGTAAAGGGGAAGTAAAGAGAATGTAAAGGGGACGTAAAGAGAATGTAAAGAGGGAGGAGAGAATGTAAAGAGGACGTAAAGAGGGAGGAGAGAATGTAAAGGGGAAGTAAAGAGAATGTAAAGGGGACGTAAAGAGAATGTAAAGAGGGAGGAGAGAATGTAAAGAGGACGTAAAGAGGGAGGAGAGAATGTAAAGGGGAAGTAAAGAGAATGTAAAGGGGACGTAAAGAGAATGTAAAGGGGACGTAAAGAGGGAGGAGAGAATGTAAAGGGGAAGTAAAGAGAATGTAAAGGGGACGTAAAGAGAATGTAAAGAGGGAGGAGAGAATGTAAAGAGGACGTAAAGAGGGAGGAGAGAATGTAAAGGGGAAGTAAAGAGAATGTAAAGGGGACGTAAAGAGAATGTAAAGGGGACGTAAAGAGGGAGGAGAGAATGTAAAGAGGGAGGGAAGAAAAGCATTAGGCTTGTTGGACTTCATGCAGCGCTGCACAGAACGATCAGCGGCTAACTTGAGCAGTGCTTGACGGTTAGAACTTGTGTCCGACTTCAGACAGCGACCCCCGTGACTGTGCCATAAGGCATCAGAGTACAGCGAGAGCGATTGGAGAGCAGGAGGACTCAGCCAGAGCAGATTCTCCAGAGCGACTCACGAGCTCTGCTGATGACACAGCTAATCCACGATTGGCAGAGTACACCGATTGACAACGATCACGTGCGTTTCATGTTTCTTCTCACACCTTCAGTTCCACTAAGGATCACAAATCTGTTCTTTATAACATCAAAATAAAACAATGTACACCCCACTTCACTGGTATTTAGGCTTATGTTGAATTTTATTCTTGTACAAACAGACACTGTATTAAGCAGTGCATGTATTGAATGAAAATGTCTCTGAAATATCTGTATTTGGAAAATAATGCGTTTATTCCACTTCAGCTGTGGTAAAGTATGCAAACTTAGCATGAGCGTCACTACGGGAAGCAGAAAGTGTCTGACATCACATCTCAGTTTTCAGCTCTTCTCGTCTGCACACGGCAACTCTCACCAATAGGTTACATCCAGCCACAGCCCATGTCCAGCACAGCTAATATAAAGGATGAATAGAGGGAGTGAATGTAAAGAGGATGAAAAGAGGGAGGTGTAAAGCGGGTGAAAAGAGTGCGGAGTAGAGTTAAAGAGGATGAAGAGGAGGAGTAAAGCGGGTAAAAAGATGGAGGAGTAGAGTTAAAGAGGATGAAGAGGAGTAAAGAGGGAGGAGAGAATGTAAAGGAGGAAGTAGAGAGATTTTGAAGAAGGGTAGATGAGGAAGTACAGAGGATAGTTGGGCATTGAGAAGCATTTCCACCTCCAAGTTAATATTTCATTGTTCTTTAAAAAAATATATAAATTTTGTCATAAACTGCAATGTGCACGTTCAACATAATGTGTCCAAGAATGTTAATAATAATAAAGAGTCATTTAATCGGAGTGTGTGTGTCACTCGAGTCCGCAAAGGGTAATTTAATCGGAGTGTGTGTCTCTCGAGTCCCCAAAGGGTCATTTAATCG
>CM042241.1:70428286-70468286 GCA_023566225.1 Romanogobio albipinnatus | reverse complement strand
GATGATCAACACACATTTATGATTATTATCATATTTTTGTGAAAATCGTGATACATTTTTATTTTTCAAAATTCTTTGATGAAAAGAACATCATTTATTTAAAATAGAATCTTTTGTAAAACTTTTGATCAATTAAGTCCTTGCTGAATAATATAATAAAGCGTAATATACAGTATATAGACCGATCAGGCATAACATTATGACCGATTAAGTGAGTAACGATGATCTCTGTCAGTGGGTGGGATATATTAGGCAGCAAGTGAACATTTTGTCCTCAGAGTTGATGTGTTAGAAGCAGGAAAGATGGGCAAGCGTAAGGATTTGAGCGAGTTTGACGAGGGCCAGATTGTGTTGGGTCAGAGCATCTCCAAAACTGCAGCTCTTGTGGGGTGATCCCGGTCTGCAGTGGCCAGTCTCTATCAAAAGTGCTCCAAGGAAGGACCAGTGGAGAACCGGCCACAGGGTCATGGGCGGCCGAGGCTCATTGATGCACGTGGGGAGCGAAGGCTGGCCCGTGTGGTCCGATCAAACAGACGAGCTACTGGAGCTCAAACTGCTCAAGAAGTGAATGCTGGTTCTGATAGAAAGGGTCAGAATACACAGAGCATCTCAGTTTGTTGTGTATGGGGCGGCACAGCCGCTGACCAGTCAGGGTGCCCATGCTGACCAGTGATGGGAATAACGGAATAATTTTTTTCAGTAACGAGTAATCAAACAAACAGGGCTGGACTGGGGATAAAATTCGGCCCTGGCAAACCCAGCTCATCCGGCCCATGAGATCCTTGTGAATGTTTTTGCTGGGGTTAGGGCCTTACATTGGAGTAAATAAATAAACTAGGACAGGGACAAATAATGATGGATATTATTGAATTTACTGCAAATGCAGATATCAAACTTGATATTGCACTTTTGTCACACAGAAATGCACTTGACAGTAAAGCACTGATTTTGAGCTAGGATGCAATAAAGTAAATTTACTGCTTTTAAATTCTGTTGTGTAAAGTTGTTCCAAACCGAAATGACGTTGTCTCTTTTAACCGAGTTTAACTGTTGGCCAATTTTGGCCAAACCATGCTCCTCATTACCATGGGTATATGGTTTCTAAAATAAATAATAAACTATTGAATTTGTAATAAAAAAAATATATTGTAAATTTGTAGAAAATACAAAAACAGCCTCTATAAAAGTGATTTATATTGCGCAATATTTAATGTAGCCTATAAGCAACATTTTTAATAAATACATTTGTGCCAATACATCATATTTCTTCGCTGTTAGTAGCTGCAATTTAAATTGTGGTTGTGCTAGGGTGAGAAGTTTGTAGTGTGTATTGCCATTTTCCAACAATTTACCTCATTGTGTATGTACATGCTCACGGCTGTTTTCATCTGATTCACCAAAGAACCGTTATGTTACCATATCACACGATTGTATAAAACAAAATTCAGACACAAAGTGCCATTCATCACTTAATAGAGCAGCAGAAACGCAGAGCATGTGCGGCAGCGCTGTGCGGATATTCGCCTTTTGCAGTTTCATGCGCCCAAATAAAAAATAAAAAAATACAATAAAAAAAACAGCGCCTAATATGGACACAGTCTATGAATATGGAAGAAGGAAGGTCTCTCTCGCTGTGGCCTGTCAATTCAGAAGACAAACCAATGGGCCGCTGTCCCTGCATGATGGGCCAGTCCGTGGCAAAAAAAAAAACCTCAATAAATAAATAAATAACCTTGTATCGGCCCCAAAGTGTGTCGGCCCACCGGGAAAATGCCCGGTATGCCAGATTACCAGTCCAGCCCTGCAAACAAATGACTGTTTCTCCCGTTACAACACCATTAGCGTTACTGAGAATAAAATGCGGCGTTACTATAATTGAGCTCACCGAAGCGGTTTTCATCCGAACAGACTCTCTGTCAGTCGGACCAGCAACGTGTGTGTGTGTGTGTGTGCGTGTTGAGGGGTGGGTAGGGTGGTACACATAACTGATGATGATTGGTGGGTGGGAGACAAGGTTGAGGTTGATAGGTTGAGTTCACACACACACACACACACACACACACATATGCAAAGTCACACACGACCAGGAGGAGTCAGAGCGATGGCAAGTCCAACGACTTCAAAGGTAGCTTTCGCAAAGTATAAGCGCTACTTTTCCCTCGTTGAGGTGAAAGGTAAGAATGTAACGTGCAACTTATGCCCAGGAAGAAAGAGTCTCTCCACGTCTGTGGCCAGTAATTCTAATCTAATGAAGCCTCACATCATCACAGCCACAACATTAGTGGCTAAAAACCCAGGTGATAACATGAGCTCCACTACCAGAGGAGTGGTAAAGTACTGATAATATTTACACAATATTGAATTTGATTGGTGTCTCTCACATTGTCCCACAGCAACATTACAATAGTGTACATTAATGTACAATGTTTTATAATAACTTATTCTATTTAGTGTCCAATTCATTAATTTAACATATTTAATATTGGGGGCATCCAAGTTATTTGGCATATTTGAACATTTGAAAAAAAAAAAAAAAAAGTAACACCATAGTTACTTTCCCTGGTAATTCTAGTAACTCAGTTACTAACTCAGTTACTATTTGTAAGAAGTAACTAGTAACTATAACTAATTACTTTTTTAAAGTAATGTGCCCAACACTGATTCTGACCCCTGTCCACCGCCCAAAGCACCAACAGTGGCCCGTGAGCATCAGAACTGGACCACGGAGCAATGGAAGAAGGTGGCCTGATCTGATGATCACGTGTTCTTCTACATCACGTGGATGGCCGGGTGTGTGTGTGTGGCTTACCTGGGGAACACACGGCACCAGGTGCACTATGGGAAGAAGGCGTGGCGGCGGAGGCAGTGATGCTTTGGGCAATGTTCTGCTGGGAAACCTTGGGTCCTGTGGATGTGACTGTGACACGTCCCACCTACCCCGCATTGTTGAGCCCATGTCCAGCCTTTCAGCAGATAATAATCTTTTTCCAGCAATCAATAAAATGACTGGTTTGTACGTTTTTATTTAATGCAATAGAAAGCAATGTTGGGATCCCAGTTTTCCACTCTACACCGTTGCTCTCTTTGTTTGTGATCTGTCTTTTAATTGACGTAGGAATAAAAGATAACAGCAGAATGAAGTGAATGGGATGTTCCACACAGACAGAAGTTTGGCACTCGAGTGGACGCTAATGATAGACTCTGCTGCGGAGAGGTCGATTGACAGCCGCTGGTTAACACCCACTCGCTAACCCTCGTAATTAAAGGGATGTCGCCACACACCGCGCGCCGCGTAATTAACGGCCTGTTGATGAGAGATGGCATGTGTCAGAGGATTGATCCATCCCGGTGAAAATAGATTGTTCTGTCTTTGAAATCTCATTGGATGAGCTGCGTGACACACACACACACACACACACCTGTGACCAAATTAACTTCATCCACTCGTGTTAATGTGAAGTCTTCACGGCAACCCGTCCAAATAAAAGTCTGGTTTAACTTGTGACTGTTGTATAGTAGAATTGATCTACATCTCAATGTAATAATAATGATGTGAAAGAGAACTTTAATACTCATGGGACGCTCCGTCTGACACACAGCTTTCTGTGCATGTGCTTCGAGTGTGTGTGTGTGTGTGTGCGCTCAGAAAACCATATATCAGAAGTTTGGCTTTAAAACGCATCAGATCATAAACTCTCATGATGATGAAGAACTGCAATGTCACGTGAGCACGATAGAGATGATCATCAAAACCAAACAGATGCTTTCGTTTTTGGGAGAGTATCCGAGGCACGAGCTGTACAGGCTCCGCCCTCTTCTGGAAAGGGGTTGTAGAGCAGCAGCTCATTTGTATTTAAAGACACACTGGGAGGAATACTGTATCCCACAATGTCACAATAATGCACATGCATACTAATTTACAGACTATTAAAGCTGCACTATGTAAGTTTTCCGTCCGCTAGAGGTCACCTGTTCAAAACAAAGGCGTAGTTTGATGACGTCACGTTTGAGCGCAGACTCTTGGGACATGTGGTCTTCAGCTCACAGCCGGTGGGAAAGAATCGGGATAGGACTCGGGCAGAAATCATGTTGATGATGTGATTATTAACGTTACTGTAGTCTGAAGCAGAGCAGGAGCGAGTGTTGTGGAGCTGAGGAACCGCTGGAGCGATTGTTAATAAGATGAACGCAACACACGCCTCGCGAGCAGCGGGACTTTTATTATGCCACAGTCGCCGGCGCAGGCGCCACTTCCGCTCCTCCGCTCATGAGTGTGAGGTAACGCAGCTCTGCTGATCATATTAGACACATCTGTAGATTATGGGATGACGTTACTCTGTGCTTTCACACTGCAGTGAGAGTAAAGCGCTTCTGCAGAATAAAACTGGAAACCGAGGGGAACGCGGATATGATGTCATTGATAGGCCTCGCCCTCACACGTCCCGGTTCCTCGGGTAAAATAGCATCTCACGATTTACAAATAACTGGAAACATTTGGGATATTGTAAGTACTCAACTGATCAAAATATATAACACTGGCCTAGTGGTTTTGGTTCACTGTTCATGTTAGTTCACAGCGCATTAACTAATGACAAATACAACTTTTGATTTTAATAACGTATTAGTTGAAATGAACATTAACTAAAGTGGTAATACTTTAGTTAAGGATTCAATTCTCACTATTAACTAGTTGCTTATTATTCCCCTAACCTTCCCTTAACATTCCCAGAACGTTCCCCTAACCTTCCCGTAACATTCCCAGAAAGTAAAACGTAAAATAGCATCTCACCATTTATAAATAGTTGGGAACATTTGGGATATTGTAAGTACTCAACTGAACAAAACACACAACACTGGCCTAGTGGTTTTTGGATATTTTACTGAAAAAAATGTTACATAGTGCACCTTTAAATATATATATATATATTCTTCCGCTGTGTCAGTCATAAACCTAATGTCCATCCACACAGACTAGCGTCCCAAAGACATTTACATGATCTTCAGATTAACTCACTACACACTGCAGGATTTAGTATGCACATTTATCTATGCATATAACAAGAGCTCGAACGCTGTATTTCAAAAGGCAAAATGCTCAACTTTACTCTACTACAAGTGTGCTAAATCAGGGGTGTCCAAAGTCCGGCCCGCGGGCCAAATGCGGCCCGGGGATGAATTTCAAACGGCCCGAAGCTTGTCTATTAAAATATATTATATGTGGCCCTCCACGGATAATTTACTAATCGTGCAGTTTCACGATGTCAACGCAAGGTGGCAGTGCTAGGTTTTAGGCCAGGGAAACAGCGCCCAAAGCGGAACGAAACAGCGCTGCTACTACTACTAGGTCTCCGGTACGAGCTGCGAATCTCTCTGTGATTTGATTCCAGTTAAACAGCACTGACTTAATCAACAACACTAACGTGCAAATCAGCGGAACCCATTTAGTTAAAATACTTTTCAAACAACAATTCACCAACATTTATCAGGGGTTTACTGTGGTAACACGAACTGTAACCGTGGTGATTTGTCAGAAATGTAGGTTAATATCTCATTTTATTTAATTTGTAATGTCGACATGTATTAAATGAGTAACAAAGGCCAAATTGCAGACATTTTTTGTCTTAAACTTGCAGTTTTGTGCATTTGTATTTATATGTTTATAGACTAAATACCTTTTTTACTTTTTGCCTTGTGTGCACTGCAAAAAAATTAGTATTTTTGTCTTGTTTCTAGTATAAATATATCTAAAAAATCTGAAATCAAGATGCATTTACTAGATAAGTTAAATGACATTAGATATTCTTATTTTCTGGAAAGTCAAATTAAATTGAAGTGAGTTTTTGGTTAAAACAAGCAAATATATCTGCCAATGGGGTAAGCAAAATAATGTTTCTGTTTGGAATCTTGTTTCTGTCCCAAACAGAAACAAGATTATTTTTCTAATCCATTGGCAAATAATTGAGTTTGTTTCAAGCAAAAACTCAATTCATTTAGATTTTTTCCCCCAGGAATCAAGAAAAATTTTAATTTTCCTTAGTAAACATTTTGATTTAAGAATTTTTAGTTATTTGGACAGGAAAAAAGACAGAAATACCAAATAAGAAAGGTATTTTTTGTAGTGTGGTTTTACCTGTGGTGATCTAGAGCACTTATTAAATATTTAAATTTCACCCATTAAAACTTTTTGGTTGATGAAAGTTTTACAGATATACATTTCCTGTGTCTTATCTCAAGCCACTCTACTGTCAGCTCAAGCTTTTGTCAAATCTGTCATGTTTTATATATATATATATATATACCATGATACCCGGCCCCCGGGTATGTCCACAACATCGGACACCCCTGTGCTAAATGAACGGACTGTGATTTAATCAGACTGCCAAGAATGAAGTCAAAAAATGTGATGTCAAAAACAATCAAGATGATCTTGCGGTGGATGTTGTTCAAGACGTTTTTTCAAGATCAGGACATTCCTGTGCATGAGATGCCAGTAAACGTGTGGGTCTATAAATAGAGCTCACCAACACACACACCTGTCCCAGCGATTGAGATCCGCGAGGTGCTTATGAGACGCTGCCCTCGGCGCTCGCTCACTTCAAAACACTTAACACGCGAGCAAGAGTCGCTAACCCACGAGTGAAGCGGAGGCGCGTAATCGCTAACAAACAGCCTCTCGTCCTGTTTCTGGAGAAGTGCTCGCCTGCCGTCTACAACAGCCCTTACGCAGAACAAACACACAACAATAGGGCATGCTGGAGATTTGGAACAACACTCGTGACGGCCTGGTGATGCAACCAAGAGTCCGCAGAATGTGTGTGTGAAGTTTCAGCTCTAAATACCCCACGGATCATGTTATAAAAGGCCATTTTAAAGTGGAAGGAGAAGCATGCTGTTCTGTTCTATACGCCATTTTATAACACAAATGCATTTAGGCCTAGTCCACACGTACACGGGTATTTTTATAACCGGAGTTTTTCCTTCTCCGTTTAAAAAAACAATCGCGTCCACACAAGCACGGTTTAAAAAAAATCTCCGTCCACATGAAAACGCAAAACCGCGCTATGATTGGCTGCCTGATTTCCACATGGGTCCCATCCACGGAGGGATGCTATGGGCTCAGTGAAACCCTTCTACAAGTTTACTTTGGACTCAGTGACAGGTAACTGTATATACAGGGGCAGGGCTCAAGTGGACTGAAGCTTCACACACTTGCCTTACTATGTTGTATTATTGAATTCTGGCACCTCTGTTCTGCAATACAATGAGATAACTGTGCATGTATCTGTATAGGCTACATGTGATAAGCGCTATTAGCAGCGTTATTAAAAGCTACGTCCGCGCTTGCATAGACTCGACTCATGTAACGTTAAACAAAATCGATAACGGCGCACAAACTGACGTCAAACAAAGGAGAGAACGGCGCACATTTTGACTTAACAAGCCTAAATCTCCGGTTTCACCGTCTACACGACAACGCTGTAACCGGAGTTTCTAAAAAACTTCACCCTGGCCGGAGTTTTCAAAAAAGTCCGGTTTCAGTAACCGGATACTGCGTTTGCGTGTGGATGAACAGCCAAACCGCATAGAAAAAGCTGCGGTTTTGAAAATACCCGTGTTCGTGTGGACAGGGCCTTAGTCATCTGAGCAGTCAATGCATTTGTGCGCAGCTTGTGTTTTGTAAATATAGTGAGTAGTGTGATTGTATGATGTTCTGAAGTTTATTAATATTAGGGCTAAGATTCACAGTCTGTGAATATTAAACCGCAAAATGACTTTTTAAATATGAATCCTGCGTGTCTCTGTGTGAACGAATGGTTTGATTCTCAACCACACACACACACACACACACACACACACACACACACACACACACACACACAGTCGTCGTCTCATTATATGAGGACATGAACACATGAACTTCATCTCCAGAGTCACTTCATCATCATAATCATAAACACACAGACACTCAAAGCTCTTCACAGCAACCCGTCAAAATAAAAGTCTGGTTTGATTTGACGAAATTATGACAGAAATATATTACTGTTGCACAGTAGAATTCAGCTTCGTCTCGATGTAATACTAAAACTACTATTACTAATAATAATAATAATAACCTCTTATGCTCTCGGACCATTTTTGGGGATTTCCGCCTGGATTTGTCCGACCCAAATGTAAAAGCTTCCCATACACACACACACACACACACACAGTGTCTCTAAATACACAATACTGGTGTAATTTTACAGGAAACCCTTTGACGTTTCATAAACCCAGGGTGCGAACTACGGGGGAGCTAGGGGGGGATCGGCTCCCCTTAATAACACATGGCCTGAAAATGTGATTTGAGAAATTTGGGGGGGGGGGGGGGGGGGGGGGGTCTAAAAAATATTGACAATGTGTTATTTTGAAGTGCAATTTCAGTTTTGTGTAATGTGGTCATCGTGGATTATTATGTGTAAAATTGCAAAAATATAATTAATTCATGCATGACGGCGATTTAAACCTAATTCACTTCAATAAAGATAACTGACAGAGTTGCCAATCTGTCCCATTCCGTGACTTTCTCTGTCTTCCTTGGTAGTTGCAAAGAATTTAGACTCAGATCTGAGGGAAGGGAAAATCTTCAATTTAATAGAGAAAATTCTCAGATAGATATAGGAGAAAGAAAGGAGGTGGAGAACAGATTTATCCAATGGAAAAGAATTACATCATATATGTCTCATGGTATAAGAACGTGAGCCACGTGATATCAATGTAATGTATAGAACATTACACTGGTAATCATTATTTCCACCAGTAAAGCACTGAGATCCTGCAGCTCCCTTCAATGCAAAGAATAGAGAAACTCGGGACCATTTCACCACGAGACCCAATAGAGCCTTCTTATATGAGAAACATATGTCCAGGGGTATGCTTTACTTTAAAGAAAGAGAGAGAGAGAGAAATAACACACACTCCTCCTCTCGCTGCAGTTAATTGATCTAAAACCAGCCTGTTTTGCAGGGCAGTTAAAGGAAGCCCTCGCACTTCCTGTTGGACACCAGCCAATGTGTCTCTTGTAATATTAATAAATGAGATTAAGTCATATCTTGTAACTTCTACTTCAATCTGAAGACTAGTAGTACCGACCCAGGGGAACAGTGCTTCAAAGAATTTTTCAGTACCCGTCCAAAGTCTATGTTGCTTAGGAACTGGGTTCTCTCTATCCATACAACTAGTTGAACTGCGGCCAGAGAGGGAGCGTTTCTTCTTCAAGTTCACAATACTTTTGACATCTGCTTTGGACAAAGGGAATAGCCCATCAATAAGCACTTAAAGTAGATATGGGCTGTGCTTTTTTTGTAGAACAATTAGCTATATTAGTCTTTCCATACAAAAGACATTCCATGCAACATGGCATACTTTGTATCTCGCAATGACGGTATGTTCGATTACATTTACTTTCGGGAATTTCCCCCATTCTCACTGTTCCAAATTGTCCTTCAATACACAACAGTGAGTCTGGAATGGTGGCAACGGTTGCCACTTTTGCCTGTACTTGTGGTGCGAGCAATTTAGTTTTATTTGGTGCCATCACTCCAGTAACGCTAATAAAAAGTGGACACTCCAATTCTTCCTTGGTCATTGGTGATTTAACCTCTACATGTGGTCCAGAAGTAGCCTGGATGCCAGCCGAACTTAGCCCTGCCCACAACATTTTAACTCGGGCAGTTCGTTCTGGACTTGATCCATAGAGAAGTAATTATGCCCGAAGAGAAACTGTTTGGACCAATGAAATTGTCAGGGCGGGCTTTAGACGATGATGGACAGATGATCAACAGTAACGTAATCATCCACATCATTAAAGGTGCTTGGGTTGAATTTGTTCTAATCCTAAACGGAGAACTTGTTTGTATATGCGTTCACCTTTACTATTTCTCTCAGAAATGATGATGGTGTTGGTAAGTACAGTGTGTATCCTTAAATTCTTCAAAACCCGCCCAATCCCGATTACTACTCAAAACTAGCCAAAAACAAGCCCAATAGCTTTCCGGGGGGGTTCTCCGGAAAAAAATGGCTTTTGGGGGGTAAAATATGTGTTATTTTGCTAAAATTCGCATTCTTGGGTCTGTATATCACATAATTGGGGTCGCTTCAACCCGCGGACTTGGCAACACAGTGCAGTTGAGTTCTGTTGACATTTGACAACTAACGCTATGCGTCGCTCCGTTGCTCTGATTGGTTGTAGGTCTATCCAATTGAGGTCTTTCCTGGTTCGGTTTAAACACGCCCCATAATCACAGCTCAACGGAGCAGTATCAGACTCAAATTCTGACTAGAATTGAGTATGACGACGTCAGGCTAGTCCAGAAGCACTATGTGGCATTTTTGTACAGACATAACAGTCATCAGTTTTTCCTGCATGTTTGGCAGTGAAATTGGCGAAACTCCACCACATATTGGCGGAAAAGGCATGCTCTTCGTCGTCATGATATACCCATGTCTCATTACCCGTGTTGACTGTAGCTTGTACATGAACAAACACATTTGCTAGCACCACTAGATGAAAAATAACTTTCAGCATCATGGCTCAAGAGCTTTCACTGAGATGATTCTAGCTCTTTTGCGATTTCTTTCGTCGTCTCCTCTTAGAAGTTCTTGGTTCCCCCTTCTGTCGGATCTTTCCTTGACTTACTGGCTTCCTCTGCATCGACCAGAACGTTTCCTTGGGATGGAGCTGCTTTCAGTCGACTTGCGTGGATCCACTGCGGCTGGAAGGCAGTCAGAACACCCGTTCTCATCACCGCTATCCCCACGGCAGGCCCCAGATACTTTGGCTCTCCCAGTTTGGTGGGCTTCAGACTCCTTATTAACACCTGTTGTCCTGGAACGAAAGGATGAGTGGGGTTTTCTGCAGGAAGAGGGAGAGAGAGAGAGACATCACCATTGATGCTATTCATCAATGGTGGATCACCTCTGTGTCACCTGTGGAGAGATTGCCAGCGCGACCTTTGACCCATGGGGTCGGGAAAGGTCTACCCATAAGAATTTCAAACGGAGACATCTTTGTTGTTGCTGAAGGTGACATTCTAATTTCGGTCAATACGGCAGGCAACAGGTCAACCCAATTTCTGCCTGTATCAATGCACGCTTTATTAATTCGATCTTTGATAATTCTATTTAAATTTTCGACTTGGGAGCTGGAAGTTGGTGCATACGGTATGTGGAACTTCCAGGTAATATTAAGTTCTTTGGCTAATAATTGCGTGACTTTGGAAATGAACGGTGTCTCATTGTCACTGTCTATGACCGACGGTATACCAAAACGCGGTATGATGTCCTTAGCCAAAGCTTTCACCACAGTCTGTGCATTTTCTCTTCCACACGGAAAGGCTTCTGGCCACTTAGAGAACCTGTCAACATTTACATTTATGCATTTGGCAGACGCTTTTATCCAAAGCGACTTACAGTGCCCTTATTACAGGGACAATCCCCCTGGAGCAACATGGAGTAAAGTGCCTTACTCAAGGACACACTGGTGGTGACTGCTGGGATCGAACCAGCAACCTTCTGCATATCAGTTCCATGGTTTAACCCACTGGACCACCATCTCACATACGATTGTCAACAATCACAAGCAAATATTTATTATTTCCACATGGAGGCATATGCGTAAAATCAATTTGCAAATGTTGGAATGGTAGCTCAGGGTGTGGTAAAGTGTCATATTTAGTTGGCTTGTGTCTGTTGGTTTGAGCACACACCAAACAAGCATCCAATATCAACAGAGTATTTCTTCGAGCATATGCTATGCAGTAAGATCGATTCAACATTTGTATCACTTTCTTTTTTGATACATGTGATACACCATGATAATGTCTACATAGCATAACAATTGAAGATGCAGGTAGTGCTAGTCTACCTTGTTTGTCTCGTAAAATTCCAGCTTGATCTGGTTTTACTTCATTGTCTGACCAATGAGTCAAATCAGCTTGCGTAGGATTAGCTTGTAATATTTTGATGTCCAAATCATTAGTCAATGATGAATTCATCATAGGCACCTCTGTGCCCCCTTCGCTTACATATGGACTTAATATTACTTCTTTAGCGGCCCATTTCGCTAATTCATCTGCAAATCTGTTTCCTTTGGCTTCATCTGTTTCTCCTGCTACTTTGATAACAGCGAGTTTTGATGGCTGTTGTGCTGCGCGAATGAGCTCAGCTACAATGCTATGATGTGCTATCGGTTTTCCATCTGAAGTCTTAAAATCTTTCTTCCCACAATTTAGCAAAATCATGGACTATGCCATATGCATATTTAGAATCAGTGTATATATTAACACACTGATCTTTTGCCAGTTGACAAGCTCTTGTTACAGCAATTAATTCTGCTACTTGTGCTGATTTGTATGGCAAAGAGTATGCTTCAATCACACGATCAGGTAATTCAACAATAGCATAGCCAGTCAAGTATGTATTATCATTTGGTTTGAAGCAGGACCCGTCAATATACCAATGTAGCCCCTCCTCCAGGACAGATGTAGAAACATCTGGCCTGCAGGATGTTGATGTCTGAATTCTGGCCAGGCACTCGTGGTCGTCACTCTCAAATTCACCTTGCGTCAGCAACCTGTGCAAATGTACAGTAGGACCATGAATAACAGAAGTTGGTTTCAAAATCAAATTAGCAGTAGATAATAATATAGCCTCATAGCCCGAGCGACGCTGGGCAGTCATATGTTGTGTAGAAATGTTACTCATAATAACTCCTACCTCATGTGAAGTATGCACAATTATTTGTGTGACAGCACAATTGGTTCAGCATCTTGTACCATGATGGCTGTGGCAGCCACCGCACGCAAACAAGCCGGGAGTCCCCTGGCAACTGGATCGAGAGTTTTGGAAAGGTACGCAATCGGACGAAAAACACCTTTGGTGTGCTCCTGGGCCAGGATTGCGGCGGCTGTCTCCCCACCTTGATGCACATAGAGATGGAACGCTTGTTTGTAGTTTGGGAGTCCGAGTGCAGGAGGTCTCGTCAAGGAGGATTTCAAGTGTCTGAATGCTTGGTCCATCTCAGATGTCCATGCAATGTTCTCTGTGTCTCCCAGAGTAGCAGTTCGTAGGACATTGTCGAACAGGGAACAATTAGGCAACCAGGTACGGCAGTAATTTACAAGCCCTAGGAAGCTTTGCATTTGCTTCCATGTCTTTGGGTGCTTGAAGGTTGCAATAGCTTTCACTCTGTCCGCAGACAGTAGCACTTGGCCCTGCGACAGTTCATGGCCGAGGTAATTGACCCTCCTCTGAACCCACTGCAGTTTCTCTCTAGATGCCTTGAAACCAGCTTCTGCTAAAATGTTGCAGACAATCTTGGAAGCAGCAGCACACGTCTTTTGATGCCCCAGTAACAAGGATATCGTCCGCACTGAACCCTTGAGGGAGCCGTATCCACGTCAGCTGCAAACTCTCCAGGGTAAAGGCGAACAGTGGCTGCGTTCGGCGATCAACAGGAATGCTGAAGAAGGCACTGCAAAGATTCACAACAGTAAAAAATGAATGCTCAGAAGGAATTGAATTATAGTTTGCACATCAGGTACAATTGGAGCCATTTGTGTTACTAACTCATTAATTTTTCTCAAGTCTTGAGTTAAACGCCAAGAACCATTCGCTTTCTTAATTGGATTAATTGGAGTATTATAAGGTGAATGAGTTCGGACCAAAATGCCTTGAGCCAATAATTGATCAATAACAGGAAGAATACCATCCACCTTTTCTTTGGAAAGGGGATACTGTTTTTGATACACAGGCCTGTGTGTTTTAGGGCTGGACATCAATGAATCCTGCTTCCTCCTTATGCTCCGCCCACAGCTTAGGGTTGACTCCCTCAATTTCCTGTCTGAGCTCAGTTGCAGACTGGTCTTCGAGGAGAGCACTTCCTGTATCAACAGTGAGAGAGTAGGCTGCAGGAAACAGAAGTTGCAGAGAATCATTGTGAAAGTGGAGCTGAATACCCAATTTATGCATCAAATCTCTTCCCAGAAGGCAAAATGGGGAATCAGGTATTATTGCAAAAGCATGCATTTAAAACAATGATGGTACATCATTAGAAGTAACCGGAAGACTTGGCGTCATTTCACACTTCAATTCCCACCGAATTTACATGTGTTCCTGTAATCGGGCCTTCATAAACAAGTGAGGATAGCGATGAGATTGTTGCGCCTGTATCAAGGAGAAAGGCATAAGATTTATGGTCAACATTTAACTCGAAAAAGGGCAGAACGGTTGATACATTTGGATAATGCAAGGGAATCTGTGAAAAATTATCACAAGCTGATGTAACTGCACTATGATTTAGTCATTTATTTTTCCAAGAGGTCGGGTAGGCTGGATTCTGTTCGTCAGTTTTAGCAGAAAAGGGCGCCATTGGTCCTTGTTTGGAGCCACCATAGCCCCTCCTCTGCTTTCCTGATTTCTGTAAGTCATAGATTTTTTTCCTACATTATCGCTCAAGATGTCCAGGTTTGCCACAATAAAAACAACATCTCACTTCACTGGCTTGGTAAGCTTTCGGGTTAATTGCAGCGTTCATTTGAAGTATTGCAGGGTTCCCCCTGAAGTTTTCAAACACTCCAGCTGAAGAGAGCTCACGCAAGCGTCGTCCCAATTCATCAACAGAAATTGTGGTAATATTTGGAGTCGTTATCCTTATTAACTGCGCAGTGTCTTTGTTCATGTTATTCAGGAACGTGTTCAAGAACAACGGGCAATTTTGATCAACAGGGATCGCAGATTCTTCAACCCATGCATGCCTAAAACGATTAAAAAACACGACAGGGCTTTCATCCATGTTTTGCATCGTGTTTGCAACAAAAGTCAAATCTTGTTTCGCAGAAGACACTTTGAGCAAAAATGCCGTCAATTGCTTGAAAAAAACTTTATTTTTTTTAATCTTTATCTTTACTAAAACTTTATCTTTTGAGTTTATCTGCACTTGCCCACACCCATTCAGTATCATCAACATCGTCATCATCAGAATCAGCAAATAGAAGTGCTTTTGATTGTTTAGACAGATCAATTGGCTTCGAATCTGCGGGTTTAAGAACTCGTCGAACAGGTGGTGTATCATAGATTGGGTTTAAGTACTCAATTTCTCTGATCATTTCATCCTCCGTAATTTCAGCAGGCAATGTTTTAGTCAAAATAAGGTGATAATCTCACCCTGTCATTGACTGTACGAAGTTAGCCGTTTCATCATTGTGACGAATTTATGCGGAAATTTCGATGGATTTGGTAGGTCTTTGCAAATTGCCATTGCCTCAGTTGCACTCAGGGGGGTTATTTTAAATCCATCAGGGACCTTTATGAAAGGGAACGTCTCTGTATTTGGTAACTGCGGGTATAAGCGATTAATTGCAGGCTGTGGGGCTGCTGCAACAATTGCATCATAGGATGGCAAAGAAATTTCTGATTTCTGATGTGCATGGGAAAAAGACCAGACCAGTGCCAGACTTTTAGGAGAAGCAGGGGCCGCATGGCCCTCCCCAGACTGCTCTGGCATGTCAGATTTCAACTGTATCTGAGAGGCAGATTCAATCACAGAAACAGAGCTGTTTTTATCTGGACCCTTGTCCCAAAAAATTTTCATGCGTTTCCAAATTTTAAAAGAATCCTTCATATAATTTTCATCCCATAATGTGTCACCCCAGACAGAAAAAATCATATATTTTGCAAAACAAAAATGTTCATCCTTAAACGAACCATCGTGGGGAAACGGATCTAATTGTGTTTTCCCTTCAGACCAACCCGCAAGGTTGGAGAGATAGGGTTCCGTATAAAACGCTCTATTATTACGGTTCATAAAGTCTTTAGGGGTTTCCCCACATGCGGGCCGACTAATTGTTTCACCCGTTTGAAACAGCCAACAAAGATCTCTCCTTTGTTTTAAATGCAACCCTTTACAATAATTAGGAAATGTCCAAATAGAATGAAAATAAAAGAGACTGCAGTCTTATATGAACTTTTTGATATTTTTTGGCAAAATGTGAGGAGAAAAAAATAAATAAAATAATTAAATATATTGATTTACAACCACCAAGGAAAAAACAAAGAATTTTCCACTGAAATAGTCTTGAGAGAGAGAAAAATCTTCAACTCAAACTCATCTATTTCCTTCTCACGCACGAAAAGTGAGGATAATCAGCAAAAATACAATGAAAGTAGCTCTCTTTTATTCTTCCCGCATTTATCAAAGTACGAGGATATTGACTCAAAAATACAATGAAAGTAACTTTCTTTCATTCTTCCCGCATTTATAAAAAGGAACGAGGATGTCCACTCAAAAAACAAAAATCTCAAAAATACGGCACGAAAATATAAGGATCAATTTCTCAACAAACAGGCAAAAGTAAGCTTAAAAAATCGCATTTATTCTCACCTGTTTGTTGAAAATCGCGGACGGCCCACAATTGACAGTTGCTTAAAGAATCTTAGTTGCAAAGAATATAGACTCAGATCTGAGGGAAGAGAAAATCTTCAATTTATTAGAGAACATTCTCAGATAGATATAGGAGAAAGAAAGGAGGTGGAGAACAGATTTATCCAATGGAAAAGAATTACATCATATATGACTCATGGTATAAGAACGTGAGCCACGTGATATCAATGTAATGTATAGAACATTACACTGGTAATCATTATTTCCACCAGTAAAGCACTGAGATCCTGCAGCTCCCTTCAATGCAAAGAATAGAGAAACTCGGGACCATTTCACCACGAGACCCAATAGAGCCTTCTTATATGAGAAACATATGTCCAGGGGTATGCTTTACTTTAGAGAGAGAGAGAGAGCGAGAGAGAGAGAAAGAGAAGACAAGGCCACACTTATATTCATATGATGAGGATTAAAAATAATGAGGATAATGTGGGTGATTAACTAAAGGGTTAATGCTGAGATGTACATAAAAACTTATCTCTGCATGCTATTCTTGTCATGAGCGTTGAGGTGTGGTGGCGCTGCGGTGCAAATTCCACTTATGTTTGTAGAAAAAATATAAACGAATATCCACTTCTTGTATTTCTGGACGAACAGCAAAGGAAGCTGACCCCAGGCCTCCGTGGTCGATTCTGTGTTAAGGTAAAGCATGTTATTCCCCATTATGTTGTAGCTGGGTTGATATAGGTCTGCGTGACTCTCAATGTCTTAGACCTAATTGAACGAAGGAATTATTGTATTCTTCTGTAGCCTGACGAGTAACTTTAACCATTGTTCATGTGAACTCAAAGACAGCCGGATGCTTTGTTTATAGACTATATTAGTGTGTGGCTGTTTGAGCTATCAATTTGTGTCAATAAAGTATAATAGGGTAAATCCTGTATTGTGATTTATCCTATATAGTGCTTGCATAAAGCAAAAAAGGACACGGTATAGTTCGAACACTGCATAAACCAAGTCAAGTCAAGTCAAGTCAAGTCAACTTCATTTATATAGCGCTTTTAACAGTGCAGATTGTTTCAAAGCAGCTTTACAGTGTTAAACAGGAAAATAATGCAGCATAATTTTATTCAGCCGTACAGCCGTTCTGGAGAAAACGGTGATGTCATCAGTTCATTTCAATTATCATACAGTGACAG
This sequence comes from Romanogobio albipinnatus, assembly GCA_023566225.1. Classification (NCBI taxonomy): domain Eukaryota; kingdom Metazoa; phylum Chordata; class Actinopteri; order Cypriniformes; family Gobionidae; genus Romanogobio; species Romanogobio albipinnatus. The sequence continues at coordinate 70,450,673 of CM042241.1, read as the reverse complement.
TGTGGGCTTTAGATCAGTAATTAGATCAGTAGTTTAGTTTATATGGTTAATTTAGTTTATTAATTAGATTTATTTGGATATTTAGTTGAAAAATTTAGTGTCCCCAACTGAGCACGCCAAGCCAGAGGCAACACTGGCAAGGAAACCAAAACCCCATCAGGAGACCTAATGGAGAAAAATAAGAAAACAGGCTCAGTCGGGGGGGCAGTTCTCCTCTGGCCAATTAACAAACAGCGTATGATTATTATTCTGGCAACTTTACAGGTCAGAGGTCATAATAGATCGGAATATTTGAAGGATCGGAGGCAACACGCTGGAAACGGGTTTATTGAGGATGACATATCGATTTAAGAATTAATAAATTGTAATATTCGAACAATCGGAGTCATCGCGTTGGAGACGGGTTTATTGAGGATGCCGTGTCGATGAGGCAGTTTTAGGGGGAGTCTAATTGACACGGTCTCTGCAGACACTTCAGGGTCATGTGTTTGTCATGTCTGAGCACAGGTCCAGCATCTGATCTGGATACGGCCCGGATCCGGCTGACTGCAGTAAACCTCGGGATAAAACAGAGAGACTATCATTAGCGTAGATGCCATTCTTCTGATGATGTCACGAGTACATCAGGTGTTATGGGAAGTGTTCCCGGTTCCGGCTGACCTAGTTAATGCAGCCTAACAATCATTTCATTGAAAAAGTGTTTTATGTGTATGCCACAGTAAAGAGATGTGTTTTTAGTCTAGATTTAAACTGACAGAGTGTGTCTGCTTCCCGAACAGTGCTAGGAAGACTGTTCCAGAGTTTAGGAGCTAAATAGGAAAAGGATCGACCGCCTGCAGTTGATTTGGATATTCTCGGTATGATCAACTGGCCAGAATTTAGAGAGCGCAGTAGACGTGATGGAGTATAATATGTTAAGAGCTCGCTCAAGTATTGGGGAGCTAAACCATTTAGTGCTTTGTAAGTAATAAGCAAGATTTTAAAATGTATGCGATGTTTAATAGGTAGCCAGTGCAATGTTGACAGAACTGGGCTAATATGGTCATACTTCCTGGTTCTAGTAAGTACTCGAGCTGCTGCGTTTTGGACCAGCTGGAGTTTATTTATTAAGCGAGCAGGGCAACCACCCAGTAGAGCATTACAATAATCTAATCTAAACCACTGCTAAACATGTAAGTATATGTTGTCTGAGCTGAAATACACTCACTCACACACACACACACACACACACACACACACACACACACACACACACACACACACACACACACACACACACAAAGAGTGTGCAAGAGACGCTTTTTGATTTTGTGGTTGAAAGTGTGTAACTCAGGCCCTGTGTGCTCTAGCACCCTGCAGACAGTTTGGGCTGTTTCCACTAGAGGTCGCCCGATTCATTGGTTTTGCCGATTAATCGGCACCAATAGTTGATTGGTGGAACAATTGGTTATCGGCAAAAATCCACACCGATAGTTTTTCCGCGTTGCTGGAGCGACTGAGACGGGTGCGCTGTTATTACACAGTACAAGAGCTCTGAGAAGGTCTGCTGGCATTATATAACACGAGAGCGCCCTCTAGAGGCCAAAAAAACCCTCACTGACACCTTGTTCACATTACCACGTGAGGCTGTGCGCGGCGCTGCACGGAGACATAAGCCGTGTTTCTACTGCAGGAACTTTCCCCAGGAACTAGGAACTTTGGGGTGGTACTCTGTGTGTTTCCACCACAGGAACCAGGGTCTAAATGAAGTTCCGGGTAAATATTTCCCCCTCCGAGCGGCCCTGCTCCCGAGGTGGTACTTTTTCAAAGTTCGGGAACTTTCGGGGGTGGGACTTGGGCGCTGAACATGCTGATTGGTTGAGCTCACGCAGCATTTTATTTCAACCAGCATTTTTAAAAGTCTTTGCGAGGATCGTTCAGCGTTCAGTAAATGTCAGTCTTGCTCGTTCTGTCCGATGGCGCGCGTTCGTCTCAGCCATTGCATGGTCAATGTCCGTAATAGCTGTTGATAACATACTTTGTCATATTTTAAATCTAGCTTTACGAGCTTTCAGAATACGCTTTAGTTTCAGTGCTCGTCTCTTTTACGCCGTTTTGTTGATGACCTCTTTAGTAAACGAATATATAACCAGCAAAAGCAGCGCTGCTTGAATCTCCTCCACTTGTTATTGTTGCAGACAATATCGCACAAAAATGATTACTGTCCGTCTGACTGGGAGGAGCAGTCGCGCCGCGCGCAGTCCTACATCACCGGACTAATTTGCCTAATCTTTTAAACCGCAGTGGAAACGCAGACAGCAGCAGGTCTGGGGGAAAAAAAGTTCCTGTAAAAAAAGTTCCTTGTACAAATTGTTCCGGGTAATTTTGGTGGAAACGGGGCTATAGTTGCCAAGTCCGCATAACACGCGACTTTGGGCTTCTTTTTTTGGCAAGTCGGTTAAAAAATCACGCGTCGCGGGTTGCGGTTTTTCGGGCTTATTTTAAAAAATGTGGTTGCTTGTTAAGAAAATATAATAAGCAACTTAGTTTCTTTACATTTATGGTCGCTGTTTTGTCCAATACAGTAGGTGCGTTTACATGGAGCACTGAATCGGTTTAAAAGTCCAATCTGAATGAAAATGCTCCATATAAACACCTCGATCGGAATAAAAATGGCCAAACCGAATTAAATTGTAATCGGTTTGAGAGGGGTGGGATTAACCTTTTCATGAACCGATCAAACAAAAAATTCCACCATGTTATCGACCTGATCCGATTACTTTGAGTGCACGTCTTTCTGCACGCGCCTCCACAACTGAAGAGCTCACACCAGGCTAATGTTGACAAGAGAGGAAAGTACATTTTTTCTGAGGTATTAAACTTTTTATTTCGTAACATGTTATGAACATGATGTTGGAATAATGGCACAGACATAGACTGGCTACACCATCTCATCTTGACAGCGTTTGTCCTAGGCTTCAACTGCGTCTGACAGAAGATTTTATTGTTCTGAGGTGATTCTTACACTTTACAACAAATAATGAATAGCTTTTATAAAACTGTATAAGTCCTGGTGGCCGTTGAGAGTTGCCATTGCAACGGGGAACATTCAAGCTGCTGGAGAGGACGTGTCGAAATTTCTCTGTTTCTCGTAAGTTAGATATAAAAAAAGTTAAACAACTGCTTCAAACTGGTTAAGTAACATTACCCACAGTCTACTTTAATTACTTTTGTTCATATTTATACCTTTGTGATTATGGTATCTTTCCTTAATCATCTGAAATATCTATGCTAGTAATGATGCGGAGCACGTCCTGAATGCTTTCATTCATGTTTCATCGTATGTTTTTATTAATAATTTGGGTGCGTTTTATAGTTAATTTTGTGTTTTTCAAAATAAATGAATTGAATTAATTTTGAGTCCGCATTCATCATTCACAGCTGTTGAAATAGCCGTTGTATAGGACATAAATTAGTTTAAACTACTGCATGTCCGCCCACAGAAAAATACATAAATATAAAAATTACCAACACAGAACTATTGATCCACGATACTAACGTTACGAATCTGATGCGGCAGACAAACTGTGTGCGCATGTCACAAAATGATTCCGACTGAAAGTCAGCACATGTAAACACCAGATCGGGAAATACACACACACACACACACACACACACACACACACACACACACACACACACACACACACACACACACACACACACACACACACACACACACACACACACACACACACACACACACACAAGGAGTGTGCAAGAGACGCTTTTTGATTTTGTGGTTGAAAGTGTGTAACTCAGGCCCTGTGTGCTCTAGCACCCTGCAGACAGTTTGGGCTGTTTCCACTAGAGGTCGACCGATTCATTGGCATCTCTTTACAGAGATGGAGAGGAAACAGGGAGGAGAGGCACCTAATTTAATTAAAAAAATATTTTTGTAATGTATTTACAATTACAGGCTATTATAAAAAAAACAAGTCTACTAATAATAACGGTAGGTATGGTTCGAGTTTATTTTATTATAAATATGTGGCTATATTGCAGCGCTCCCTTAGTGCTTGCCTGTGTCCCAGTGTGCACACTATCAGTCGTATCGTAATAAATAGTATGTGACATTAGTAATTTTCAATACTATTTAGGGCAGATAGTGTGCACATTGAGATGTAGGGCTTATCTTTTACAAGGTTTGCGGTGTGTGTGTGTGTGTTCACTACTTACTGCCCATAAATGTGTGCACTAACTCCGACTATGGGTTCCCATAATTGGCCTTCATGTCACTTTTTCTATTTTTCCATCTCCAAACCTCGTCTGATCGGAGGATATTTTTGTAAAATCACATCTGCTTTTGCTTTTCAAATTCCGAGAGGTTTCAGTTTAATATGTTGCAGGCTTATTTACTGATAAAATATAATTATAAATAATATTGATGATAATAAATAAAATAATAATATTGGGCTTGTTTTTGAAGCTGCTGTTGCTTATTTGTCTCGCGAGAGTTGGCAACACTGCACGGAGAGCGCTGACACATTAGATGCGCGTTTAAAACACAACAGCGAAACGGTATGAGTGCAGAACACTACAGTACTTGTTGCCAAATCATTCTAAAGTCATTCATTTCTTGACTAGATGCTGCATTAACAGGTAAAGAACAGCAGTGTGTGTGTTTGTCGACGAGGCTGAGAGGACGCTAGCATTAGCAGAACCTCAAGCAGTTAAAACAATGTGACAAAAACACTGACCCAAATGTTGCATATATATAAATAGTGATGGTTAATAAATGCTGTGGAAGTATTGTTCATTGTTAGTATGTTAATTTCAACATTACATTGAGTTTGAGTTTTTATTTTATCTGGTAACCTTGGTTATGCACTATGAACTAACATGAATGATCAAGGTACAATATTGCTCATATTAAATCCTGTAAAAATGTATATTGCACAATGCATATAGTTCATGTACGCTAACACATCCTTGTTGCACAGGGACTTGCATAGTGTTACCTATGAAATGTATTAGGAGGGCAGAGAACAGAGAAAGCAGAGAGCAGAGAAAAAGAGGGGAGTGTATGTGTGATGGTTGTTGAGATGTGCGTGTCGGTTTGTGGTGTGGAGAATTGGCTGCTGATGGAGGAGATTTTATTTGTGAAAAATGATGCAAAGTCGTCAGCTGTAAGAGTTGATGAAGGAGGGGGGGGGGAGGAGGACAAAGGAGCGAAGAGAACGTTCTGAAAAGTGCACGAGAGTCAGGGCAGTTGTTGATTCTGTTGTGGTAGTATGTAGTTTTAGCAGTGGAGACGTTAGTAGAGAAAGAAGCAAGGAGAGACTGATACAGGGTCAGGTCAGTAGTGTTTTTAGTTTTTCGCCACTTCCTCTCTGCCGCCCTGAGACCAGAGCGATGTTCGCGGAGAACATCAGACAGCCAGGGGGCAGAGAGGGTGGTGCGGGCTGGCCTGGTTGAAACGGGACAGAATTTGTCTAAGCAAGATGTTAGAGTGGAGCAAAGAGTGTCAGTAGCACTGTTAGTGTCCAGAGCTGAGAACTGAGCAGGTGGAGGGAGTGAGGAGGAAACCATAGTGGATAGACGAGAGGGAGAGAGCGAGCATAGATTACGCCGAAAGGTGATCTGGGGAGGAGTGTGTGTTGTGTCAGGAGTCAGTAGGAGGTTTAGAGTGATGAGAAAGTGATCAGAGGTGTGCAATGGAGTAACTAAAGGGTCGTCGGTGGAGCAGTAGCGCGTGTAGATAAGGTCCAGATGATTACCTGATTTGTGAGTAGCTGTAGTAGATACTCGCTTAAGGTCAAATGAGGTCAGAAGAGTGGTGAAGTCTGCAGCCTGGGGTTTATCAAGGTGAATGTTGAAGTCACCGAGCAGTACCAGAGGGGTGCCATCCTCAGGGAAGTGAGAGAGTAACATATCCAACTCCTCCAAGAAGTTACCCAGTTGACCTGGAGGGCGATAAATAACTACAACATGGATTTTAGCAGGGTGAGTGATCGAGATTGAGTGTGATTCAAATGAGCAGTTGCCAGATAAAGGAGGAATGGGTTCAAATTTCCAATCATTTGAGATGAGCAGACCAGTACCTCCGCCCCTCCCAATGGGGCGAGAGGTGTGTGAAAAAGAGAAATTATTTGAGAGAGCTGCAGGAGTGGCAGTGTCTTCTGGTTTGATCCAGGTTTCAGTTAGAGCCATGAGACTGAGATGTGAATGAGTGGAAAGAGATGAAATTAAGTCTGCTTTGTTTACAGCAGACTGGCAATTCCAGAGACCAATTGGAATGGACATTAATGTAGCAGAGGAAATGGGTACAGTACGCAGATTATTAGGATTACGGCGTCTAGAATGCACTGAGCGTGATTTACGGGTGTATGCGGTAATAGTAGAGATTTGGAAGCACATAGTGAATACAGGTCAGACAAATAAACAGATGAAAACAAGCAAAACACAAAAGTGTACAAAGTATATATATGGCTATACTCAAGTGCCTTGTCGGTGTCCTTGCTCGAGTGGACTCGCACAGAGTAGAGTCGATGTCTTTACACTCTTCGGTCTTCACACGAGGGCTGCCGCTTCCGCTGCCGCGGAGCACTACTCAATTTATACTCACGGTAAGTGTTGTTAGTGAATACAGCTGGTCACTCCCAGTGAAACGTGTGAGCTCGCACGAGGTCAAACGATAACAAACGAGACTACAACAAACGGCCAACTACAGCACACATACAATGTTCTAAACAAAAGCTGAACTACAGATCAAGTGAGGAAAATGAATACAGAAACTCACACACTACTATATTTACATATTCTCAACATTATATTCATAACATTCTCAACATATTCATAACACTACTATATTTACATATTCTCAACATTATTAATATACTATATTTACATATTCTCAACATTATTAATATACTATATTTGCATATTCTCAACATTATTGATATACTATATTTACATATTCTCAACATTATTGATATACTATATTTGCATATTCTCAACATTATTGATATAGTATATTTGCATATTCTCAACATTATTAATATACTATTTACATATTCTCAACATTATTAATATACTATATTTGCATATTCTCAACATTATTGATATAGTATATTTGAATATTCTCAACATTATTAATATACTAGATTTGCATATTAAATAAATATTAAAATTAAGTTTAAAAAAAATGTATTTCATAATTTTTGTTAAACTTTTAATAAATTGTTGTTAAATTGTATACGTTTCATGATTTCAATTATTCAGACGTGCTTTTTGATTACTAACATTGAAACAAATATTCCTGGAGTACACTTTACCCAAAAAAGTTATCTTTGGTATTATTTTGTAGTTAAAAGTGTTGTGTTTAACTCAGTGCAACGCTTGCCGTTTCTTTGTAATTCATGCTGCGTTCATGCCATGTTGTAAGAACGATACTCGGTTACTTAACGTAACCTCGGTTCTCTCTAGAAGAGGGAACGAGTATTGCGTAAGTTCCTTACGCTACGGGAAAGTATTCTTTCTTCGAGATTTCTGAAAAACCCAAAATTATCCTTAATTTTGTAACATTGTCAACGCAGTGCGGCAGCCTGGCAGACCATACCAGGCTATTCCAGCGTGCTATTGGCTGCTCTGCTGGCAACTGCAGCAGCCTATCGGTGAGCCCGCGTGACGTGGCGACCAATGAGGGCGCTTCGCGCCCACCTGGCTTCATTTGCCTACAGGTGGGGCGTGGCCACGTGTATATAAGCAGGGCTCACGGGCTGCATATTCGGTTTTCGTAGTTCTGAAGCGTAAAAGCCCGCGGGGCGCACGGCAAGGAACGCAATACTCGTTCCCTCTTCTAGAGAGAACCGAGGTTACGTTAAGTAACCGAGTATCGTTCTCTTACGAGAGGTTCTCTCGTATTGCGTAAGTTCCTTACGCTACGGGAACATATTGTCAACGCCGTGCGCGCCTCGCGTACAGCATATGTATCCCAGGGAACCGGGGACCATAACACTGCTCGGGCAGGGTGGCCGGTAAGGAAAACGGGCCACCACATCTACAGACACTTCATTCGAACTGACGGGTGGTTACAACGGGTGGTTACAACACCCTGTCCCATGAATGAGGGAACGGCACCTGCCGGTCTCCTTCAAATTCACCACACCTTGTCTCATGAATGAGGGAACGGCAACGCCGGTCGCCTTCAAATTCACAATATTTTGTTATATGAGTGAGGTAACGGCACCGCCGGTCACCTTCAAACTCACAACAGCTCGTCTCGTAAATGAGGAAACGGCACCGCCGGTCTCCTTCAAATTCACATGAGCCTAGTACCGAACTTACTACCAGTATGTGAGCTATGTCTGCGCAGAATCACTGGGCAGGACCAACAGCCCTATTGAACTGGTAACACTTTCGCCTGTAAGGCAGGAACTTCCAGATTGTAAAATCTCACGAACGTAGACGGGGAGGCCCAGCCTGCCGCCATACAGATATCGTGGATGGAAATCCCTCTGGCCCAAGCCCACGAAGAGGCCATGCCTCTGGTGGAGTGTGCTCTGACACCTAGCGGGCACTGCAGGTGTTTGGAAGCGTATGCAGTTGCAATCGCGTCCACTATCCACCTGGAAAGGGTCTGTTTCGAGGAGGCGAGACCTTTAGTGCGCCCACCAAACGAAACAAATAGCTGCTCAGAACGCCTGAAGGCGGCGGAGCGTGTGACATAAACCCTCAATGCCCTGACAGGGCAGAGGATATTGCCACCGTCCCCCTCGTCGGATGCTGGCAGAGCCGAGAGGGAGATAATCTGCGCCCTGAAGGGAGTGCCAATCGCTTTGGGGACATAACCATGCCTCGGTCTGAGAATGACCTTAGAGTCATTAGGACCGAACTCCATACACGTCGGGCTCACTGAGAGCGCGTGTAGATCCCCCACGCGTTTCACTGAAGCCAGAGCTATCAGGAACGCGGTTTTTAGCGAAAGGAACCTTGGTTCCACAGTCTCGAGCGGTTCAAAAGGATGGGCCTTCAGGGCCTCTAGGACCAAGGCCAGATCCCATATAGGAACCGATGGGGGCCGCGGGGGATTCATCCGTCTGGCTCCTCTGAGGAAACGGATGATGAGCTCGTTCCTTCCTAGCGTGCTACCTAGCGTCGTCTGAGCGAACGCTGCTATAGCCGCCACATACACTTTGAGCGTGGAAGGGGACCTGCCCAGTTCCAAAAGCTCTTGGAGGAAGGAGAGCACCCGCTGGACCCCACATTGCTGTGGGTCCAATCCCTTGGAAACACACCACTCAGTGAACACCGACCACTTAGAACTATATAACCGCCTCGTCGAGGGGGCTCTAGAGTGTGAAATCGTGTTCATAACCCCTTCGGGCAGGTCAACGGGTATCCGTTGGTCACCCATACATGCAGAGACCAACGCTCTGGATGGGGATGCCAAACTGACCCTCCTGCTTGAGAGAGGAGGTCTGCTCTCAGCGGAACTGGCCAGGGGGGTGAGTGCGACAGCTTCACCAGCTCTGGGTACCAAATCTGGTTCTCCCAGCGCGGCGCTATAAGGAGCACCAGGCGGCGCGTCTCCCTGATTTTCGCTATGACCTGGGGCAATAGGGAAATCGGCGGGAAAGCATACAGCGGGAGGCTGGGCCAAGGTTGGGACAGCGCATCCTCGCTTTTGGACAGAAACCTCGGGCAGCGGGCGTTCTCTTTTGTTGCAAAGAGGTCGAGCTCCGCTCTGCCGAATAGGCGCCATACCAGCTGGACTGTCTGAGGGTGCAGGGACCATTCTCCTGGGAGAATGAGGCCCCTGGACAGCTTGTCCGGGCCCACATTGAGGTGGCCCGGTACGTGCGCAGCTCTAAGCGAGCGCAGCGAGCTGTGTGCCCACACGAGCAGGCGTTCTGTCAGATTGCCCAGACACATGGACCTGACACCGCCCTGCCGGTTCACATAGGGCACCACTGTGGTATTGTCCGACCGGACCAACACGTGGTGTCCTCGTATAAGCGGGAGAAACTGCTTGAGCGCGTTCTCTACCGCTATCATCTCCAAACAGTTTATGTGTAGGAGCTTTTCCCCGCTCGACCAGAGGCCCGAGGCCGATCTGCCCTCGAAAACGGCGCCCCAACCCGTGGTGGAGGCGTCCGTCGAGATGACCTTGCGGTGTGAGATGGCTCCCATCGTCACTCCCCGCTGGTACCAGTCGGCTACTAACCAGGGCTCTAGGGCTGAAACGCATCCCTGAGTCACTCTGATCCTGAAGCCTCCGGACGCCCAGGCTCTGTGAGGCACTCGGGCGTTTAACCAGCATTGCGGCGGGCGCATGCGCATTAAGCCCAGCTGGAGCACAGCTGCAGCTGAGGCCATACGTCCCAGCATCCTCTGAAAGAGCTTGAGAGGTGCGATTTTGCCCGGCCGGAAGTACGCATCCATGCGCTGAACTTGGCGCGCGCGTTGGGGTGACAGGCGGGCTGACATTGCCACAGTGTCCAGATTCAAACCCAGAAATGAGGTTGATTGCGTGGGCACTAATGAGCTCTTGGTCCAATTGACCGTGAGCCCCAGGCTGTCCAGATGGCTGAGCAGCATTGCCCTGTGGGCGAGGAGCTCGGCCTCTGACTGCGCCAGGATGAGCCAATCGTCCAGATAGTTCAACACTCGCATCCCTCGACCTCTCAGGGGAGCGAGGGCCGCGTCCATGCACTTCGTAAATGTACGGGGTGCTAGTGACAGGCCGAACGGAAGGACGGTGTATTGATAAGCCTGGCCGTCGAAGGCGAATCGTAAGAATGGCCTGTGACGCGGCGTTATCTTGATTTGAAAATATGCGTCTTTCAAATCTAGGGAGATTAGCCAGTCTCTCGGGCGAATATGCGCGAGGATCTGCTTGGTCGTGAGCATCTTGAACGATCTTCTCATAAGAGCTTTGTTCAGACGCCTCAGATCCAGAATCGGTCTGAGCGACCCAACCCTTTTTGGCACGAGAAAATACCGGCTGTAAAAGCCTGACTCGCTCATAGAATGGGGAACCGGTTCTATAGCCCCTTCGCACAGCAGTGTGGCTATCTCCGCTCGAAGTAGATGTGCTACTTCCTCGCTCACTCTCGTCTCCGTACGCGCACAGAAGCGCGGAGGGCGGCGAGCGAACTGCAGAGTGTAGCCGTGCTTCACTGTTTTCAGCACCCATTCTGATACACCTGGAATGGCTTCCCACGCTCTCGCGTGTGCCACACGGGATAGAACGGCCTCCGGGCTCGAAACGCCGCGCTTTGCGGGTTCGACGGCCTGTATAGGAGGGGCGGGCGCAGTGCGCGCGCTCTCTGTGCTGTGGGCCAGCCGATCGCTCGCGATGGCTGGCCGCCCTACACACTGTATCTCTGCCGCTTCGAGCAGGGAGTGGCTTGTGTGTGGCCTTACACTCGTCGTTCCGGCCACCTTGGGCTGAGAACAAATGGTGTGTGGCGCGGCGCATGGCGCCGGGGGCAGAATGTTCGCGAAAATGTGTGAGCGCGTTTGAGCGGGCACAACTCTTACGCGTGGAACATGACCGGTTAAGAGTGGCTGTGTGACAGCGCGTGTGGTGATTAGGCGTGGGCGCAAATAAGCGGACACGTGACCTAACTCTAGCACTCGAGCGGCCGGTGGCCGCTTTATGTGAGTGAGAGACACGGGATTTGTGGTGCTTGGGTGCAGGGGTGAACACAAAAGTGGGCACGTTTACTGCATTTGAAAACACATACGGCGTGAGCCGTGCAACCAGAAAAAAGGCAACTTCGTGATTTCTCTGGTTCGTCATAAAAACGGCGGTTGTAGACAGGCGAGAGGGCAGTTTTGCCGGCTCGTTTGCTGCGTGAGAGCCATCTGCAGCAGCCACAGGAGTGGGGGCTGACAGGAAGAAGAGTTTTGACTGTGGTCCGACCACGGCGGGACTTAACCGTCGCTTCCCCCCTCTGCTAGGAGGACTTTGGAGGGGCTACAGTTGGAAACAGGCGAGAGGGCGAGTTCGCCGGCTCGTAGGCTGCGTGGAAAACATCTGCAGTAGCCACAGGAGTGGGGACTGACAGGAAAAACAGAGTTTTAACGGTGGTCCGGCCGCAGCGGGACTTAACCGTCTTTTCTCTCCTTATGTATAGACGTCCAAAAATACTCGAGCACCACGTGGTGCGAGTTAGCTTTCTGTATGTAAGAAAAGCTGGCCGCGAGCCCGGGGAAGCGGACAGTAAAACATTTTTATCTTCCGCGAGAGCTGGGCTCGAACTCGGGTCTCCGGCGTTTCAGCCGCTGATTTTGCCACTGTGCTACCGGGAGGGACACAATAGCGTTCAGTTAGCGCGAGCATACAGCAGTACGTCCTCGTGCTTGTTGGCAGTCGTGCGTGCATAAAAGACAGGCTCGTTACTGCAATAGTAATATTTCCAGCCGCCTGAACTAGAGAGGGGGCTGAGAAATGCTAGAGAATGGCGGTTCGTCCGGCCACAGCGGGACGAAAACACCCTCTGTTAATTTCCCGGTGAGTGCGGCGCGCGCACGTGCGCGCGCGCTGAACGTGCTCGTGACCGAGCGCATTCACATTCCTTGTGAACGGCGCAATCTGCGCGGTCCAAGAGGGGGGAGTGCGGGTTCGTTGGAGAGCATATGTCAGCGTCATGTCTTATGACGGCGTATGTTTGCTGGCGTGCGTGTCTTAACAGGCTCGTGTACAGCAATATGAACAATTCCAGTCGCCTGAACTCATGAGGGGACTGAAAAATGTGCGCGAGGGTGGAACAGCTCTCTTGTAACGTAAAGAGAGCTGCAGGATCGTGCATTTCTGCCATCCCTTGTATATAAGCGGCGCATCAGCGCGGCATGAACAGAGGGGGGAGGAGGCTCGCTCCGAGACCGTTCATTTCTACCATCCCTTGCAAGCGGCGCGGTGGCGCGGCTTGAACAGAGGGGGAGGAGGCTCGCTCCGAGACCGTTCATTCCTACCATCCCTTGAAAGCGGCGCGGTGGCGCGGCTTGAATAGAGGGGGAGAAGGCTCGCTCCGAGACCGTTCATTCCTACCATCCCTTGTAAGCGGCGCGGCTTGAACAGAGGGGGAGGAGGCTCGCTCCGAGACCGTTCATTTCAACCATCTCTTGTAAGCGGCGCGGTGGCGCGGCTTGAACAGAGGGGGGGAACAGCGGAGTGATGTCGTCATAAAACTGCTCGAGTCGAGCCCGCAGGGTCGACATAGAGAGTTCCTCACACTCGGGGCATTCGCCCGCGAGGAGTGCGGCGGCGGCGTGGTCACGGCCCAGACAGAGAGCGCAGACACATGGCGGTCTCTGGTGCTGAGCTGCACGTGGCACGAGCCGCAGGTGGAACGAGGCGTTTTGATAAAAACGCTCGTGCTCTTTTATGAAACGTGTGACGCAACGGCGAGAACACGTGCAATGAAAGGATATAATGCTGCCGGATAGCAGAGCAGGCACGGATGGCTGAAGGTGGCGCGATGCTGCCGGCTTCTCCAGGCGCTGTCCTCTGCTTGCTCGTCTGCACGATCACGGCGGCGGGTTCCAGATCCAGCGATGCGAAGGGCTTCGCTGAAGAAAAGAAAATCGAATATGCAGCCCGTGAGCCCTGCTTATATACACGTGGCCACGCCCCACCTGTAGGCAAATGAAGCCAGGTGGGCGCGAAGCGCCCTCATTGGTCGCCACGTCACGCGGGCTCACCGATAGGCTGCTGCAGTTGCCAGCAGAGCAGCCAATAGCACGCTGGAATAGCCTGGTATGGTCTGCCAGGCTGCCGCACTGCGTTGACAATGTTACAAAATTAAGGATAATTTTGGGTTTTTCAGAAATCTCGAAGAAAGAATACTTTCCCGTAGCGTAAGGAACTTACGCAATACGAGAGAACCTCTCGTAAGAGAACCATCATTTCGAGATGGCAACATGAAAATTCCCAGCTTACATGTTGTAATTACGAGCATGCACAGTGTGTTTCCATGATGAACTGATCTCTGACGTCAAACGTGATTGCGAGTGTTTTGCGGACCATCTCGTGTTGGTTTCCAGACGCTCTTCAGCAAGAACTGATGACACGAAGGTGTTGCGTTACACACATCAAACACTCCTCAAAACGCTTTTACACGCTCCTGTAACTGTGATGTGCATAATGTTCCCGCTAGTGGTGCTTTATATTTATACACACATACGCCTTTCATGTGTGTGTGTGTGTGTGTGTGTGTGTGTGTATAGGCATGAATGTGAAGTGAAATTGAAGAAATGAAGTGTACCAGCCCAGTAATTATGGTGTTCTGCAAACATGTCAGGTTTTCAAGGTGGTTTCTGTGAGCTGGCAGGTGTAATTTACTCTTTTCCTCACAGGAAAGGGAATTCAAAGGAAGCAGAACACGAGTCGGTGGATTTCATTGGGGATAAATTTAGTGTGTTTGCCATACGAAACTCCAGAAACTACAAATCTTCTTATCAGTAATCCTGTTCTGCATAAAACATGCTTTAACACATCAATACACGCTTTAACACCAAAATATCTCAATGCAGCAGAGAGACTCTATAATAAGAGCGAGATGTTGAATACACACGTCTAATCCAGCAGATTATGAGCAGATAATGATTCCACAGAGAGCATCGAGGGCTTTATGAGGAGCGTTTGAAGAGAGAGAGAGAGAGATCTTTTACACATGTGAGCTCGTTGATGAAAGTGATAACAGATTAGTGATGTTGATTCTGTGTTTATATATGATGAATATGCTCTATATTCTCTATATGTGGTGTTTTCGAGGCTCTGGTTCAGTGAAGGTAATATGATGAAATCAGTCGTGTGATCATGAGCTTGTGAACATGTTGTGAAACGTCAAAAACCGTCTGATTGGTTATTCTGCTGAAAAGACACAGAACGAACGGCTTCAGGATATGACATTTGTCCTTTGTTTGCTGTGATTCTTAAAAAGATAACCAACCATCTAGTTTATCTCCTGTTACTTACGTACTATTGTGATGAACGCTTATGATTAAATGTTTTATTCCTTCATTTGATTGCCAGACAAATTACAATACACAGAATTTCTGAAATGCTATTTGTAGTTCTAATGCACCTGTCGCACCAGGGAATGCACTATATTGCCAATTTTTTTGTGATGCCTGCCTTTACTTGCACATGAACATCCCATTCTTAATCCGTAGGGTTTACCCTTTGCAGCTCTTACAGCTTCAGCTCTTCTGGGTTTAGGTTTAGGAATGTGTTTATGGGGATTCTTCTAGAAGCGCATTTGTGATGTTGGACGAGAAGGCCTGGCTCTCAGTCTCCGCTCTAATTCATCCCAAAGGTGTTCTATCGGGTTCCTCCACACCAAACTCGCTCATCCGTGTCTTTATGGAGCGATGCTTTGTGCACTGGTCAGTCATGTTGGGACAGGAAGGGGCCGTCCCCAAACTGTTCCCACAAAGTTGGGAGCATGAAATTGTCCCAAAAGTCTTGGTGAAGCATTAAGAGTTCCTCTCACTGGAACTAATACCCCTTTTCCACCAAGGCAGTGCTAGAGCTAGATCGGAGCCAGAGCCTAGTTTCAAATCGGTTCTTTGTGTTTCCACACCCAAAGCCCCAGCTCCGAGCCAGGAAAAGTGGTTCTTAAGTAGCACCAAAACATTGCTGGGCTAGAAGTAAGAACCGATTACGTCAGGCGCTGAGGGCGGGGTCAACAAGACCAACACAAACTTGAGATCCGCCATTGTTGAAATAGCAGCTAATGGAGCTAACAGCTGCTGCTCGTTTGTAATCTCCGTCTATACAAATGACGGCGAACTGCACGAATGCGTTGGCTTCGCTGTGTTTTCGTTGTGTTTTGATGCCGATGTAGGATCGTAAAGCCGCGTGAATCAATAGTAACGCAACGTTTGCATTGTTGATGGATGGCTTGTTGGCAGCGGTGCTGTGCAGAGACCGATCGCCGTGTGATAACGAGTCCAGCGAGAGCACACGACTCCTTATGCTTTTGATTCACTCATGCGTTTTTTTTATATCATACGTGGAACGTCTGCGCAGTGCCGATGCATCTCGAACAAGCCTGGTGTGTTTGTGTTTCCCGCTGCCCAGTGTTGCCAGGTTTTCACAACAAAACCCGCCCAATTGCTACTCAAAACAAGCCCAATCGCGTTTCAGGGGAAAAAAAAATCACATTTGGGGGTAAAATATGTGTTTTTTTGGCATGGTTGCTTACTTGTATTCCCGGGGCTAAATATCACAATTGGGGTCGCTTCAACCCGCGGACATGAAAAACAGCCCGCGGCAACAGTGATGAAGGAGCCCAATTCCGCGGGAAAACCGCAGACTTGGCAACACTGCCACTGCCTCGCTAGCGTTGCTGAGAAAGATGAGACGTATACAGTGACGTAAGACCTGGCTCTGTTGTGGCTCTCAGCATTTGGAAAAGCAAACGGTTCTTAGAAGGCTCCTCAGTTGAACCAACTATGAACTGGGACTAGCTCTGGCTCTGAACTAGCTCTAGCACTGCCTTGGTGGAAAAGGGGTATAAGGGGCCAACCCCTGAAAAACAACCCCACCCTATAATCCCCCCTCCACCAAACTTTACACTTGGCACAGTGCAGTCAGGCAAGTCCCGTTCTCCTGGCAACCGCCAAACCCAGACTCGTCCATGGGATTGCCAGAGAGAAGCGTGATTGGTCACTCAGAGAACACGTCTCCACTGCTCTAGAGTCCAGTGGCGGCGCGCTTTACCCCACTGCATCCCACGCTTTGCATTGCACTTGGTGATGTAAGGCTTGGATGAGCTGCTCGGCCATGGAAACCCATTCCATGAAGCTCTACACACTGTTCTTGAGCTCATCTGAAGGCCACAGAAGTTTGGAGGTCTGGAGCTCTTGACTCCTGCGCACTCATTGTGACCCTCAGCATGCGCTGACCCCGCTCTGTGTGGCTGAGTTGCTGTAGTTCCCAATCGCTCTCACTTTGTTATAACACCACTAACAGTTGAGCGTGGGATATTTAGTAGTGAGGATGGACTTATTGCACAGGTGGCCACCGATCACGGTTCTCTGAGCTCCTGAGAGCGGCCCATTCTCTCACTAATGTGTGTAGAAGCGTCTGCAGGCCTAGTGCTTGATTTATACACCTGTGGCCATGAAGGGAGTGAACACCTGAACTCAGTGATTTGCCCAATACTTCTGGCAATATAATGTATTCTATTCCATAAACTTAACCACATAAGGTTCCAATAAACTGTTTTGTTATTCTTTTCTAGAAAGACTTCAGATAATAGGTGGATTAATGCATGGGCATCAGAAGCAAAAAAAATGTGGGTGGATCCTCCCTCAGAACATTTTTACTGGAGTAGATGCCACTTCAAATAGTATGCCTTGTTTACTAAACGTCTAGTTGGGCCAGACACATTTACAGAAGACACCAAACTATCTTCAGTGGCAATAGTGTAGGGGTAAGACACATGGCAGAGAGTTTTGATGCAAATCGACCCGAGGTTCGAATCCGCATTTTGCCGAACTCGCTATACTCCCTTTTCCCATCACAAGGCATTTATTTTTTTTAAAAATAAAGAAAATATTTGAAAAGTGGAAATAAAGCATCTAACGTGTGTTTAATAATAAAGTGTTTATCGGTTATGGGTAAGTGAACAGACGGTAAAAGTGAGTGGGGCCAATAGCATTGGTCTTGTCCCGCCCACATACAATGGTACAGACGCCCATGGATTAATGCATAGAGGGATGAAAGTGGTGTAGATGGGCAAGCCATGCAATGCTAGAATAAAGGCTAATAATGGCTGAATACATAAGAATAAGAATAATATAAGAGTAATTCAAATTAGAGGTGTGAAAGGTTCGTTGAGTGAGAACAATAGAAACGTGAATGGACCGTTCTCCACACCAGACATCAGATAATAGACTACAAAAGGGTGTTTACAGGGCAATATTTTATTAGCATCTTATCAGCCTTTTCTAAAAACTCACATCACATGGTCACATATTTCGGTTATGCGTCTATTCAGAATGACTTATGAGCAGCAACCTTTTGATTTTGGGTATGTCATTTAGGCCTAACTTTAAATGAGTATTAACCCTCAAGCCACCCTCGCATAACAGCCCTTAATTAACTGTCACCGTCTCGCTGGCGGGACGCCTGGCGCTCTTTTTTTGATCACCTTTTTTTCGTATCATATGTTTTAGTAATTATCATAAATTAGGGATCATTCGAAAGCTTACGAACTCAAAATTCATCTTGTGAAAACCTTTTTGAAATTGGACGTTGCGTTACCATGGAAATGGTACTTTAAATGATTTTAGCAGGCTCCTCCCCTAGCGGTCCATTCACGTTTCTATTGTTCTCACTCAACGAACCTTTCACACCTCTAATTTGAATTACTCTTATATTATTCTTATTCTTATGTATTCAGCCATTATTAGCCTTTATTCTAGCATTGCATGGCTTGTCCATCTACACCACTTTCATCCCTCTATGCATTAATCCATGGGCGTCTGTACCATTGTATGTGGGCGGGACAAGACCAATGCTATTGGCCCCACTCACTTTTACCGTCTGTTCACTTACCCATAACCGATAAACACTTTATTATTAAACATCATGTTTCATATTACAACAATTATTTGAACTACTTTATAATCAAAATCTTTTCTAATCTTGACAAAACACATATCGTCGGAAAGGTCTGAGTCTCAAGGGTCCATATTTGGTGACCGTTTTGTAATGGAAGTGACATTTGCACAGAAAATTACAGGAAAATGCATTTAAAAAACAATCAATGGAATGTGAATGACACCCGGTGGCTGTTTTTGGTACAGCGCCTAAACTAAATCTCATGGGGACTTCAATTTTTGTGATATCAACTTCAAATTTGGAACACAAATTGGTTAGACATATGGCTTTGATTTTATAGTAATTTTAGATTAAAACATTTTTGTAAAATATATATTTTATATAAAATAAAAAATATTTAGTACAGTATTTTTTATTTACAGTAAATTTAAACTTCCATAACTTTTTCATACTTTCATATTTTGAATAATCTACCGAGTGTCTGCTTTAAAACAAGACCAAACTTTGGTCTATATTCCAAAGCACTCTTGAATTACAGCCCTTTAAGTTTGGATAGTGCATTTTCATGTGTATCCAAATTTTTTTTAATAAATGTTATATCACCATCTTTGATCAAATTAATTCTTTCAATTTATGCCTTTTTTGTGATTTTTTGGGGTATTAATGAATGTATTTACCTCTAAAAGTACCATATGTTTTAAGTAAAATATGCTTATTTAAGTTATATTTAATATTTCTTTAACTTCAGTATAAAAAAAAAACATATCAGCAAAAATGTGGTGACATTGGTGACATCTGGTGACCTATGATGGTATTCATTTCTTTTGACTTAACATTGTAGAATCGAGTCAATTTTTTCAGCCTAGCCTATCCCAAGATTTTTGTGAATACAGTCAATGCCAAAAAACCCGTCTTTCTAGCGCTAATTAAAACATAATGCTTATCAACATCTGCCTCCACAGATCCCCTGCACTCCAGCTTTGATGTGCATCTCCTCCTCTTATTTAACAAGGCCATGTCTAGAAGGTCCTCTCCGCTCAGCTCTCGCTGTCTTTAAATGATCATTGCGCTTCCTCCTCTGGGCTCGATCGCCGGCTCTATTTACACTTGAGGCTTGAGATGTCTGAGCTGCGCTAATATCCGGAGCAGTGACTGACAAAAGCAATTTGCCGTGGGACTTCAAACAGAGAATTACATGTTCTGCACGTTGTTCCTTCAAGTTTTTATCTAAGATTGAATTCATCACGACACGATAAACCGATGAGAACTGTTTATAGATTGTGTGTGTATATCATATGTGATCATAGCTGATTTTCCGCATCATTACTCCTTTTCAATGACACATGATCCTTCACAAATCATTATTTTTTCATACTTTCATATTTTTTTTAGGATCTTTGATTAATAAAAAGTTAAAAAAAGAACAGCATTTATTGAAAATAGAAATAGGGGAGAGCGGGACACATCCTAACGCTTTTTGACTTTCTCAGTTTGTGTAAATCCACTTGGGGTTCAGAGTATTTATTTTTTCCCACATTAATTGCACAAACGTCTAGTACAATTTAATTAATACAGTGTATACTTTTTTCTTGATTTACCCTGAAAGAATGGAAGTGAAATGTGACAACATGCCCCATAGGTGGGGTTCATTATAACATGTGAGGGGCACAATGTAACATGACCAAATGATCAAAAAATCAAAAAAATATACGAGAAAATTATTAACTTTTTAAAATAAAATAATGGCATTTTTTAATCATTAAAAATATAAGCATTTTTGAGTTTGACAAACACATCGCTAAATACAGCTATACAGCGTAGTTCAAAACATAATAATAATTAATAATTTCTGAACATTGACTCTCAGTCATTATTCACCCTTTTCTCATGGTTTCTCAAAATAATTCATAAAAGTATAGAATATAATTGGTCTGGGATTGAACCCTCGGCTCGTGTCTTCTGCTGTTTGATCAGCATTAAAGAACCAGCTCAACTGTTAAATAACAGATAGAAGATTAAAGTAATATCGGATTTGTCTTATTTTAAATAAACACAAAAAACAGAGATGAAAAATAAACTTAAGTAAGAAATGTACTTTTGCTATGATTCAGTGATATCTTCCAGAGATTTTTTAATTTTGGTGCATTTTTTTCTCTAAATAATGTTGATATGGCAACTATACACTAAGTTTCGTCATCCTGGCATGTGTGGAAAGGGTTAAACCATGTGTGTTATGGTGCGTTCACACCGGACGCGATTCGCGCGAGTGATTTACATGTTAAGTCAATGCAGAGACGCGAAATGGCATTCTGCGGCGAATCGCGCGTTCAAAACGCTCAATTCGCGTCATTCGCGCCGCCTCAATCGCGATTGAGGCGGCGCGAATGAAGCGAATTGAGCGTTTTGAACGCGCGATTCGCGCGAATCGCTCAAGTTGAAAAATCTGAACTTAAAAAATCTGTTAACCAATCACGAGCTTGCTCTAGTAGTGACGCATTTACAAGCGGAGGCAGAAATCAGAACAACAATGGAGGACAAGATAATCGTGGCCGTATGTGGATCCCCGGAGCTGTATGATACATCATCCTATCACTACAGATACAGGAATAAAAAGGATCTTGCTTGGAAGAAAGTGAGTGAGGAGGTCGGACAGTCAGCTACCATCTCAACAAAATCTATGTCAGCCATTTCACAACGAGACTGGAGCAGAAAAAAAGAGCCAGAGGCAGCGGCAAATGTGAGAAGGACTAGCCGAGGAAAGGCGGGTCTCGCCGGGTAAACGAGCGTGGAATGTCACTGATCGCCTGGATCTCACAACTCCGAAAACAGCAGATAAAATGCTCAAATAGGCACTCTTTTTATAAATGAACCACAGATTTGAGCTTTAAACAACTATATTATCGCCTGAAAAAGTCTTTAAACTACGTTTTGTCACACATTAATAGTAGTATTTTTTACAAAAAAGACGTCAAGTGACCGAGACCAGCTGGCTCATATAGGGCAGAAGCCCCTCCCATGACGCGAATTCGCGTCTGTTGTGTAGTTGTCACACGCGAATTTCACGCGCGAATGAAGCGAGTAAACTCAAAATGTTCAAGCGTCCACCTTCGCGCGATTAGCGCAAATTGCGCCCGGTGTGAACGCCACATTACAACTAACCCCACTAATCCCCTATTCTGTAACAATATACACTACAGTTCAAAGGTTTGGGCTCAGTCATTTTCTTTCTTTCTTTTCTTGTTTTTTTTTTTGAAAGAAATTTATATTTTTAGCAATATTCAGGGTCAAAATTTTTAATCAATTCATTAAAGTAGTATTCATACTTTCACGATTCACCAGTGAGAGTCCCCCTGATTACCACCAGAGGGCATTCTACCTGGACAGTCATTTCATCAAAGACTACATTACCCATAATCCTTTGCCCGGACTTATCACCACTCATTGTTTACACCTGTGTTTCATTTACTTCATTACCTTGCCTATATTAACCAGGGCTGTGTTCGAAATCGCTCCCTATACCCTTAAATAGGGCACTATTTGAGTGAACATCCATTTGTAGTGGTGTCCGAAACCATAGTGGACGTTTTTGAGTGCACTTATTCAATCCCACAATGCATGGCAATAACGAGTGTACAGTAGGTGTACGCGCTGGAGAATATGCTTGTTCGATGCACCAGCTCTGCGCAGACCGATCGGCGTATGACAGAAAAGACTCCTTATGCTTTTGAATCGCTCTCACTCTCAACCAGACTGTGTACTCTGTGAGAGTCGTGCTCTGACTGAATTAACTTACCTCTGTCCGAATCGCCCCGTGTACCCTCA
>CM042241.1:70370786-70423286 GCA_023566225.1 Romanogobio albipinnatus | reverse complement strand
ATCTATCTATCTATCTATCTATCTATCTATCTATCTATCTATCTATCTATCTATCTGTCTGTCTGTCTGTCTGTCTGTCCGTCCGTCCGTCCGTCCGTCCGTCAGTCCGTCAATCCATCCACCCATCCATCCATCCATCATCTTTCCATCCATCCATCATCTTTCCATCCATCCATCCATCCATCATCTATCCATCCTTCATCTATCCATCCATCCTTCATCCATCCACCCATCCATCATCTATCCATCCTTCATCTATCCATCCATCCATCATCCATCCATCAATTAATCCATCCATCCATCCATCCATCATCTATCCATCCTTCATCCATCCACCCATCCATCATCCATCCATCCATCCATCCATCCATCCATCCATCCATCCATCCATCCATCATCTATCCATCCTTCATCCATCCACCCATCCATCCATCATCCATCCATCCATCCATCCATCCTTCATCTATCATCCATCCATCATCCATCTATCCATCCATCATCTATCCATCCTTCATCTATCCATCCATCCATCCACCCATCATCTTTCCATCCATCATCCATCCATCCATCCATCATCCATCCATCCATCATCCATCCATCCATCCATCCATCATCCATCCATCCATCCATCCATCCATCCATCCATCCATCCATCCATCCATCCATCCATCCATCCATCCATCCATCCATCCATCCATCCATCCATCCATCCATCCATCCATCCATCCATCCATCCATCTATCTATCTACACACACACACATTCATACATATGTCTAACATATATAAATGTATAAACTATATTAATATATTTATTAATATAGACAGTATTTAGCAAATCATAGCTCATGGCTGTGAGGTAAAGAAGAGACTAATGGACATTAACAGTGTAATTTAATAATATTTCAGATTTTTACTGTATAAAAAAAGACTGATGTGAGATCTGTTTCAGGAGACATTATATTTTATACAGAGCATATCTCCACCATGCAGATCTTCACCTTGCATGTCATCCCTCAGAAGTACACTATACACTACAGTATTTTATCAGGGCTTCAGCGAACACAGGCGTCCAGCACAGCAGACACACTTGGTTTGGCAGTGATAATGGCCGTCCCGGTGAGGCATCGGCCCGTGACAGGTCTTCACTCTGTGTCGCAGGCCAGGGATAACCAGCTAGTCATAAATATATGCAGAGCCGTAAACCACAGCGCCGGTGAACAGCAGGAGAACCAAACAAAACTCACACACAAGTGCACGAGGAAAAGGGTTTTTTTTAACATTCGGATACAATATCCACATGTCAAAACAGCTAAACATGCAATGACAATACAGATATTGTGTGAAACAGTTGATTGTGGTGCTTTAGATTATGATCCAATTCTCTCTATTAACTACAAATGTTGCCTCAATAATCACATAATTACTGCTTATTAATAGTTAGTAAGGTAGTTGAGAAAGGGGATCTATTATGCCACTTTTTACAAGATGTAATAAAAGTCTCAGGTGTCCGCAGAATGTGTGTGGGAAGCTGAAAATACCCCACAGATCATGTTGTAAATGCCCATTTTTGAGTGGAAGGAAAAACATGCTGTTATCGTGCATGTGTCTTTAAATGCAAATGAGCTGCTGCTCCCCAGACGAGGGTGGAGCCTGTACAGCTTTTGCCTCAAGCCGGGGTCTATGCTAATAGAGCGGAGTCAGTAAGAGTCATGGACGGGGTCTATGCTAATAGGGTGGGGTCCATCAGCAGTCGTGGGCAGGGCCTATGCTAATAGGGCGGAGTTCATTCAACAATATTGTTCATTGTTAGTTCTAACAGCTCACTGAGGGCGGGGTCTATGCTAATATGGCGGAGTCCGCCAGCAGTCGTGGGCAGGGCTTATGCTAATAGGGTGGAGTCCGTCAGCAGTTGTGGGCGGGATCTATGCTAATAGGGTGGAGTCCATCAGACGTCATGGGTGGGATCTATGTTAATAGGGCGGAGTCCGTCAGCAGTCGTGGGCGGGATCTATGCTAATAGGGCGGAGTCCATCAGACGTCATGGGTGGGGTCTATGTTAATAGGGCGGAGTCCGTCAGCAGTCGTGGGCGGGATCTATAATAATAGGGCGGAGTCCATCAGACGTCATGGGTGGGATCTCTGTTAATAGGGCGGAGTCCGTCAGCAGTCGTGGGCGGGATCTATGCTAATAGGGCGGAGTCCATCAGATGTCATGGGTGGGGTCTATGCTAATAGGGCGGAGTCCGTCAGCAGTCATGGGCGGGATCTATGCTAATAGGGCGGAGACCATCAGACGTCATGGGTGGGGTCTATGCTAATAGGGCTGAGTCCGTCAGCAGTCGTGGGCGGGGTCTATGCTAATAGGGGGGAGTCCGTCAGCAGTTGTGGGCGGGATCTATGCTATTAGGGTGGAGTCCATTATAAGTCATGGGTGGGGTTTATGCTAATAGGGGGGAGTCCGTCAGCAGTTGTGGGCGGGATCTATGCTATTAGGGTGGAGTCCATTAGAAGTCATGGGTGGGGTTTATGCTAATAGGGTGGAGTCCGTCAGCAGTCGTGGGCGGGATCTATGCTAATAGGGCGGAGTTCATCAGACGTCATGGGTGGGGTCTATGCTAATAGGGTGGAGTTCGTCAGCAGTCGTGGGCGGGGCCTATGCTAATAGGGTGGAGTCTGTCAGCAGTCATGGGTGGGGTCTGTGCTAATAGGGTGGAGTCCGTCAGCAGTCGTGGGCGGGGTCTATGCTAATAGGGCGGAGTCCATCAGACGTTGTGGGCAGGGCCTATGCTAATAGGGCGGAGTCCGTCAGCAGTCGTGGGCGGGATCTATGCTAATAGGGTGGAGTCCATCAGACATCATGGGTGGGGTCTATGCTAATAGGGTGGAGTCCGTCAGCAGTCGTGAGCGGGATCTATGCTAATAGGGCGGAGTTCATCAGACGTCATAAGTGGGGTCTATGCTAATAGGGTGGAGTCCGTCAACAGTCGTGGGCGGGATCTATGCTAATAGGGCGGAGTCTGTCAGCAGTCGTGGGCGGGATCTATTCTAATAGGGCGGAGTCCGTCAGCAGTCGTGGGTGGGATCTATGCTAATAGGGCGGAGTCCATCAGACGTCATGGGTGGGGTCTATGCTAATAGGGTGGAGTCCGTCAGCAGTCGTGGGCGGGGCCTATGCTAATAGGGTGGAGTCCGTCAGCAGTCGTGGGCGGGGCCTATGCTTATAGGGTGGAGTCCGTCAGCAGTCGTGGGCGGGGCCTATGCTAATAGGGTGGAGTCCGTCAGCAGTCATGGGCGGGGCCAAAGCATATGTGACGTCACACTGCTAGAATCTGCAAACGGCTTGTTCTGAGACACTGCTTATGATTTATGGGGATTAAAAAAGAGGAGTGTGTGGATTTTACCATTATAGAGTGGTTGTGTTCACACACTGCCGTCACACATTTATGTTCAAACCACGATGTAAAAATGTATTTTGCATAATAGGTTGCCTTTAAGTTTAGGTATTAAGGGATGTAGAATCAGTACTTCATAAGTACTAATAAACTGCCAATATCCTAGTAAATGAATATTATCTTTGATAAGAATACATTTCTTACTTGAATGTTCGGTCGAGGAGATAAACATGGCGGACTGTGTACGGGTCACTGAGGGGTGGGGCTATGCTAATAAGGCGGAGTCAGTCAGCAGTCGTGAGCGGGGTGCATGCTAATAAGCATCTATAGTCATATTCATATTAGTTCACAGTGCATTATCTAAAGATAACAAATACAACTTTTGATATTAATAGTGTATTAGTGAAATTAGCATTGACTAAGATGAATAAAGTATTGTCCATTGTTAGTTCATGTTAACTAATGTAATATAACTTTATTGTAAAGTGTTGCTTGCCATTATAGCATGATTTCTCTCTTTGGAGCAGTTTATGTTTGCTTAGTGTTGCTTTATAGATTATGAAGTGTAAATATTGGCTTTCAAACTGAGTTCTGTTGCTGTAAGAGTCCCATCGTGGGAATAGATAGTGCTACCCAGCATGCATTGTTTGGATCAGATTGGAGCTCTATTGGTTGGCTCGGCAGATGCCAAGACAGACAATCTGCCAAAGCCGAAGCGCTCTGGTGTTTTACTTTAGTCTTAATCAAAATGACGCAATGAGAAGCTGCCAAAGGTTCAGCCAGGACATGTTCATTTCTTCTGAACACACTGTAAACTCAACAAAGATAAGTCTGACATCTACCAGAAGGTGCCACTTAAAATACCATTTAATCAAAAGTTGTGTTTATAATTGTAGTTTCATTGATGCACGAGCATCATTCGGCTCAGCCACCTGTGATGAATTGCTTTAGTATGTATTTAAGTCAAGTCTGTTCTATTTCTGTAGCACTTTATACAATACAACACAGATTATAATCATAATGAGCTGGATTCTGCTGTAAACACTGTATAGTTATTCAGCTGAAGTCAGTTTTATTTACTCCAAAAACTTTTAACATTCGGATTTGTTTCTATCAGATAAAAAATATTGTGACAGACTTTGTTACAAATTAGTTAGAAATGTTTAAAGCAAATTTTTAAAGGAAAAATTACACATTTTTGTGCTAATTAAATAAGGAAAAATAATGTAAAATTGTACATATTTTTATTTAAAATATAGATTTATTATAGATTTTAAAATATAATAAACACATTTTTAATTTACATTTTTCTAATATATATATATATATATATATATATTAGTGCTGTCAAATGTATTAATCGTTTGTATATATATTAGTGTGTGTGTGTGTGTGTGTGTGTGTGTGTGTGTGTGTGTGTGTGTGTGTGTGTGTGTGTGTGTGTGTGTGTGTGTGTGAGTGTGAGTGAGTGAGTGAGTGAGTGAGAGAGTGAGTGGGTGTGAGTTTGAGTGAGAGTGTTTGCGAGCATGCGTGCGTGAGTTTGTGTGCGTGAATGAGTGTGTGTATGTGTGAGTGTGTGTGCGTGAATGAGTGTGTGTATGTGTGAGTGTGAGTGAGTGAGTGTGTGTGTGTGTGTGTGAGTGATTGTGTGTGAGTTTGAGTGAGCAAGTGTGTGCGAGCGTGCGTGAGTGTGTGTGTGTGTGTGTGCGTGCGAGCGTGAGTGTATGTGCCTGAATGAGTGTGTGTGTGTGAGTGTGTGTGTGTGCGTGCGAGCGAGCGTGCGTGAGTGTATGTGCGTGAATGAGAGTGTGTATGTATGAGTGTGTGCGTGCGTGCGTGCGAGCGAGCGTGTGTGTATGTGCGTGAATGAGTGTGTGTATGTGTGAGTGTGTGCGTGCGTGCGAGCGTGAGTGTATGTGCGTGAATGAGTGTGTGTATGTGTGAGTGTGTGCGTGCGTGCGAGCGAGCGTGCGTGAGTGTATGTGCATGACTGAGTGTGTGTGTGAGTGTGTGAGTGTGTGAGTGAGTGAGTGAGTGTGTATGAGTGAATGTGAGTGAGTGTGTGTGCGTGCGTGTGCGTGCGTGTGTTCGTGCAATCGAATGTGATTGTGTGTGTGTGTGTGTGTGTGTGTGTTTGTTTGTGTGTGTGTGTGTGAGCGACGAGCGAGTGTGAGTGAGTGTGTGAGTGTGTGTGTGTGTGTGTGTGTGTGTGTGTGTGTGTGTGTGTGTGTGTGAGTGTGTGTGTGTGTGTTTGTGTGCGTGCGTGCGTGCGAGCGAGCGAGTATGATTGAGTGTGAGTGAGTGTGTGAGTGAGTGAGTGTATATGAGTGAGTGTGAGTGAGTGAGTGAGTGAGTGTGTGTGTGTTTGTGTGCGTGCGTGCGTGTGTGTTCGTGCAAGCGAGTGTGATTGAGTGTGCGAGCGAGTGTGTGTGTGTGTGTTTGTGTGCATGCGAGCGAGTGTGATTGAGTGAGTATGTGAGTGTGTGTGTTTGTGTGTGTGCGTGCGTGTGTGAGTGAGCGAGCGTGTGTGAGTGTGTGTGTCTCTGTATATACTACATACACGCACACGTGCAAATACACACACACACACACACACACACACACACACACACACACACACACACACACACACACACACACACACACACACACACACACACACACACACACACACACACACACACACACACACACATATATATAACCAAAAACTTTTATGTTAGATGTTCGAGGCGATTAATCACAACTAATCGATTTGACAGCACTAATATATACACTATATATACACATGCTTAATAATTAACAGTGATATTTGCCTTCATATGTTTTTGTATTATTATTGAAACATGACATTTCTGATTGATTAATGACACAAACACAATATTAGGTCTAGAGCAGTTTATAGGCCACGTAATGGCCAAACAAGTGCAGTAGATTGATTATGATTTTAATTTCGATTGGTTCATTTTATATCAGCAAAATAATAATAATAATAATAATAACAGCTGCATCATAGATAAAGACTGGACACCAAACTCCCAGCAGTCCTTATGGGTTCAACCAGCCCAATCCCAAATGCCGAGAGTGTCTCGGACAGTGTGTTTGGCTCTGTGTGGCTCTGCTCCGGATCACCGGCTCCATTGAGAGTCTAATCCAGGCCCGTGTCTGTCTCTTATCGTCGGCCGTCCAGCCCGCAGCCGCGTCTCGTTGAGCCACGTCCCGGCACCCTGTGGTTCGGACGACAAGCTACGTTAATGAAATGTTAATGAGGCGCTTATGAAATGTTAATGTTTCTCAGTGGCTTCTGGCTGGCGAGCGGATTCACCGCTGACGTGTGGACGGAGTAATCAGCGATAGCGCCTCGACTGCTGGGCTCTGATTAGAGGTGAAAGTGATGCGGGCAAATTGAGCCGGCTTTTCTCAGTGAAACGTAATGCTGATGATTATGGTAATGATGTGCTGAGATAGTTTCGACTCTTTTTGTATTCAGGACGGCTCCGTTGTGTGTGTGGGTCTCTTAAAACGTTGCCGTTTATGATGAAAGTTTGCATGGGGTCCATCACTATCAGACCTCAAAGACAAAGCAAAGTCAAAATTGATAGTATTTACCCTCTTAAAGTCACGACACATTTTACTTTCATAATGCGATGCGTTTCTTCATTTATTGCGGGGAAACGGACTGCACAGAGACATGTCGAGGACTGTCATCTTCACGCGCTCACAGATAATGAAGTTGTTTTGCTGCTGGGAAGTTCCTTCTTGCATGTTTTTAGATGACATTATTATGAGGAGATGAGTGTTTTTGGTTCCAAATAAAATAGACACATCGTCCAAATTTCATATTTCATCTCAAACATGAGACATTTTTAGTGCTAGTGGAACAGAATGTGTTTTATGTGGCTCTTGTGCTGCTTTAATGTTTTCTTTTTTATCTTTTACACTATAAATTTAAATGACTACAAAAAAGTTTGGGGTCAGAAATTAATACTTTTTTTCAGCATAGTCGCTTTAAATTGATGAAAAGTGAGCTGAAATACATAAATGAAGAGGAAAGCCATGAAGAGAAAATATGAAATGTCACAGATGTGTGTTGATGGAGTAATCCACTGTTCTGTAGAGGAGGGTCAAAATGGCAATTTTCACCTGAGATTTGATTTGCAGCCGACTTACAGGGGTGTAAAAATGACTTTAGAAAGATGGCAGCACCATTATTTTATTTTCACACAGAGATTAATAGATCTATTAGTGAAATCTGTTGACTTTATCAATCTTTGTTGCATTATATGCCAACGGTGACCGTTTAAAAATGGGGAAAAAGCACTTCTTGTGTGTTTTTGCCCCAAGTTTGCATGCTTGTAACTCAAAAAGTATTTAAGATATCTTAATATCCTTTTAGATTCTGATTCTTAATAAACCTCTCTTTGGGCTTCTTCATTTTAGAGGCCCGATATGGTTCAATCTCAGAGATATGGAGATCTCAATGTGGCTCCGTGAGTCAATTTTGCACATTTTCAAGGGTGAAAAACCTAATGTTGGTCATTTTGCATACAGCTGATACTTTTTTTCTTTTAAAGAGGAATATCTGAAGAACAAATAATGTTGAAACTAGAAATGTATCGTGTTTTTCTATCAACATTATTTGTTCTTGTATGCAAAGTGAACCACGTTTGATTTTTGGCCACTGAAAATGTGCACAATTGACCAATTTACTCACAGAGCCACTTTGAGAGCTCCATATCTGTAGAAATTAACCATCGAGGGCCTTTAAAATTAAGATACCAAAATAAATGTTTGTTAAGTAATATAATCCAAAAGGATATTAAGATATCTTTAATACTTCCGGAGTTACAGGCATGCAAACTTGGGGCAAACACACAAGAATTGCCCTTTCCCCATTTTTGAACGGTCACCACTGGCGTATAATCAGTGAACTCAGTTAATATACATCCAACATTTAATATTTTGGCTTTCATTACTATTTATCTGTCTTTTTTTATATATTTAAAAAAAAAATTGAGCTGGGGAAATTTACAAACATCTTTTTACGTATTTTGTATCAAATCAATCTTTCAAATACATTAAAAATCTTTGATTTAATTGGTCTCTAACAGCTGAAAGCCTCTCTCTCTGCTGCACAAACACTATAATCACACACTTTACCTTTATGCATCATGTTTAATATCCACACAGAAACTGTTTAATGTCAATCAGGGGAGTATTCAGACAAACATGACCCCGAGGACGGGTCAGTGGGAACGAACACGTTAATATGCCATGAGGTTTCGGCGCAGACGCATCTCTTCAGCCCTGTTAGGGACCAATAAAGCATGAACTCGATCGGCTTACCTTCTCAGAAACCGAACCAGGCACATTATCGGTCAATCGCTCAAACAAGATTTGGATTTGAAGGCAGAATGTGAATTAAGCGTTTATTCTTGCCAAGGGAGACAGACAAATCAATAGGAAATAACAGCTATAGGCCTGCCTGCCAGCTGACAAACACAAGGCCAAGTAGACGAGGCAGGGCTTTTTTGTTCAGATGTGGTTTAAATAATGAGTTTGAAAAGGTTACTTCCTTGGCAAATACTGTTGCACGCTATTGAGTGGATCTGAGAGTTTATTATAAAGGAATAATTCGCCTCTGTCATCATTTACTCACCTTTATATCGTTAGCCAAAATGATTCCACTTTTCACTAGATATTCTGTCTTCTGAAATCATACCATAGATTTGTGTTAGAAACCCAAACTCCAAACGCAGCTATCAGATCTCATTTTTATTTCTTCATATTCAAACTTTAAGGTGACTAGTATAACCAATGTCCCTTTAAGAGAAGTCATTCGGCGGCCATCTTTAAAACAACAAAGTTTTATTTTGCTGCCCACTGCTGTGATTGGCCGCTGTGAGACTTCAGTGTAAACGCCCACTGCTGTGATTGGCCGCTGTGAGACTTCAGAGTAAATGCCCACTGCTGTGATTGGCCGCTGTGAGACTTCAGAGTAAACGCCCACTGCTGTGATTGGCCGCTGTGAGACTTCAGTGTAAACGCCCACTGCTGTGATTGGCCGCTGTGAGACTTCAGTGTAAACGCCCACTGCTGTGATTGGCCGCTGTGAGACTTCAGAGTAAACGCCCACTGCTGTGATTGGCCGCTGTGAGACTTCAGTGTAAACGCCCACTGCTGTGATTGGCCGCTGTGAGACTTCAGTGTAAACGCCCACTGCTGTGATTGGCCGCTGTGAGACTTCAGTGTAAACGCCCACTGCTGTGATTGGCCGCTGTGAGACTTCAGAGTAAACGCCCACTGCTGTGATTGGCCTCTGTGAGACTTCAGTGTAAACGCCCACTGCTGTGATTGGCCTCTGTGAGACTTCAGTGTAAACGCCCACTGCTGTAATTGGCCGCTGTGAGACTTCAGAGTAAACGCCCACTGCTGTGATTGGCCGCTGTGAGACTTCAGTGTAAACGCCCACTGCTGTGATTGGCCGCTGTGAGACTCCAGTGTAAACGCCCACTGCTGTGATTGGCCGCTGTGAGACTTCAGTGTAAACGCCCACTGCTGTGATTGGCCGCTGTGAGACTTCAGTGTAAACGCCCACTGCTGTGATTGGCCGCTGTGAGACTTCAGTGTAAACGCCCACTGCTGTGATTGGCCGCTGTGAGACTTCAGTGTAAACGCCCACTGCTGTGATTGGCCGCTGTGAGACTTCAGTGTAAACGCCCACTGCTGTGATTGGCCGCTGTGAGACTTCAGTGTAAACGCCCACTGCTGTAATTGGCCGCTGTGAGACTTCAGAGTAAACGCCCACTGCTGTGATTGGCCGCTGTGAGACTTCAGTGTAAACGCCCACTGCTGTGATTGGCCGCTGTGAGACTCCAGTGTAAACGCCCACTGCTGTGATTGGCCGCTGTGAGACTTCAGTGTAAACGCCCACTGCTGTGATTGGCCGCTGTGAGACTTCAGTGTAAACGCCCACTGCTGTGATTGGCCGCTGTGAGACTCCAGTGTAAACGCCCACTGCTGTGATTGGCCTCTGTGAGACTTCAGTGTAAACGCCCACTGCTGTGATTGGCCGCTGTGAGACTTCAGTGTAAACGCCCACTGCTGTGATTGGCCGCTGTGAGACTTCAGTGTAAACGCCCACTGCTGTGATTGGCCGCTGTGAGACTCCAGTGTAAACGCCCACTGCTGTGATTGGCCGCTGTGAGACTTCAGTGTAAACGCCCACTGCTGTGATTGGCCGCTGTGAGACTTCAGTGTAAACGCCCACTGCTGTGATTGGCCGCTGTGAGACTTCAGTGTAAACGCCCACTGCTGTGATTATATTCAGGTTGTGGCATGAAAGGTTGCAGTGATGAGCATTGTAGCCGATCACAGACACGTTGAGCGCATGAATGCTGAAATTGCGACTGATTTCCCAAAGAATCCACAGTGAAATGTCGCGAACACAAATAATTAATGCTCATCTGAGACATTCACATTGTTGAACATTAATAAGCACATTCCCAGCATCCTTTGGAAGGTGATGCTGTTTTTAGTTTCGCTCTTCTCTCCTCATCATCTCACTAACACTCCAGTGGGCGGGGCCAGAGTTGTGATGATGAAATGGGCATCGCTCTTCTTCTGCAGAGTCGCTCTTTCACCATCTATTATAGGCTCATTCCACAACGAGTCGTTCTCTGGGCTTGGTTACTATAAAAGCACAGAAGATTTCAGTTCTGAAACTTACAGGATATTATTATAGCATGATGACCTTTTATATGTCAAAAACTCTGACTTCTCCGTTCATGACCCCTTTAAATGTCATGACTGGTTTTGAGACACCGGGAACCTACTTCGCATCATTGACATCAAATATGCATGAATACGTGCATCTGCAAATGAGTTTTGAGAGCTGCCAAATCTGAGCGCTAAATTTGGGTCGCCCTCGTGAGGATACAACGATGATAGGATGAACTAAGCCTTTTGAAAAAGGTAACAAAAGAAGCATTTCCTCCACGAGCCTGTGTTTGGACAGCTCTGTGGGTTAAAAACCAGCCTTTTCTTGCCTCTGCGACAGTGTAAGCGTGGCCACAGCGGGAACGCCGATGTCCTGAAAGCGCTCTGCATGCCACGACAGCCAAAGACCTGTCAAGTTTAGATATATGAGCGCATTGTTTGCGCCTCTAAGGGCGTCTCGTTCAAGCCGGTGGCTTCTTCATCTCTGTCCACTCGCAGGAACTGTGGGAAGCGTCTGGATGTGAATGTGAGAATTGGAGTCATACCGTTTGTGACTTGTGAGCCAGTTTGGATTGGATCTACAGCAGCAAGCTAGTGACCGTCAGGCACTGAAAAACAAATGCAAGGAGCTGTTTATGGATGTGATTTTAAGAGAAAAATCTTACAAATTTGACTTCATCTCTTAGTGTTTAAACTATAGAGGCTACAGTAAAACAGTCTAATGTTACACTTATACTTTGCACATTACACACCACCGTTATAAAGTTCTGCTCACCAAGGCTGCATTTATTTGATGCACACTTGAAAAAATCTTTAAATTCTGTGAAATAATTTCATCTCAAAAGCAAGTTTTTATGACAAGTTTTTGATCAATAAAACTTCAGGGCATGAATGAATTTTTCTTTTGGTTGTCAAAGCAACCGGTAAATCTCATGAGTAAACCTAATGGCATTTGGTCATTGTTGAAAAATAAACCTTCACATGGTGACCAGGACATGAATCTGAGTTTATGCTGTGTTAATGAGCGACTGACTGGACTTCATCCTAATTATTGCCCTTTTATAGAGTCTTGATGTTGTGTTGGGCTCTACTAGAGCAGTTGGATGTTGATTATTTCCTCCTATTCTCCATTGTTGCGGCTCCTCTCTTCCCAGTCTGTCAGTAACTCTCTGTTTAGTTCCTGTCTCTATGAAGCCCCTCCTTCTGAAAAGTGCACTGTGCTCTGATTGGTCAGCTGGAGCAGTGTGCTTCCAGAGTGTTTGGAAAATGCCTCGCCCCTTACACTCTAAAAAATGCTGGGTTAAAAATAACCCAACTTGGGTTGAAAATGGAGTAACCCAGCAATTGGGTTGTTTTAACCCAGCAATTGGGTTGTTTTAACCCAGCTATTGGGTTGTTTTAAGCAAAAGTTTAACCCAACCACTGGGTTAACCCGGCAATTGGGTTGTTTTAACCCAGCAATTGGGTTGTTTTAACCCAGCGGTTGGGTTAAATGTTTGCTTAAAACAACCCAATTGCTGGATTAAAACAACCCAATCGCTGGGTTAAAACAACCCAATTGCTGGGTTAAAACAACCCAATTGATGGGTTAAAACAACCAAATTGCTGGTTTAAAATAACCCAATTGATGGGTTAAAACAACCCAATTTCTGGGTTAAAACAACCCAATTGCTGGGTTAGTCCATTTTCAACCCAAGTTGGGTTATTTTTAACCCAGCAATTGGGTTGTTTTAACCCAGTGGTTGGGTTAAATTTTTGCTTAAAACAACCCAATCGCTGGGTTAAAACAACCCAATTTCTGGGTTAAAACAACCCAATCGCTGGGTATAACACAACCCAATTTCTGGGTTAAAACAATCAATGTATTAATTATTTAAATGAGGAATATTGTGGCGTGTTGGTTCCCGGAAGAAACTCAGGACTACAATGAAGGCGTTTCAGACTTTCAGAGACACTGATGTAGAGCTAAACACTAAAGACAGATGATGAAAGCAGAACAGGTTTAAACTTCAAATGAACCCTCCTCCGAACTCGTTTCTCCTGAATAAATGACGAGCCTAACCATAACCCGCATGAACTTCCTGAAGTCCTGTATAAATCAATAACGAGTTTGTGATGTCAGCAGTGGCCGATAATGATGAACAGCTGTGGAGCCGTCATGAGAGGAAACACGTTCTGTTGCTTGACAACAAGAGATCTTCTGGTTTGGAGGACTGAAATACAGTTGGCCTGTTGTCTTAGATTCAGCGCTATTCCTCCGTTTGTCACACCGGTCACACCTTTAACGAGCGAGACAGCTCCACATGATTTTCTCAGGTCACTGCAACACAAATGCAAAGTTCTCACTTACAACTTTGACCTCACACTGCAGTGTTTCTTAATGTGAAGGTCAAGCGGTGTTGAAACCACAAATGACTGGATCACTCATTGTGTTCTAAACTGCCATCAGCCATATCACCCACCATCCGTCCGTCCGTCTGTCCGTCTGTCTGTCCGTCTGTCTGTCCGTCCGTCCGTCTGTCTGTCTGTCTGTCCATCCGTCCGTCCGTCCGTCCGTCTGTCTGTCTGTCTGTCTGTCCATCCATCCGTCCGTCTGTCCGTCCGTCCGTCCGTCCGTCCGTCCGTCCGTCCGTCCGTCCATCTGTCTGTCCATCCGTCCGTCCATCTGTCTGTCCATCCGTCCGTCTGTCTGTCCATCCGTCCGTCCATCTGTCTGTCCATCCGTCCGTCTGTCTGTCCATCCGTCCGTCTGTCTGTCTATCCATCCGTCCGTCTGTCTGTCTGTCCGTCCGTCCGTCAGTTTGCACAAATGACGCGAATTGAACGTCTTGCGCGATACACACGAGTGGTGCTTTTGTGCATTCACGCGTTTGAAGCGAATTCGCGCCTGACGCCCGAGATGAAAAATTTGAACTTTGGCGTCAATTTGCGGCGCGTTAACCAATCAGGAGCCTGCTCGCTGCGGTCACGTGGTGAAGTGACGTGATGAGAAACCCGCATAATTAAAAAATACTACTATTGTGTCACAAAATGTAGTTTTAAGACTTTTTCAGGCGAGAATGTAGTAGTTTAAAGCTC
This sequence comes from Romanogobio albipinnatus, assembly GCA_023566225.1. Lineage (NCBI taxonomy): Eukaryota > Metazoa > Chordata > Actinopteri > Cypriniformes > Gobionidae > Romanogobio > Romanogobio albipinnatus. The sequence continues at coordinate 70,409,096 of CM042241.1, read as the reverse complement.
AAATCTGTGGTTTGTTCATAAAGAGAGCTCCTCTCTGAACATGTGATCTGGTGTGTGTGGAGTTGAACATGTGATCTGGTGTGTGTGGAGTTGAACATGTGATCTGGTGTGTGTGGAGTTGAACATGTGATCTGGTGTGTGTGGAGTTGTGAGCTCCAGTGGATCAGCGCTCATTAACCCCGGCGAGAGCAGCCTTTCCTCGGCCAGTCCTTCTGTCGTCTGACGCTGGTTCTGATGGCCTGTAGTGATTCGTCTTGTGTGGATCTAACGGCCGATCTTTGGTGTCATGAATCTATAATTTGTTGTCTGCCAAATAGTTTTGACTGAGGGCAAAGAGAAGTTTCATAACTTTATTTTTAAGGATATTTTAATACCAGGGCTGGGCAAATTAACGCGTTAACGTAGGCGATTAATTTCTTCAGCTTAACGCATTAAAAATATTTAACGCAAATAATGCAGCGTCCGTGCGGCTTCACTTTTAATGACGTCTTGAGCAGTATTGGGGAAAGTTACTTTGAAAAGTAATGCATTATAATATTGCGTTACTCCCTTAAAAAGTAACTAATTGAGTTACTTAGTTACTTTTTAAGAAAAGTAATGCGTTACGTTACTTTTGCGTTACTTTTTCTCACCTGGGCGGGGCTTGTTTTTGTTTTTGTTTTGTTTTTATAACAAAAAAGTTATATTTTTTGCAAATGTAAAGACCTCTTCATACCAAAATTGAAATAATAAGCCCCGGGCTGAGGTAAAAATGCAAATTCCCGCATTGAAAGGAAGAGGGCGCAGCTCTGCTGCCATTCTGGATAATGGTAAAAGAAAAAAGTTTTACCAATAAAAACAAAAAATCTAGTCATTTTCATCATCAAAGGTCGGCAGCAAGACATTGGTAAATGAAATATAAAGGTGGATTATGCATAAAAATAGTTGTTTTATTTAACATGTAATTATTGGAGGTTTGCATAGTACTCTTGACTGATTTGACTGATTTTATTCATTTTGAGGAGTACAGAATCTTTATTGTGCAAGTGAGATAAATAAATGCTCACATTTAGTCTGGAACTACAATAACTCCGATATTTTGTTGTAAATTTGAAAAGTAATGCGTTACTTTACTAGTTACATGGAAAAAGTCATTATTACGTAACTCAAGTTACCCAAACACTGGTCTTGAGCAATCCAGTTCTCTATATAGATCAGTGGTTGCAACCCTGACGCGAGTCATGTGACCTCACGTGACGTTTTCCCCTGTGAGAGTGTGTATCTGAGTCTGCGGCGGGTCAGGGACATGACGTGTGCTTTAGCTGTGATTGCACCCCGTCTCTGACGCTGTATCTCTTTGTTCTGCAAAGTCTGTTTAAGGATTTAGACGACCCTTCATTCTTTAATTCCCAGCGGAGCGTGAGCACTTTCTTCTTTCATTGCCGTGTTCAAAGTGTCCAATAATGTCTTTATCTGTCTTTATCCCATCATTGTGCAGAGTGGTTTAATGAAAAATGTTCATCTTCATGTTGTTTCAAACTCGTACGGCTTTAATTCCTGCAAAATGTCAGTGCTTCGGCTCTAAAGGTGACAGAAATGTCACGACATGAGTTCACATGACTTTCTTCTGGAGTCATATGAAAGTTTTGTGGAACAAACCCCAAAAAATGTTTTAATCCTTTTTGTTTTCAGCACCACAGCTCTCAAATGTGATTTGTGAATGCTCATAGTCAGTCAGCCAATTTGTGTTTGACATTTGGTATCATTGAGATCAAGTGTGGCTTTTAAAATATTTAAATGTCTTTAAGATTTGAGACGTTCCTTTATGTTGTGTTTTGGAGCTTGACAGCGTCTAGTCAGTGAATGACATCAGAGCAGCATTCTGTGAGGATGATGGATGGATGGATGGATGATGGATGGATGGATGGATGGATGGATGGACAGACGATGGATGGATGGATGGACAGACGATGGATGGATGGAGGGACAGATAGATAAATAGTTGGATGGATGGATGGATGGATGGAGGGACAGATAGATAGATAGTTGGATGGATGGATGGATGGATGGATGAATGAATGGATCGATGGATGGGTTAATGGATAGACAATGGATGTACGGATGATGGATGGATTGATGGATGTACAGATGGATGAATAGATGGACGGACGATGGATGGATTGATGTACGGAGGGACAGATAGATAGGCAGTTGGATGGATGGGTGGATGCATGGATGGATGGATGGATGGATGGATGGATGGATGGATGGGTGGGTGTACAGATGATAGATAGGCAGTTGGATGGATGGATGGATGGGGGGATGGATGGATGGGTGGACGGACGGATAGACAGACAGATGAACGAACAGACGGGTGGATGGACAGATGGATGAATGGATGGACGGACGATGGATGGATTGATGGACGTAGGGACAGATAGATAGGCAGTTGGATGGATGAATGGATGGACGGACGGACGGATAGGTGGGTTATGGACGGATGATAGATTGGCAGTTGGATTGATTGATGGATGGGTGGGTGGGTGGGTGGGTGGATGGACGGACGATGGATGGATGGATGGATGGATGGATGGATGGACGAATAGATAGATAGATAGATAGATAGATAGATAGATAGATAGATAGATAGATAGATAGATAGATAGATAGATAGATAGATAGATAGATAGATAGATAGATAGATAGATAGATAGATAGATAGATAGATAGATAGATAGATAGATAGATAGATAGATAGATAGATCAGGGTTCAGTGAGGAAATCTGAATTTCATTCTCGATCAGAGACACTTTTATTATTCTGATTCAATCCTCAAGAATGTACTGGAGGTGTATCAGCAGTAAAGTCACATTACTCAGCTTAGAAAACAGAAAAATACATTCATCATTTCCTCCTCTTCTCTGTGTGCTTCTAATAAAGCGTTTCATTATGTGCAGGGATGCAGGAACCTCTTTAATAGATGTGCAGCGTTTTCGATTCGTACATCGAGCTTCACATCTCTCAATGTGATTGTCGGCACGCTAGGAAGGTCTCGCTGGTTGTGACAAATTTTGGCGCCAGATGCCAGAATCCATTTGCTGTAATATGGAGCGAATCCTGGAATGCGGATGGAGCATATGCGGCGTGGTTTAATGAAGTGCAGAAATAGAGCCGGTAACAAACCTCCCGCAGTAAATTAGCCAGCAGAAGGTCCATAAAAGTGTCTCATATACAGAAGCTCGACTCATTCAAACTAATGACACACGCTGTCCGATCGTGCTTCTCCTTGGGTGTGATGCTCGCTAGATTGGCAGAACCTATTATTCTCTGGACAAAAGTTAATATGTACATCAAGTGTTTTGCCTTAGAAACCACTTAAATCTGCCTAGAAACCACACACGAAAACAAAATTCAGCTCTATTTGACAATGGAAACGATGCTAGTTGGAATAATGACTGATGTATTAATGAGACCTTTATTACAATGTTTTAAACTCCATCAAATACTAGTGCATTTATGAGAGTCTCATATCACACTTCACTGGAGCTCTTTTCATATGACATGCTAGTCAATGCAAAACTGCTGATAAGTAGGTGATCATTTCTGAAATACTGTCACATGCTGGTTTTATATAGTGTAGTTCAACCAGTTCACTAAAAGAACCAGTTTAAAAGAATTATTCCTTTGTGATCAGGACATCACTAGATGGAACCGGAAAATGCAAATCGGGTTTTGGCCTACAAGAATACACCATTCCTGCAGCACTTTATTTAATGCAATTCAGTGTGCAATTCACATTGAACCTTTTGGGATAAGCGTTCTTTAAAATTGAGCCAAGAACCCTAGAGTTCTATACAGAACCACATTGAACCTTTTGGGATAAGCGTTCTTTAACATTGAGTCAAGAACCCTAGAGTTCTATAGAACCACATTGAACCTTTTTGGGATAAGGTTTCTTTAGAAATGAGTTGAGAACCCTAGAGTTCTATAGAACCTCATTGAACCTTTTGGGATAGTGGTTCTTTAAAATTGAGTGAAGAACCCTAGAGTTCTATAGAACCACATTGAACCTTTTTGGGGATAAGGGTTCTTTAAAATTGAGTCAAGAACCCTAGAGTTCTATAGAACCACATTGAACCTTTTTGGGATAAGGTTTCTTTAAGTTCTATAGAACCTCATTGAACCTTTTGGGATAATGGTTCTTTAAAATTGAGTCAAGAACCCTAGAGTTCTATAGAACCACATTGAATCTTTTTGGGGATAAGGGTTCTTTAAAATTGAGTCAAAAACCCTAGAGTTCTATAGAACCACATTGGACTTTTGTGGGATAATGGTTCTTTAAAATTGAGTCAAGAACCCTAGAGTTCTATAGAACCACATTGAACCTTTTTGGGATAAGGGTTCTTTAAAATTGAGTCAAGAACCCTAGAGTTCTATAGAACCACATTGAATTTTTTGGGGATAAGGGTTCTTTAAAATTGAGTCAAGAACCCTAGAGTTCTATATACCACATTGAACCTTTTTGGGATAAGGTTTCTTTAAGTTCTATAGAACCTCATTGAACCTTTTGGGATAATGGTTCTTTAAAATTGAGTCAAGAACCCTAGAGTTCTATAGAACCACATTGAATCTTTTTGGGATAAGGGTTCTTTAAAATTGAGTCAAGAACCCTAGAGTTCTATAGAACCACATTCAACCTTTTTGGGATAAGGTTTCTTTAAAAATGAGTCAAGAACCCTAGAGTTCTATAGAACCACATTGAACCTTTTTGGGATAAGGTTTCTTTAAAAATTAGTCGAGAACCTAGAGTTCTATACAGAACCTCATTGAACCTTTTGGGATAGTGGTTCTTTAAAATTGAGTCAAGAACCCTAGAGTTCTATAGAACCACATTGAATCTTTTTGGGGATAAGGGTTCTTTAAAATTGAGTCAAGAACCCTAGAGTTCTATATACCACATTGAACCTTTTTGGGATAAGGTTTTTTTAAGTTCTATAGAACCTCATTGAACCTTTTGGGATAATGGTTCTTTAAAATTGAGTCAAGAACCCTAGAGTTCTATAGAACCACATTGAATCTTTTTGGGATAAGGGTTCTTTAAAATTGAGTCAAGAACCCTAGAGTTCTATAGAACCACATTGAATTTTTTGGGGATAAGGGTTCTTTAAAATTGAGTCAAGAACCCTAGAGTTCTATATACCACATTGAACCTTTTTGGGATAAGGTTTCTTTAAGTTCTATAGAACCTCATTGAACCTTTTGGGATAATGGTTCTTTAAAATTGAGTCAAGAACCCTAGAGTTCTATAGAACCACATTTAATCTTTTTGGGATAAGGGTTCTTTAAAATTGAGTCAAGAACCCTAGAGTTCTATAGAACCACATTGAACCTTTTTGGGATGAGGGTTCTTTAAAATTGAGTCAAGAACCCTAGAGTTCTATAGAACCACATAGAACCTTTTTGGGATAAGGGTTCTTTAAAATTGACTCAAGAACCCTATAGCTCTATATAGAACCACATTGAACCTTTTTGGGATAAGGGTTCTTTAAAATTGACTCAAGAACCCTAGAGTTCTATAGAACCACATTGAACCTTTTTGGGATAAGGTTTTTTTTATTGAGTCTAGAACCCTAGAATTCTATAGAACCACATTGAACCTTTTTGGGATAAGGGTTCTTTAAAATTGACTCAAGAACCCTAGAGTTCTATAGAACCACATTGAACCTTTTTGGGATAAGGGTTCTTTAAAATTGACTCAAGAAACCTAGAGTTCTATATACTGCAGAACCGAATTGTACCTTTTGGCATAAGGGTTCTTTAAAATTGAGTCAAGAACCCTAGAGTTCTATAGAACCTCATTGAACCTTTTAGGCATAAGGGTTCTTTAAAATTGAGTCAAGAACCCTCAAGCTCTATAAACCTCATTGAACCTTTTGAGCATAAGCATTCTTTAAAATTGAGTCAAGAACCCTAAAGTTCTTTATAGAACCTTATTGTAACTTTTGGGATAAGGGTGCTTTAAAGTTGAGTCATGAACCCTAGAATTCTATAGAACCGCATTGAGCCTTTTTTTGGGATAATAGTTCTTTAAAATTGAGCTGAGAACCCTAGAGTTCTATATACAACCTCATTTAACCTTTTCGGGATAAGGGTTCTTTAAAATTGAGTAAAGAACCCTAGAGTTCTATAGAACCACATTGAACTTTTTTGGGGATAAGGGTTCTTTAAAATTGAGTCAAGAAACCTAGAGTTCTATACAGAACCTCATTGAATCTTTTGGGCATAAAGGGTTCTTTAAAATTTAGTCAAGAACCCTTGAGTTCTTTAACATTGATTCAAGAACCCTAGAGTTCTATAGAACCACGTTGAACCTTTTTGGGATAAGGTTTCTTTAAAATTGAGTCAAGAACCCTAGAGTTCTATAGAATCTCATTGAACCTTTTGGGATAATGGTTCTTTAAAATTGAGTCAAGAACCCTAGAGTTCTATAGAACCACATTGAACCTTTTTGGGGATAAGGTTTCTTTAAAATTGAGTCAAGAACCCTAGAGTTCTATATACTGCAGAACCGAATTGTACCTTTTGGCATAAGGGTTCTTTAAAATTGAGCCAAGAACCCTAGAGTTCTATAGAACCTCATTGAACCTTTTTGGCATAAGGGTTCTTTAAAATTGAGTCAAGAACCCTCAAGCTCTATAAACCTCATTGAACCTTTTGAGCGTAAGCATTCTTTAAAATTGAGTCAAGAACCCTAAAGTTCTTTATAGAACCTCATTGTACCTTTTGGGATAAGGGTGCTTTAAAGTTGAGTCGAGAACCCTAGAGTTCTATAAAACCTTTCTAAGCGGGACTGTTGGCATGTTTCTAACAGCTACCTGAATAATAACTCACCTGGTTTAATCGTGTACTGAGGTCCTGATTAAACCCGTAGAGTAGCTGTATATTAGAAACTTTGACTGTCATAAGAGGAACAGAGAGTTTATCACACGAGTTCAGCTTCTCATTGGGTGCACAAGGCTTTTCCTCTAAATCCTGCATTATTCCCGGAGCCGTTCGCTCTTCTCATCCTGATGCAAATCGCCGGGATCCCTTTGAAATGCCGTTCAGGTTTCCAGCTCCCGCATTGATATTCCACACGGGTTCTCATCTGTCATAGGATGGTGCATTATTATTATTTACATCCCTCGTTAAATGTCGGCGTTCTGTTGGTCTGCTGGCCGCATGCCGACACTTTCAATAAGAGCCCTTTGTGAAGAGCCCTTTGAGAGTGTCCAAAGCAAACTGAAGCGAGCAGGAAGCGGTGCCAAGTGAAGCATCAGCGTTTCTAAGTTGGCTGATACTGTTTACTCTGTGGATGTGCATTGCACTGCGTTCGTTTAATGTGGCCTTTCATTTAATGCTGATTGTCAGCTGGTGCCGCTGGGACCTTCCTGTTTGCTGGTGCTGCGTCTGGTAGTGTTGTAGTCTAGAATCTAGAATCTGAAGCCCCGCCCCTTGCATTATAAATAGACACTGAACTGCGGTTGAAATCGGCCACTTTGACACATAGTGCACTATATAGTGGATATGGAATGATCAGACAGTGCACTATATAGGGGATAGGGAACCATCAGACAGTGCACTATATAGGGGATAGGGAACCATCAGACAGTGCACTATATAGGGGATAGGGGACGATCAGACAGTGCACTATATAGGGGATAGGGAACCACCAGACAGTGCACTATATAGGGGATAGGGAATGATCAGACAGTGCACTATATAGGGGATATGGAATGATCAGACAGTGCACTATATAGGGGATAGGGAACCATCAGACAGTGCACTATATAGGGGATAGGGGACGATCAAACAGTGCACTATATAGGGGATAGGGGACGATCAGACAGTGCACTATATAGGGGATAGGGGACGATCAGACAGTGCACTATATAGGGGATAGGGGACGTTCAGACAGTGCACTATATAGGGGATAGGGAATGATCAGACAGTGCACTATATAGGGGATATGGAATGATCAGACAGTGCACTATATAGGGGATAGGGAACCATCAGACAGTGCACTATATAGGGGATAGGGAACCATCAGACAGTGCACTATATAGGGGATAGGGGACGATCAGACATTGCACTATATAGGGGATAGGGAACGATCAGACTGCACTATATAGGGGATAGGGAACGATCAGACTGCACTATATAGGGGATAGGGCACGATCAGACAGGGCATTATATAGGGGATTGGGGACGATCAGACAGTGCACTATATAGGGGATAGGGGACGATCAGACTGCACTATATAGGGAATAGGGGACGATCAGACAGGGCATTATATAGGGGATTGGGGACGATCAGACAGTGCACTATATAGGGGATAGGGGACGATCAGACTGCACTATATAGGGGATAGGGGACGATCAGACAGGGCATTATATAGGGGATAGGGAATGATCAGACAGTGCACTATATATGGGATAGGGAATGATCAGACAGTGCACTATAAATGGGATAGGGGACGATCAGACAGTGCACTATATAGGAGATAGGTGACGATCAGACAAGGCATTATATAAGGGATAGTGAACGATCAGACAGTGCACTATATAGGGAATAGGGGACGATCAGACAAGGCATTATATAGGGGATTGGGGACGATCAGACAGTGCACTATATAGGGGATAGGGGACGATCAGACTGCACTATATAGGGGATAGGGGACGATCAGACAGGGCATTATATAGGGGATTGGGGACGATCAGACAGTGCACTATTCATCAACTTCCTGTTTGCTGGTGCTGCGTCTGGTAGTGTTGTAGTACTCGCGACCGGTCTTAAGACCATTTTTTGATGGTCTTGGTCTTGTCTCGGTCTCGGCTGCATTTCTCCTCGGTCTTGGTCTTGTCTTGGTCTCGGATTTTATCTCAAAACCAGTCAAGACCACAACTGCAAGGATATCACTAAATTGCGTGATTGCAAATTATATTGATTTATACAAACGTTCTATAAACAAGAAGTTAATATTAAATGACATTTAAAACTGTGTCTTTGCTAATTCGCAACGTTTCGTTATTAAATGAATCGGCTGCTTTGAACAAATCGGTTGAAAAAAGGATTCTGTGACGGTTGAATAATGTTTTAATGTTAAATTAATCTGAACATTATGTATGCAGGTGTAATTGTACCAATTCAGATGCAACTTCTGTGCCATGAATTTTATTGGTAGTAATTTGATTGGTAACAGCGCTATAGTGTCTTACTATTTAATTATTCAATATAAGTGATTTCTCAGACAGTAGATATGGATCTTATAGATGAATTTAAGGAGTGCTGGTCTGGTCTTGGTCTCGGTTTAGGTGGTCTTGACTACAACACTAGCGTCTGGAACAACAGCTGTAATGCATCTGTGACTGAGGATTATTATTGGGTCCTCATTATTGATTTTGCAATGGAAATTGTCTTCACATTCAAAGGGGCGGGACCACCTGTCAATCACATGAGATCCACCAATAGCAAACCACAACCATCCAATCAGTTCCCCACGGACAAAATCAAGCCCCGCCCACATTTGTTCTCGCCCCAGAAGTGTTTCACTCGGATATACGGCACAATTTTCCCTTTCGTGCCGACTTTAAGAGATCATGATCAGATGAAACTCATAATATTGTTTTAATAAATACTAACCTGTGAAAAAATACTGCTTCTGTGCAGAACACTTCACCATTTTATGCTGAACATAATTTCTTCTTACTTGATTTCGGGGTGAAATTTGACCTAGATATGATGCTGACAGGTTAGTGGAGTACACTCAGCGTTAGTGTGTAAAAATCCTTGCGCTGTTATGTAAGAGACGGAGTCGGAGTGCTTGTGAGTCTGTGGATCGTTTTTTTTAAGGCTCATTAGTGGCTCCTTTGCCTTCAACTTTCTCGTCTCCATGGCAACTCACCCCACATGCTTAAGGCTTCTAAAGCAATCCAAACCCAATTTAGGCGTCTTCCCCTCCGGTCCGGCTAACAGTGTTAACTACACGTGCATCTTCAGCCCTGATGCTGAAAACACCTGCAGAAGCCGCTCTCAGATATCTGTCGAATGTCCTGCATCTGTCACAGGCATATAATCAAAGCTCGCTCTGCATGAGTCATGTTGTTTATTAGATGCCATTGCTTCTGTTTAAGGGCATGTCGAGTCACGCGCTTGTGGAGCGGAATATGTTTTATTTCAGGTGTGAATAGACTAAAGACGGATTCACACTGTATGGGTGATGATAGTCCTTCACAGGATGTATGAAGGCCATGTCACACGGTGGGATCACATTGTCATTAATGTCAGACTGTATGGCAGCCAAGACACATCGAATCAGATTTTCTGTCCAATCAAATACTCTCTAGAATCTGAAGCCCCGCCCCTTACATTATATACAGACGCTGAAACTGCGGTTGAAATCGGTCACTTTGACACATAGTGCACTATATAGGGGATAGGGAACCATCAGACAGTGCACTATATAGGGGATAGGGGACGATCAGACAGTGCACTGTATAGGGGATAGAGAACGATCAGACAGTGCACTATAACAGTGCACTATATAGGGGATAGAGAACGATCAGACAGTGCATTATATTGGGGATAGGGGACGATCAGACAGTGCACTATATAGGGGATAGAGAACGATCAGACAGTGCATTATATAGGGGATAGGGAACCATCAGACAGTGCACTATATAGGGGATAGGGGACGATCAGACAGTGCACTATATAGGGGATAGGGGACGATCAGACAGTGCACTATATAGGGGATAGGGAACCATCAGACAGTGCACTATATAGGGGATAGGGGACGATCAGACAGTGCACTATATAGGGGATAGGGGACGATCAGATAGTGCACTATATAGGGGATAGAGAACGATCAGACAGTGCATTATATAGGGGATAGGGGATGATCAGACAGTGCACTGTATAGGGGATAGAGAACGATCAGACAGTGCATTATATAGGGGATAGGGGACGATCAGACAGTGCACTATATAGGGGATAGGGAACCATCAGACAGTGCACTATATAGGGGATAGGGAACGATCAGACAGGGCACTATATAGGGGATAGGGGACTATCAGACAGGGCATTATATAGGGGATAGGGGACTATCAGACAGTGCACCATATAGGGGATAGGGAATGATCAGACAGTACACTATATAGGGGATAGGGAATGATCAGACAGTACACTATATAGGGGATAGGGAACGATCAGACGGTGTACTATTTAGGGGATAGGGAACGATCAGACAGTGCACTATATAGGGGATAGGGAACGATCAGACAGGGCACTATATAGGGGATAGGGGACTATCAGACAGGGCATTATATAGGGGATAGGGGACTATCAGACAGTGCACTATATAGGGGATAGGGAATGATCAGACAGTACACTATATAGGGGATAGGGAATTATCAGACAGTACACTATATAGGGGATAGGGAACGATCAGACGGTGTACTATTTAGGGGATAGGGAACGATCAGACAGTGCACTATATAGGGGATAGGAAACGATCAGACAGTGCACTATATAGGGGAGAGGGAACCATCAGACAGTGCACTATTTAGGGGATAGGGAATGTCAGACAGTGCACTATATAGGGGATAGGAAACGATCAGACAGTGTACTATATAGGGGATAGTGAATGATCAGACAGTGCACTATATAGGGGATATGGAACCATCAGACAGTGCACTATTTAGGGGAGAGGGAACCATCAGACAGTGCACTATTTAGGTGATAGGGAATGTCAGACAGTGCACTATATAGGGGATAGGAAACGATCAGACAGTGCACTATATAGGGGATAGGGAACCATCAGACAGTGCACTATATAGGGGATAGGGAACCATCAGACAGTGCACTATTTAGGGGATAGGGAATGTCAGACAGTGCACTATATAGGGGATAGGAAACGATCAGACAGTGCACTATATAGGGGATAGGGAACCATCAGACAGTGCACTATATAGGGGATAGGGAACCATCAGACAGTGCATTAAATAGGGGATAGGAAACGATCAGCAGTGAACTATATAAAAAATCATAAAAGTAATTGTGTATATACCGTATATTTTCTTTTTCACGTCTCTCTAGAATACTTGATTGTTCGCTCTGCAGGTAATTTACTATTATTATTATTTATTATATATGATTTGTTTATTTGTTATTGCAGATTTGTTTATTGTTATGAGACCTGGTACAGATCCTGTTGGGTTTATTCCATGACTTTACATCATCCCTCAAGCGTACTGTACACACTGCGCTACAGTTTAAAAGCACAAAACCCCCTTCAGCCAAACACAGTACACTTGATATTTGCAGTAAATCAATAGAATCTGTCCTCCGCGGGATATTGATCGGCTCTCGCTGCACCTGCTCAGGGGGGGAAGCGCATGGAGGGTTCAGGCCAAACACTCAACATATACAAAAGTTGCATTGATGCTTGTCATATTATATTAAAGTTTTATTACCTCAGGAGTTCAGCCTCCATGTGCACTTCAATGTTTTTTTGTTCATGGGTCATAAATATGGAGTTAGGACGGAGTTTGTCAACCATTTCCATGCAGTGCTTACAAAGTGAGAATCTTAATGGTTTCTCATAGACAAATAGAGATTAAATGAAGACTTTTTTTTTTTTTGCTTTTCCTGATAAAAGACCCCAGTAATCTCAAATATGTCTCTTCTGGAATTTCTGATCTTACTAGCACCTTCAATGGAGTTCAGATTCGCTCAGATGCCAAATTGTGCAATCATAAGATCTCAATTTGGAGTTATCTTAAGTGTTTCTCCAAGACCGCGATGAGATCCAATGGAGACTTTTGGAGCGTTTGCTGCTTCTCGGATGTCCCTCCCAGTTCTCAGAATCATCTGAGATTGTGTTCAGATGTGCTAAGATGCCAAATTGTGCAATCAAAAAATCTAGATATGAACCCAAACGTTTCTCATTGAATGATCAGTACTAACCTTATTGACTCATTTGTCTCTTTTTATGTCTACAAAGGAATTTTAGGAGAAACATCTTGAGAAAAAGTGGATTCTTGAGCAATCTATATATTCGTCCGTGATGTTGTCTGATTGTCTGATGGTTTCGCTGATCTCTTTGATCATTTTTGATCCACTAACTAGTTTACCCTGATTTTGATTCTGCATGTTCCGTTTCTTCCGTTTTCCGGGGCGCAACGCTGTTCGTGCGACTCGTGACACAGGCTCAGTGTTTGATGTTTGTTTTGTTTGTTTTTTATACCAAGTGTTTTTAGTTTTGCCTATTTATTTATTATACGAGATGGCTATTTTCTGGGTTATTCTGGGCCTCCTGGTGTTTATTTCTCAACCAATATTGGCCATGTGGACAATGCCAACAACGCAGACGGGAGCATCAACAGTGAAAAACCTGGTTTATTCACGTGGACCGCTGCTGGATTTGCGCCCGCTTGCTGTTCTGCCGTCTATGGATTCAATACTTTTTAAAAATGTCCCGAAATGTCTCTTGGTTGGCATCAGTTGGAAAAAACTCAACATTAAAGTGAAACGAAGGAAAAGGGGTTCGAGAGGAGGAATACTCAAAAGGCTACGGAGAAGAGGTAGTAGTCGATTGCCCTTACCTGCTATCATACTAGTAAATGTTAGATCCCTGAGAAATAAAACTGATGAACTTTCTGCGTTGATCAAATATGATGGGGATTATCGTCGCACAAGCCTTTTTTGTTTTACTGAGACATGGCTCTCCCAGGAATCAGCGGATTTTTACCTTGATGGATTTACTTTGATTCGGTTTGATCGAGATACTTTTAAAACTCAGAAAACTGTTGGTGGAGGCCTGTGTATGGCTGTGAATAACAGATGGGCTACAAATTTTACGCTGAGGGTAACTGACTGCTCAAAACATTATGAAATCATGGTGGTCTCCTTCCGACCTCATTATCTCCCTCGAGAATTTACTCAAATAACAGTGATACTGGTGTACGTCCCGGGTCCTGATTTTATACTAGCTGCTGAATGCATTACGGACATTTTCAATAATATTGTAAACAGAGTTGGAGATCAGCCGGTGTTTTTGCTCGGAGATTTCAATCGATGTGACATTGCTACACACCTGCCGCACCTGGAGCAATATGTCACTTGTGTTACTAGGCTGGAAAAAACATTGGACTTGTGCTATGGAAATATACCAAGTGCTTACATCTCCAAGGCACGTCCGCCTCTTGGTCGTTCCGATCATAATGCTGTTCTGCTTCTACCTCGATATAAGCAAAAATTAAAAACTGAGAAAGTGCAAACTAGGACTGTCCAGGTATGGGACCTTGAATCCACTGAAAAACTAAGAGGATGTTTTGAAGTAACAGATTGGGATGTATTTGTTAAGGATTGTGGAAATGATGTAGATATGCTAAATGCTTCCATATCTGGGTACATAGATTTCTGTGTTGACAGTGTCATTCCTGTAAAAAATGTGAGGTGTTACCCTAACAATAAGCCTTGGGTTACAAAGGATCTAAAACATTTTTTAAACCTTAAAAAAATAGCTTTTTTAAATGGAGATAGATATGGTTATAATAAATTACAGAAGGATCTGAATCTAAAAATTAAGCAGGCCAAATTGCAATATAAACGTAAGGTAGAAGGAAAGTTTACAAAGGGGAATGCACGGATGGCATGGCAGGGCCTAAATACTATGATGGGAAGAAATCAGAAGCAACACAGTATCCAATGCCGTGATTCTGCCAGCTTTGCTACTGAACTGAACCAGTTTTATGCCCGTTTTAATGATGACCATTTAAATGAACTCTGGACTCCTATAGAGTACTCTGATTTCCTCCCCATAAGAATTGAGGAACAAAATGTGGGAAAGGTTTTAATGAAAGTCAAACCCCAAAAGACATCAGGGCCGGATGGAATAAAGGGCAAAGTACTGAGGGAATGTGCTTCTCAGCTGAAGGGTGTGTTGACACAACTTTTTCAGATGTCTCTTGATTTTAATGTTGTACCACGAGCATGGAAGGAAAGCACCATCATCCCGTTACCGAAAAAAGCTCATGCTAAGGCGCTTGAGGACTACAGACCAGTAGCTTTAACATCAGTGCTCTGTAAGTGCATGGAGAGAGTAGTTTGTGAGCAACTCTCCCAGGCAACGACCGATAAACTTGACCCTCTACAATTTGCTTATAGGGCTGGGCGCGGAGTTGAAGATGCCACCGTCACTTTGCTGGATAGGGCAGTAAAGCATTTGGACATGGCAAACTCGTACATTAGGATTTTATTTATGGACTTTTCATCTGCTTTTAATACAGTGAACATAAATACACTTTTGAGGCGTTTAGAGGAGCTTCATGTGCATCAAACCATTATTTTATGGATTAACAATTTTTTACGGGACCGTCCCCAACATGTGATAGTAAATGGTAAAAGGTCAGAGAATGTAGTTTTAAAATCTGGTCTTCCACAGGGATGTGTTCTATCCCCGATTCTTTTCTCTATCTATACAAATGAGATTACCTGTAATAATGAGAACTTGATGCTGATAAAATATGCAGATGATATGGCATTGGTGGGATGTATGAGAGATACCCAATCACTGGACATTTATTTTGAGTTTGTCAACTCTATCATGGCCTGGACAAAGGAGAGTTTTCTCCAGCTTAATATTGACAAAACCAAAGAACTGTGCTCCGGGGTAATTAATGCGTGCACATTTTTTAAACCCTTGATAATTAATGGAGAAGAAGTTGAGCAGGTGGGATCTTTTAAATATCTGGGTACAGAAATTGACTCCCAGTTTAAATTTGACAAGCACTCAGAAAGTGTCTTCAAGAAGGCATATCAACGTCTAGGCTTATTGAGGAAATTGAGGAGCTTTAATGTGGAAAAAGATATTCTGATTGTGGTGTATAAATCCCTTATCGAATCCGTGCTTACTTTCAACATTGTATCTTGGTATAACTCTCTTTCTGTTAAATGCAAAAATAGACTTCTAAGGATTATAAACATAGCTGGTAAAATTATTGGTGAGAAACAAGAAACCCTGTCTGATCTTTATATTGTGGCAGTAAAAAGGAGAGCATCTGCAATTGTGACAGACTCTACCCATCCTCTGCACAGCTCATTTGTTTTACTTCCGTCTGGTAGACGATTTAAAGTACCTTTGGCGAAGAAGGCCAAATATAAGAAGTCTTTTATCCCGATGGCCGTTGACATTTTAAATAGGAAATAGGGGAGGGGGTTATCTTGAATTGTGTGGTTGTCTGTTGTATTGTATTGTTGTTTAGCTGTGTATTGATAGTTGTATACTGTTTGTTGAGCCTCTTGTCTAAAGACAATTTTCTACCCCTGTGGGGATAGACAATAAAGCTTTTTTGAATTTTTTTTTTTTTTGAATTTTGAATGTTTACATGCACTAATGTTCATCAATCCGAATAGATCCAATCCGTTTGCATGTGCATTTATGTATTCCTAACAAAACTTCAGTGCATGTCTCCTCCACCGATGTACATAAACATAGGGGTATGGTATTTCTGAGTCCAACTGTCAAGAATATCATGTCCAAGCATTACTTACACTGGAAAATATGGTGTAGAAACAATTTCCACATTGAAATTGCAAGTAAAATCACAATTATTTTTGAAGAAATGGCAAGTAACATTGAATTAAATGTGAAATGTTGAAGTAGAAAGACTTAATGACCCGAAGCCCTAAAATTATACTTAATTTTTTTGGTCCAGAAAGCTTTTCATTTCATTTTGATAATATATTTCCTATTTTGAATGAATTTTTTTTATTTTATTTTTTTATTTACCTTTAAAGTACTAGATTTGTTCAATAAATAATAAATAAATAATAATGTAAGCACATTCTTCACATTCTTTCAACTTAAATTCAAAATAACTCGCAATTTCATGCATTACCCTTTTAAAGGTGCAGACAGTGTGTAAATTTTAGCGACATCTAGTGGTGAGGTTGTGAATTGCATCCCCCACCGCTTGCCCCTCCCTTTCTGAGCATGTAGAGAAGCTACGGTGGCCGACAGAGGACAAAAATGTCATCGTCTGAGACAGCAGAGAGTAGCAAGCGCTCTGTAGAGAAGTTTGTCCGTTTAGGGCTACCGTAGAAACATGATGGCACAAAATGGCGGCTTCACTGTAAGGGACCCGCGGTGTGTGTAGATAGAAACGGCTCATTAATAAAAACATAACGGTTCATTATGTAAGGTCTTCATACTGAAACATAGTTATGTATATTATATTGCATTTCTGTCAGTAGATCCTCATAAATATTACACACTGCACCTTTAATTCAGCTCAAAATATCTCACATTGGGTGTTTCTGCCGATCTCTTGTGGAAAATAATAATATAACATGATATTTCATGGCTCAAGATGGACTTATAGCTCGATATGGAGTGGATGAGCTGTTCCTCTGGGTCCTAAAGTCGGTTTCTCTTCCGTATGCATTCAAATACACTTCTTTTTTAAGTTTTAGCAGTGTTAGTTTTAATTTTGAGCATGAGCATTTGAGCATTTTCTATGTATACTAAGGGGGTCAAATTGACCCGCGAGGGAAGGATTTGTTACTTTTTTCAATTTCAACCACAGAAATTCCTCAAATCCAGTCAATTTTTTTGCGTGTGTCAAAAGTCCTGAGATCTTGGACCACTCGTTTAAAAATGAGTTTCAGGTCAAAATGACCCGAGGGAAGAATAAGGGTTAAAGAGTATTTTTTTTGTAAAATGTACTCCAATAATCAATTTTCCTATCGATCGGATTCCTTCATGTCAACACAACCCCTTCCAGTCCAGTCGTTTACATGAAGGCTTTTCATTTCAATTGAGCCATCGATCCAATTATTTGGCTGTATGTAACGATAGATGTTGTTTTCTTTCGGCTCAGATCATTAAAGTGTGCGTGACTGAATACCGACTATCCCTCAGAGAGCGAAATCTTCATTGTGCATCATTAGGTCACTCAAACACACTTGAATAGTGAATACTGAAGAGCTTTAAACCTCATCAATGAGACATGTGTGACCCGCCGTTCTGATGAGCCGTCCGACCGTTACAGTCACATCACGCTGAAAGATAATGAGTAAAGGCTTGTTTGGAGTGGTTAGTCAGGTGGATACGATAGAAATGGACTCTTTGCTCGATCCCCCTCATGTAATGTCCAGCTGAAGGCTTTATAGGGAACGTCTGTGGCTGTTAAGGGTTGTAGAGCACTTCACGTCCACTGGCCGACTATTGATTTCATGAAGGAATAGTCACTTACAATGAAGCAGCAGGGGAGTTTTCTCATCCATTTCATTCAGATCAATAATCACGAGAGACGACTAACAGAGACGCTTTGGGTGGAGCAACAGATGAGCTAATAAACACAACCGTAGTCTATTGCATGGACACCAATGCGGCTCTCAAATAGTTTATTCAATGACATTATATTGGTCAAAAGTGACATTTATAATTCTATATTCAAATAAATGCTGTTTCTATTTATCAAAGAATCCTGGAAAAATAAAATGTATCTCGACTGTTTTCAACATTGATAATCATAAATGTTTGATGAGCATCAAATCATCATATTGGAATGATTTGTGAAAGGATCATGTGACACTGAAGACTGATGATAAATTCAGCTTTGATCACAGGAATAAATGACACTTTACTATATATTCACATAGAGAACAGCTGATCTACACTGGAATAATATTTCACTATTTTTACTGTGATCTTGGTGAGCAGAAGAGACTTCTTTGAAAATGTTTAAAAACCTACCTTGTTTGGTCTGGATTTTCGAACTTTTCAGTTTAATCCGAAAGCATTTTCTGTATGTTTCGGACTTTCAGAGCATTTACAGGAAGTTCTTGTTTATGTTTAAATATTACATGTTAATGTAGTTTTAAATTTCATCTCGGCTATATTGATTATGAAAAGTGAAAAGATGCGCATGCAATATGTCAGAAGACAGAAGGTCAGAAATGATTTTGACCACTTCATTAAGTTTTGTTTTGTAGAAAGCCTTTCTTTAAAATGAATTTCGTTTTGTACCTTAATTTGAATCAATGTTTCATCAGCCAATTGCCTGGATGTAATAAAAAAGAAGCAAATAGGCTCTAGCAGACAATAATCGTGACATGAAGGCGCCGGCGCGTTCATTTGCATTGCTCTTGAACACGTCTCATAAATAAACCCACCTCACAGGCATGAGAAATATAGAAAGCTTGAAATGTCCACTTTTAAACAAAACAATTCCAAACGAAAAGAAATAGTCAAGCAATGCGCACTGTTCACTAGTGGCAATGATATACGTCTGTTCATTCATTCTTGTCAAAGACGCTGACGTCAGAAGCACGTCTGTTTACAAACCAATCAATGTGAAGGTGATGACGACATAGATGATGACGACAGGACGCAAGTACGTCATGTACAGTTCTTTAGTGCGCTCGCATAAGTGCAGCGTGAAACCAAACCAAAACGAACCAAATGTATACAACGAAAAACCTAAAACTAAAAACTAGTGAGTGAATTTAGATATATCCGTTGAGTGTACATCGGCTCGGCTATACACTCGTTATTGCGGTGCATTGTGGGATTGAATGAGTGCACTTGAATGAGGACACCACTACAAATGGCTGTTCCCTCAAATAATGCCCTATTTGAGGTTAAAGGGGGCGATTTTGGAATCAGCCTTAGTGATATCAAACTTTTTGAGTAGTAGTGTTCATAGAAAATCTGACAGTAGAAAAAGACTGGGTATAGTGCCCCTTGTGGCAACACTGAGAAGTTGCGTTCTTGCGCGTTTCAGCATGACAAGATTTGAGACGGGGCTCGTGTAGTAGGAAGTGTCTGTGTTTATGTACTTTCATAGAGTTTGATTCAAGCCTGCAGGGATGTGGAACGCTGTTTTTATCGCTTGAGGTGTTTCTCTGAGATCTGTTCGTTTCAGAGGAGCAGCTTCATTTGGGATTCAGATTCATTCTACCTGTCTGTAAGACTGAATCCCATCCTATACATCTTCAGCTCCAGAATCAGACGTGATAGAACCATTTCAAAGGCTTTCGGGGCAGATTTTGTGAGATGTCAGCGAAATAGGAGAGGAATAAAGTGGAAATGACACACCGACGGGACAAAGAGATAACAGGAGGGAGAGAGTGACTGGAATGTGACCCTTTCACTATGACGTCCTAACAATATCTGCTGGGATCTGGATCAGATGAACTGCGAGACGGCATTCCTGGAACAGCGCTCGGATGAATAATTGAAAAATAGATGCGTGATCTCACCGGTCCAGACGCTGCGCCGCATCAATATGAGATTGGAAATGACCTGAGGAATCAAACAGATGGAAAGACAGACTTAAATAGCATCCCACGGACCATCAGAGACATGAATGCACAGACCACGCTATTTATTTAGTGATATAAGATACTTCAAAATATATAATGGTAGTACATGCTAGTTGATGAGTTGAATCAACTCCACAACAACTAGTTATCCACTCACCATTCAGAAACGTAATAGTTGTCGACTCTGTTTCAAACATAATGTCCCCTATTTTACCGATCTGAGCTCATGGTCTGAAGCACTTTGGGTGTGTCGAATCCACTTTTGCTAGTTTAACGACGGGAAAAATGGTTGGCGCGTCCGGCGCATGTTCCAAAAGGGTTGTCCCTAGTCTCGTAATGAGTCATGGGTGTGTTTTGGCCGTAACGTGCAATAAACCAATCAGAGTCTCATCTCCCTTTCCCTTTAAAAGCCAGTTGCGCTCGCACCATGAGCGGATTCACTATTTACATGCGAGCAGAAAGATTGAACGCTTCTCCAAAGAGAGGAATCCTTTTATTTTTAATATTTAAAATGTGTGTGTGCTGCGACCCTGTGTGTGTAATAATCAGAGTGTATGTGCGTTGCGTGTTGTGCATATTACTAACACACCCTTAAAGGAGTGATGAATTGAGAAATCAACTTTCCTTTGAGCCTTTGGTATATAAAGGTTTATCGTGATATAAGAATATCCTGTAAGTTTCAGAGCTTAAAACGTCCTTGTTAGTCAAAGAAAAGCTTTTATTGACACCAGGCCCAGCAAACGAGAGTTTCTCAGAATATGTCGACCACTGATGTCATCGAATGCAATAGCACCGCCTCAAGCCCCGCCCACCGACTCGTGGAGCTAAACTGGTCGAGCAATAAACATGCCGGTTTGTTCGCTTAATTTCACCGCAGAATCGATTGTAAACAAGACACAGGTCGAGACTGGATTTGCAGACATATTGAGAATAAAACACAATGCTGTGCTTCTGGATCCGACAGGAACGCTGCAACACACTGATGTGAGTAAAACATGTTTTTATGTGTGTTAGTATTGCATTGTTACAGATCGTTTGATATCTATTGATTACACACCTTAGCACGCGGTCACAGGCTGGAGAAGCTGTTATTGGTTCATTCGGGATCAGACTCGGACTTGTAACGCCAGTGCTTGCAAACCCCAACGTCCCGAGGCTCTGTGCTTTTCGGACCTTTCTTGCGCGCGCGTGTGTGTGTGTATGTCAAATCAAATCAAATCAAATCACTTTATTGTCACTCTACCATATGCACAAGTGCAACAGTAGGTGAAATTCTTAGGTGCAGTTCCGAGCAAACATAGTAGTCATGACATGACATGTACAACATTTAAGCAACAACAGATTACACATCTGATGCGCACACAATTACTCACAGCACAGTATACACTACAATAAACAATAAATAATTTACACAATGTGAGTGTAGTTCTCACAGCTTTAAACAATATACACATACTTACAATATACATATACTTTAAACAATATACACTAAACATACATTAAACAGTAACAGTATACATTAAGCTATAGTAATAATATACAATGTACAGTATACAATATGTTCACAAATTGAAATCCAAAGTGCAATAGATGCTGTATGATAAATAAATGTGTATATGTTAGGTACATCCTTGATTTCCCCATCAAAGTCAGTCAGAAATCTTGGAGTAACATTTGATGACCAGCTGTCCTTCCTAACAGAGCACGCAACACAGCTTCTTGTCCAGGCCCTGGTTATTTCTAGACTTGACTACTGCAATGCGCTTCTGGTTGGACTCTCCTCTTGTGCGATCCAAACACTTCGAATGATCCAGAATGCAGCAGCACGTCTTGTCTTCAACGAGCCCAAAAGGACCCACGTCACACCTCTCTTCATCTCCCTGCACTGGCTACCACTCGCTGCTCGCATCAAGTTTAAGGCGCTGACGCTTGCAAACAGAGCCACCACACGCTCAGCTCCTGCTTACTTTGACCCCATTCTACAAATCCACACCCCCACCAGAAGCCTTCGCTCAGCAAAGGAATGACGGCTTGTGGTACCATCACAGAGGGGGAAAAATCCCTTTCCAGAACATTTTCATTCAACGTTCCCAGCTGGTGGAACGATCTTCCCAACACCATCCGAAACGCAGAACACTTAACCTCATAACATTTAAAAAAAAAAAAAAAAACTTTCCTTTCCTCTTTCTCTTCCTTCTTCCCTCCCTACTCTAGCCTGTGCTACACTGAGCAATGTACACGGTCTCAGGATTTCAGGCTCTTATTGCGCTTCTCGACTCTTCATGACCAATCGCTTCATGTACCCCCAAGTTGTAAGTCGCTTTGGATAAAAGCGTCTGCTAAATGCATAAATGTAAATGTATGTGGTTCACGGTTATATTCACTGATGATCGGGCGAAACGATACAGAAATAACATCCCAATCAATGGCGGGTGGATGAGAGATGAATCATTGTGTTTGTTTGATAAAGATATTTCGCGAGTCCTGTGAGCGTTTCTCCAGACGCTTTCAAAACAATTCCTACATGTACTGAGGGAAGCTGAAGCTCATTTAATATGCAAATCTTATCCAATCATAGCCGTTGGCGTCTTTAATGCGGCACGCCCATAGAAACAGAGCGTTTCTTCAGAGAGCCTCAAAACCAAGGCAGAAAATAGCCTATTACTTATTCATAATGATGTTTCTGAATGTAAAATCCATGCAAACGTCATAAGTTGACCTCAGACAACAGTATAAAAAAATCTAAAAAGCCAGTTCATGACACCTTTAAATAACACAACAAATACTGCGCTATTGACTTTAGAGCAGGTTTGTGTTGGTCAATAGTAAAGTCGTTTTCAGTTCCTCAAAATAGCAGTAATGCGTCTGAACACATCTCGTTTTCAGACCAGGTGAACTGATGGTGGCGCTTGACGTGAAAATGATAACTGCGTCGGGCTGAAACTACCAAAACTAGCGAAAAACACTTCCGCCGCGCCTAGCGTCGCATTGTGCCGGGTGTAAGATAAGGCTGGACACCGCTACTGACAATTTCTGACGTTTTAGCTGCGTGACATTCTCCAGCTTTGGATATCCGGCATATCCGAAGCATGAGCTGCAAAGGCTCCACCCTCTTCTGGTAAGGGGGCGGGGAGCAGCAGCTCATTTGCATTTAAAGGGACACACAAAAACGGCTCACACCCAAGTATGGGCAAATTTGAAAAGCTATAATAAATTATCTGTGGGGTATTTTGAGCTGAAACTTCACAGACATCTAGGGACACCACAGACTTATATTATGTCTTGTGAAAAGGGTCATAATAGGTCGCCTTTAAATACATTAAATTAGGATAGATTTCAGGACGAGTGATAGAAGTGCTCTTGATTTGTCCTGATGCACCTGAAGGCTCCCGGGTTCATTATTTGTTATGAGGACAGCGAGTCTGAGAGAGGCTTTGGTGTGTAATATAGTTTCCCGATGCTGTAAAGCTCGCTCTCATTTTTATTATCAGCAGCAGATCTGTTTGTCTGTGGCCTTTCTAGCAAAAACCAAATCACCTCATGTTCTTGGTTCAACACGAGAACAGAAAGAAGACGGATGCTGAGATTATTAGTGTCATAGATTTCATTCACTTTATTTCACCTCTCTACACTTTCTAGTACTTCTTGTTTTTCAGCTTTTTTGGGGCTTTTTACAATAAAAAAAATATTTTTTTACATAGAATGGTGTTTGCATATAAATCTGTTTATGTGGATCCATTCACTCTTCTTTTTTAACCCCCCAAAAAACCTAAACAGTCTCAAAAAGGCATAATGTCTGTGAACATTAGTTTACTGTTAGTTGTGATGAGTGTTTGTGTGTAGTTCACTGTGTATGTTGATGATAATGCAAGGGAGAGAGAGTTAATATTTACTTTATGCCCCCTACTTTAATGCACTATAATGCACACTACTGTGTTTTATTCAGCTCTTAAGTGATTTTATGGAGTGATAACACACTTCATATTTTGTGTGATGAACAATTGACTTCATAAAACTCATCAGTAAAGCTTTGGCCATCATTCGAACAGGGTCTGCCACAACAGGCTTGTACTAATAGTGGATAAAAGCAAGATGACAACGTAAGTTATAACCGTAATTAATGTTCTGTCTCCATGCAGCATTTATTCTCTGGCTCTGTAAGCATCATTGTCCGACTCCGGTTCGAATTGAACACCACTACTGACAGTTTCTGACATGTTCAGTGCGTGAGATTGTCCTGTTTTCTTGTTGCCGCTATGAGCTCTTGAAGCTCCGCCCTCTTCCTGAAAGGGGGCGTGGAGCAGCAGCTCATTTGCATTTAAAGTGACAAACCAAAATGGCGCGCTTTTGCACATCCTCAAAAAGTGGCAATTTTAACATGCTATAAAATTGATCTGTGGGGTGTTTTGAGCTAAAACTTCACACACTCTCACACACATCAGATACTTATTTTACATCTTGGGAAAAGGGGCATGTCAGTGCAGTCTAATCAATAATATTACTGAATATAACAGTGTCTTTCCACCAATATAGAGAGACTGATCGAGACTCACGATGTTTGATGTGATGTTAAAAAAAGAACAATGTAAAATAGAAATTCGCTCTTTAAAGGTTTATTTTAATGTGACGTATTTCAGAGTGAAACCAGATGAAACGGGTAGGGCAGGATTTAAAGAGGCTTTTTTACATAGTCTTGATGTTGTTTTTGGGCTCTACTAGAGCAGATTTTCATGCAAAAAACACATATCCTCCATCGTTGCAGCCAGTGTTCATTTTTACAGCACATTTTGATTTAGTTTTAGTCATATTTTAGTCACCTGAATTGTTTTGAGTGTTTTGTCGACTCAAATCTAATGAGTTTAGTTCAATTGTAAAGCATTAACTGAGTGTTTAAGCGTCACATCGCTGACTGTTACTGAATACATGACAACACTGACATTTGGACATAATTGTGTTTTTGACCGTTCAAGCGCAAAAATACACGAAAGAGCTCAATTCACTTTTTATGTTTGTTTTTTAAAAACATCTATATAGTTTTTATAATGTTGTATTTCTGTTTTAGTTAGTATATCAGGTTAAGATAAAGCTTCAAATAAGTCTAAGTATAAGTTAAGTTTATTTTTATTTTTTTATTTCAAGTAAAGAATATGTTTTAATGGTTTTAGTTAACTATCTGATACTTTACTGAATAATGTGGCAAACACTGTTCTTAGTTGTTACTCCTGACTGTGAATGAAACGGGAATGAAATTAAACACAGTTTATTGTGTAATCAAACGTTTATATAATGCGTGACTTTAATTATGAACGAGCTGGAAATACACCAGGACTCTTATTTTGAAAAGCCTTACTATTGCAGTTCAGATGAGGAGATCAGATTGCAACCGTCTAAATCATATAACGATGTAAACATGGTACAGTAAAACATCATCAGCATTAGTTCATAAACATGACCTGTCATAAATGTGTGTTACTGATTGATTGAGCCGCTCTGAAGCGCTGTCGCGTGAGCCTGGAGAAGCTCAACAGAGCCATGTTTTCCCGCCGTTAGATCCGAGCTCATCCGTGACACATGACATCAGTTCTGACCGGATCTCTTCCTGAATCGTTCCTGTCTAACATTTTCCTCTTGTTTTTATTCGTTGACGAAAAGGACAGTCATAGTTTTTGTCATCCAAAATGGGTTTTTATTTCGTTATCGTCTCGTTTTTGTCAGTGAAAAAAGTTTTTTTGTTGACGAAAATTATGATAAATGATTCATCAACGAAATTAACCCTGGTTGGTTGCGGCTCCTCTCTTCACAGTCTGTCAGTAGCCGTGTTTCCATTACCCTTCAAATTGCGCAAATTGAAATTGAAAATTGAAAATACGCCAAATGGAAACGCGTCAAGTTCGCAAAAACTCCAATATATCGCGAAAAAGTTTTTACGCACACATGAGGTGGTTTTTCAGGCAATTCGAAAAAGGAAATTTTCGCAAAACTGCAATGGAAACAGTTTTTTTGCATTCAGGTCACCTGGTAGGCTACGGTCACGCATTGCTCCCACATAGGGCCTACATATCATTTTTTTCCACTCAAGTATGTCGTAATAACAAGATCTTAAAATGACATATTTTCTCCTAATAAGGACAGTGGCGTAACTTTAACCTAGTAATGACAGACCGCGGTCCAGCCACAAATATCATAACTATCTATAGGCCTACTGTAATTAAGACATATATTCAAGAAATGTATTAAAACAGAAAGACGCTATAGTTCCAGACTCACTCAAAGACCGCGGAAACAGCCCAGTTACGCACCTCAATCCATTCCCGACGATCTTGAAGCAGTTTTTTCAGTATCTTATTTATTAAATATACAGCCAAATAGTTGATTAAACATTGATCAAAATGACAATACAATTTATACAAATGAAATTAATTTTAAAGAGACTTTCTAGAAAACACAATTCAATGAAGTGCTCAAAATCATGTCCCCAGACATATGCGCATCTGATTATGTGCCTCACTCATGCTGCTCACTTTTCATAATCAACATATGAAATTAAAATAATAATAATATTTTAACATAGCCTAACTATGAAACTAAATATGCTGCGTTTTCTTTAACCCTCTGTTCGACGAACGCGTCGGCGCCTTCTGATGGATTTTTTCCTTTATGACAGCGGAAACAACTCACAATACTGTAATTTTTAGGCATACAGATCAGTGCAAGACATAATTATACACTATAAACTGTCTACTTTTATTTGTGTACACTCACAATAACAGCAAAGGCTGTGGATTCAGGGAATGGATTATTTTGCACTCCACTCCAAACGCTGTCTTCATTTCAAAAATATATTTTGTTTATTTAACGCAAAGTTTTTCATTTCAAAAGCATTTCTAAATTCTAAACGAAATTCCGAGGCAAAATAATGAAGTGGTAAAAAAAAACCTTTGAGTTACCGGCATCAAATTCAAAGTTCTTCTCTGTAGGCTATGTGGCAATGCGTCACACCTGGCGTATGTAAAAGTCGATCATTCTTCACAGATGATGGTATGTTTGGACAGAAGACGAGATGATTAAAAAAAAATGGAATAGAAAATGCCACAATTTATCAAAACACCTCATATGTGCCGCTCAAGTATAAGGTGCTTTCCTTGCCATCAGTGCTTGGATAACACACACGTCTCTTTCCATTAATAATAAATGCGTGCGGTGGCTGAGATATACATAAACCTAACAACGTACGTAGCATAATTTTTGGAATGACTTATCACGAGAGGAAAAAAATATTTTAGTCGCATAACATCAGTTAATGGAAACGGCGTCATTTCGCAATATTTTTTTATCGACTTTTAGAAAATATCGCAAAAGTTTTGCGCAAATCTGTAACGGAAACGTGGCTAGCAACGCTCTGTTTAGTTCCTGTCTCTATGAAGCCCCTCCTTCTGAAAAGCACACTTTGCTCTGATTGGTCGGCTGGAGCAGTGTGTTGTGATTGGTCAAGAGCTTCCAGAGTGTTTGGGAAAGGTCCCGCCCCTTACCATAACTGCCAGTTTCAACACTCAACCAGGCCCCTACCCTTTATTATGCATATGAATTATTATAATGAGGAATATTGTGACGTTCCCGGAAGAAAACTCAAGACTACAATGGAGGCGTTTCAGAAGTTCAGAGACACTGATGTAGAGAATAACAGAAAAAAGCAGAATACTATCCTTTTTTTCAGTGGTTATGTTTCTTGCTGCATTGTGTTGACGTGTTTTAGTGGTTGAATGTTCAGTGTCCGCGGTGTCGACAGCACTAGTGAGCGTGTCAGCGGGGGTCCGTAGAGCCGTGTCTGCTAGCTGCCATCCTCACAGCGGGTGCAGACCCTCGGGCAGACGCCGACGCTCGTGTTTTGGACTGAAAGAGCGAGTTCTTGAGAGAGGCTGGTGTGGAAACAGTCCTTCTCGCTGCAGGGGTCCGGCGTGTGTGAAAGCCAGTTTCCCCCGGCATACAGCCACAATAACAGTTGGGATCTTTACTAAGAGCCTGTTAACTGTGAAATGGCTGCGAGTTGGTAAAGCATGAAAGTATTCTTGATTACGTCTTTACATAAAGCAGGTGTTGAAGGACATCAGGACTATAACGTTACATTGGTGACACTTTCATAACACGACATACTCATAAACAGATCAAGAGTCCGTTTATGTGTGTAACTTTACGTTATTTTCATGAGCATTCAACACGAAATTCGCATAAGGCGAGGCACTACAGGCGAAATGTTGCACATGCACTGGTCAATTTTGAGATATTTGAGATACTAGAAAACATTCAGAATCAGTGATTGCGTTAGGCTTTCTCATTTTGACAGACGGCCGTAAAAATCGTTTATTTTATTGCACCTTTTTCACTTTAGGTTTGAGTCAGACATCCCTTCAGCAACTTTACACACACCAAAGCTTTCAGTTTTATTCATATCTATATTCTGAAGCTTTGTTCATATAACATTCCCCTGGTTTATAGATCATTTTATTCCTGAAACGAATGGTGAAAATATGTTTTCCACAGTATTTTCTGATTTATGGAGTTATAAAAAGAGAACTTTAACTCTTGTATGTCAACAAAATCAAACCTGACTTCATCCAATGTTCAGATTTCTGTTCGGGAAAAGTATGCAAATTAGTGCATGCTTAAAGGGGGTTGGTAATGCTATTTCATTCATACTGAGTTTTTTAAGGATTATTAGGAACACCATACTAATACTGTGTTTGACCCCCTTTGGCCTTCAGAACTGCTTTAATTCTACGTGGCATTGATTCAACAAGGTGCTGAAAGCATTCTTTAGAAATGTTGGCCCATATTGATAGGATAGCATCTTGCAGTTGATGGAGATTTGTGGGATGCACATCCAGGGCACGAAGCTCCCGTTCCACCACATCCCAAAGATGCTCTATTGGGTTGAGATCTGGGGACTGTGGCGGCCATTTTAGTCCAGTGAACTCATTGTCATGTTCAAGAAACCAATTTGAAATGATTCGAGCTTTGTGACATGGAGCATTATCCTGCTGGAAGTAGCCATCAGAGGATGGGCACATGGTGGTCATAAAGGGATGGACATGGTCAGAAACAATGCTCAGGTAGGCCGTGGCATTTAAATCATGCCCAATTGGCACTAAGGGGCCTAAAGTGTGCCAAGAAAACATCCCCCACACCATTACACCACCACCACCAGCCTGCACAGTGGTAACAAGGCATGATGGATCCATGTTCTCATTCTGTTTACGCCAAATTCTGACTCTACCATCTGAATGTCTCAGCAGAAATCCAGACTCATCAGACCAGGCAACATTTTTCCAGTCTTCAACTGTCCAATTTTGGTGAGCTGGTGCAAATTGTAGCCTCTTTTTCCTATTTGTAGTGGAGATGAGTGGTACCCGGTGGGGTCTTCTGCTGTTGTAGCCCATCCGCCTCAAGGTTGTGCGTGTTGTGGCTTCACAAATGCTTTGCTGCATACCTCGGTTGTAACGAGTGGTTATTTCAGTCAAAGTTGCTCTTCTATCAGCTTGAATCAGTCGGCCCATTCTCCTCTGACCTCTAGCATCAACAAGGCATTTTGGCCCACAGGACTGCCGCATACTGGATGTGTTTCCCTTTTCACACCATTCTTTGTAAACCCTAGAAATGGTTGTGCGTGAAAATCCCAGTAACTGAGCATAACGACTGTGTTTATGTTAACCTTGTGTGTATTTGACAATATTAGCTACAGTAAGACTACTTAGTCCTGTAATCACGTGTTTGACAGGCTTTTAGTGCAATGAAACGTTTCAATGAAACGTTTAACCAGCAAGGCTTTAAAATGCATGCAAATAATGAACTTTCGTGATTGTGAATAGCTATAGTGTTCCTCTATACAGTAGTATAACTCTCTGACACCAGCATTGCAAGTGTGGCTAAACACCCCTAACTTTAGTGTGTAGTGATTGGATATTTGCTCATATCGAAATAAACGGAGAGAAATAAAAAATAATTAATTAAATGCAAAACCGGAAAAAACGCAATTCACAAGCACGTATTGAACCGTGAATGCCGTACCGAACGGTTCAATATTACATTGAGAGTTGTGGCATCCCTAGTGAACAAATGTTGTAAAACTCGCGCATGACAAGCCGCTAAGCAAGAATATCAGTTCCAGTTCCAGTACACACCATTGAGACGTCCTGCTGTAGTCGTCGCTGCTGCTTCTCCTGTTCAATTTCAGCCTCTAGATCTGATTCTGGATTATATATGTGTGGCTAAATCTGATTGATCTCCATGGTTTATTTAGGATAAGGTTTTTTCCTCAACGCAATCGCTGCGCGCGCTCGTGATTCTTTAGCTCCGCCCACACGACACGCCTCCAGCCGCTCAGTTTTTTCCGGAAAGACTCGGTACAGCGTATCTTTCTTTTATAAATATAATAAAACTAAAGACTTTTCAGAGATATGAATGATGCAGTACTACTCTATAGGCACTCAAGATTGACATGAGATTGACTGAAACTGAGTGCCCCCCCTCCCCTTTAATTAGATAACATATTTAAAGAAAATTGCTGGCTAATTCTCCAAATAATTACACAGAAAGGGCAAGTGTTAGAATTAAACGTAGTTTTGCAGTAGAAAGACTGGAATAGTGTCTTCTCCATTAATCTTATTTACAGCATTTAGTGTTATTGCGCTTCAGGCATCGTCTCCATCGACTCCCATTCAGACCTGTGGCGTGTGTGTGTGTGTGTGTGTGTGTGAAGAGCACTCAGCGGTCTGCTGTATTTTTAGATCTCGATCTGCAGCACCTAAAGGGCCGAACACTGTCACGCTGAGAAACATACGGCTCGTTTAATTAACCCAATGAGACGAGGCATGACAGAACCAGGAAGACACCTGGAAACATAACTGCCCCGTCTATTATTGTTACAGTAACTGTTATTCTGTCCACACCTCTTAGTGTAATTAGCATGTTAAGATAATACAGTTTTTATGTTTTATTTGTCACGTGCACATTTTTCTCAAAGCGACGACTAAGCAGAAGCAGCGTTACGACCCATAAAGTCCATTTATAGCAGAAATGTAATATTAGCTCTTTACTCTCAGGGTCACGAGTGCTTTACCGCGGTAAATTCTCAACAGAGAGTCTGTGGGCTCATTTTACATTTATGATGCTTTTATCCAAAGTGACTTTAATTGCATTGAAGGTTTGATCCATGCATTGATTTCCCACAGATCGAACCCCGGCTTTTAGATTATGCATTTGTTAACATCTACTTATACAGCATTTATTGACATCCGTTGATGTTAGTTTATAAAAACGTTCATGTTAGTTCACAGTGCATTAACTAATGTTAACCGATTCAACTTTTGCTGAGATTATTCGAGATATTGACTAATGAAACCTTAAAGTGAATGTGAATCAATAATGTTTGTTATTCTTTTATTACTCAGATCAAAATCAACAGGTTGCATGAAGCATATGCCTGTCATAAACATCTCCAAACAAACTTCACAAATGACATCTGGGCGGTAAACACGCTTCAATATAGAGCTGAATGTTGTTAGAGCTGTTAGTCCTGGTGACAGACGGCTTGTTTTGTGGAGTTCACCGGAGACTTCCGCTCCCACGCGGCTCTGACACCGCTGGGTTGACGTGGAATCAGACGCCTCGGCTGTAGAACATCTCGCTGAAGTGAACGCTGGCTGTGAGAGCAGCTCAAAGCTCAGGAGATGCTGTCAGAAAGCAGTGCATTCTGGGAGATGTTCCTGACTGCTGATCTGACTCACGATCTGCACCTGGATTGTGTTCTTTAGCGTGGTGTGTAAACTCACGTCACAGGTCGTTTGCTGCAGATATGTAGGTGTTTTTATATAGAAAACAATATATAGACATATAGATAACATACGTATAGACATATAGATAACATATAGACATATAGACAACATATACGTATAGACATATAGATAACATATAGACAACATATAGACATATACATAACATATACGTATAGACATATAGATAACATATAGACATAGATAACAGACGTATAGACATATAGATAACAGATGTATAGACATATAGATAACATAGATGTATAGACATATAGATAACATAGACGTATAGACATATAGATAAAATTGACGTATAGACATATAGATAACATAGATGTATAGACATATAGATAACATATAGATGTATAGACAACATATAGATAACATATAGACAACATATATACATATAGATAATGTATACAAAACATAGACATAAAGATAACATAGATAACATATACATATAGATAACATATAGACGTATAGAAAACATATAGACATAGATAACATATACGTATATATGTATAGATAACATATAGACAACATATACACATATACTGTAGATAACATAGACATATAGATAGCATAGACAACATATAGATGTATAGACAGACGTGACGTTTGCTGCAGAGATGTAGTTTATTTTTATATAGAAAACAATATAGACCTATAGACAACATATACACATATACGTAGATAACATATAGACGTATAGACAAAATATAGACATATAGATAACAGACATAGATAAACAAAGACGTATAGACATATCGATAACATAGATGTATAGACATATAGATAACATATAGACATATAGATAACATATACGTATAGACATATAGATAACATAGACAACATATAGATAACATAGCTGTATAGACATATAGATAACATAGATGTATAGACAACATATAGACATATAGATAACATATACGTATAGACATATAGATAACATAGATGTATAGCCATATAGATAACAAATAGACGTATAGACATATAGATAACATATAGATGAATAGACAACATATAGATAACATAGACCTATTGACATATAGATAGCATATAGACAAAATATAGAAGTATAGACATAGACGGGTCGTTTGCTGCAGAAATGTGGGTGGTTTTATTTAGAAAACAGTATAGCCGTATAGACAACATATAGACGTGTAGACGTAGATGTATATACATATAGAAGTATAGACATTTATACATAGACATATAAAGGTATAGATATATAGACATATAGACGACATATAGACAAAATATAGAAGTATAGACATGTAGACAGAAATAAAGACGTATAGACATATAGACATAGATGTAAAGACATATAGGCATATAGACAACATATAGACATATCGATAACATAGACATATAGACATATAAATAACGTATAGACACCATGTAGATGTATAGACATATAGACAACATATAGACATAGACGTGTAGACATAAAGACAACATATAGACATATAGCAAAATATACATATGTAGACATATAGATGTATAGACATAGATGTATATACATATAGATGTAGATGTATAGACAGATATATAGACGTATAGACATAAATGTATAGACGTATAGACGTGTATATATATATATATATATATATATATATATATATATACACACACACACACACACAAAATTTTATGTTAGATGTGATTATTCTATTTGACAGCTCTAATATAATTATACAGTTTATAAATATAAAATACTTGAATGTCTGAATCATGTCCGTACTAACATACTCTGGCAGTGTTAAAAAAATTAATACAGAAACAATGTTTATTTGAATGAATCGGTCAAAAAAACAAAACTCATGAAACATCTCAAGAATCGAATGGCCAGGGGCGCCGCTAGCAATTTTGGGCCCTATGAAAGAATTTGATGTTGGGCCCTCTACCACACCAACCTAGCTATCCAAAATCTTTGTCTGCAATTTAATAATACTGACCAATTAAGCTCCGCTCGCTCAACCCAGAATGTCCCAAATGGCTGATGAAACATTGATTAAAATGAAGATTCAATTTATACAAAACAAAACTTAATGAAGTGGTCACAATCATGTCTGATCAACTCCATTCATGTTATGATGTGTCCTATCTCATGCTGTTCACTTTTCATAATCGACATAGATTGACAGATTGACAACATAGACAAAACAACATTATAATATTTAAACATAAATATAAAAATAAATACCTTAATGGCTGCAACAATTATAGCACAGAGAAATTTCATATCGGAGTGGGATATGAGTGAACGTAGTTTTTACCGGTGAGCGTGAGCGGTTCATGAGTGGAGCGTTTTGCGGGATTTTGCCGGAAATGCGCCATCATTTTTTATATTTGTAACTCTTTGGTAGATTATACATTTATAATACATTACTACTAGTACTGTTACTACTAATAAAACCGATCTCTGGGGGCCCCAAAAGTGTGTGGGCCCTTAGAATTGTCCTAACTTTCCCCCCCTTAGCTGCGCCCCTGCGAATGGCTACTGAATTGGTTCTTTACTTAGAATATAACATACGTAATATATACAGTCATTATTTGAACTCGACTTCTTTCCTGTACAGTATTTACTCCGGCCTCTCAGATGCATGAACTCTGAATGTTCCGCAGCATTGCTTTAGGCGAGCGTAACATGGTAAACGGGGTAAAACTGCGGATGGATTCCCGCAGGTGCGCGCGGGACTTTAGAGTGCATTTAAACATGAAAAGGAACGCTGACACAAACCTTCTTCTCTGGAGCTGTATTTATGCCTAAGGGCATCACAGCGTACGTGCTTCTGTGTCACAGAAACCCCCCGTTCTGTTCCGAGAGGCATCCCAGCATGCATTGCAACTCTTGTAGTGTGTGTCTGTGGTGCTCCTGCCCACGGAGACTCACACGACCTGTAGATTTCTCTGTCAAATCATAGTCAATTACAGCGCGAGCGTTGTTTGCCTCACGGCATCGTCCCGTCTGTGTGCTTTAATTACAGGTAATATGAGGTGAGGATGCTCTGAATGCCAATGACGTTGAGCAGGTTAAACATAGAGTAGAGATGAGCTGAATTAATATTGTAACTAAATTGTGGATTGTTTGAAGGATTAGTCAATCTCATGGAATAATCATAAATGTTTGTTGAGCATCAAATCCTCATATGAGGATGATTTAGTGAAGGATCATGTGACCATTTGATCAAATAAATTAAGCTGGCTGTGAGAGCAGCTCAAAGCTCAGGAGATGCTGTCAGAAAGCAGTGCATTCTGGGAGATGTTCCTGACTGCTGATCTGACTCACGATCTGCACCTGGATTGTGTTCTTTAGCGTGGTGTGTGAACTCACGTCACAGGTCGTTTGCTGCAGAGATGTAGCTGTTTTTATATAGAAAACAATATAGACCTAGAGACAACATATAGACATATAGATAACATATATGTATAGACATATAGATAACATATAGACAACATATAGACATATAGATAACATAGACGTATAGACATATATATATATATATATATATATATATATATAGACATATAGATAACAGTAGTATAGACGTATAGACAACATATAGACATATAGATAACATATAGACATATAGATAACATAGACCTATAGACAAATAGATAACGTATAGACAACATATAGACATATAGATAACAGACATATAGATAACATAGACATATAGAAAACATATAGACAACATATAGACATATAGATAACAGACGTATAGACATTATATATATATATATATATATAACATATAAATGTATAGACAACAGACGTATAGACATTATATATATATAACATAGACATTTAGACAACATATAGACATATAGATAACATAGACGTATAGACATATAGATAACGTATAGACAACATATAGACAGATAACAGATGTATAGACATATAGATAACATATAGACGTATAGACAACATAGTAGTATAGACATATAGATAACGTATAGACAACATATAGCCGCATAGACAACCTATAGGCATATAAATAACATAGATGTATAGACATATAGATAACGTATAGACAACATATAGACATATAGATAGCATAGACATATAGATAACATAGACATATAGACAACATATAGACATATAGATAACAGACGTATAGACAAAATATATATATATAAAACATAGATGTATAGACAACATATAGACATATAGATAACATAGATGTATAGACATATAGATAACATAGACGTATAGACATATAGATAATATATAGACGTATAGACAACATATAGATGACATAGTAGTATAGACATATAGATAACGTATAGACAACCTATAGACATATAGATAACATAATATAGATATATAGATAACGTATAGACAACATATAGGCATATAGATAGCATAGATGTATAGACATATAGATAATACATATAGACGTATAGACAACATATAGACATATAGATAACATAGACAGATATATAGATAATGTATACACAACATATAGATGTATAGACATAGACAAAATATAGAAGTATAGACAGATGGGTCATTTGCTGCAGAAATGTAATTGTTTTATATATAAAACAGACATATAGATGTATAGACATAGACGTATAGATGTATAGACATACTGTATAGATGTATAGACGTATACATATATGGACTTATAGACGTGTAGATGTATAGAGGTATAGACATATGGACGTATAGACATAGAGACGTATAGATGTGTAGACACAGATGTATTATGTACCTAGATATATAGACATAGATCTAAAGACATTTAGACGTATAGATGTGTAGACACAGATGTATTATGTACCTAGATATATAGACATAGATCTATAGACATTTTGACGTACAGATGTATAGACGTAGATGCATTGACATATAGATATATAGACATACTGACGTATGTATAGATGTAGACGTATAGACATTGATGTGTAGATGTATAGACACATTGATGTATAGACCTAAATATATAGATGTAAATGTATAGATGTATAGACATTTTGACGTGTAGACGTACAGACATATATATGTATAGACGTGTCGACGTATAGACATATAGATGTATAGGCGTAGATGCGTAGACATATAGATGTATAGACGTATATACATATAGACGTGTAGACATATAGATATATAGATGTATAGACGTATAGACATATAGAAGTATTGACATATAGAAGATCAAATAAAGGAAGCTTAAGAGCATAAGTTTAACCCTTAAATGCATCAATGTTTCGCCATTCATCATTACATAATCGGGTCTTCCTGCTCTATATCTAACACGGATGGATCTCTACCTGTCACGATAATATAAAACTCTCCTGATATTAGACTAACAATTACAGAAGAATCAAATCAAGCATATTCCGTTACCTTTTGGTGTTTGAAAGGGTTCAGTTTGAGCAAATGTTTTATACCATCATCACTGTCCTCATCAGAGCTCATTTCTCCAGTACATTCAGCATCTGGACCATATTTGCCATCTCAAACATAATCTCCAAAATCAATGTTTTGATCGCTGACAGCTTCTTCCCCAGATCGATGCCACCATCAGTGACAGTGAAAAGTGACAGTGTTCAGTTCAGTAAATCTCTGGATCAAGTTTTGCTGATGATGCTTCCCATTCTTTTGTTTTCTGCCTGCGGTGACTATGAGTGAAACGTCACTCCATCATTGTGTTCCAGACATCACCACCTTGAGGAATAAAGGGGAACTGCACTTATTCAGTCATCAAAGAATCAATTATTGTTGTGCAGAAAAATTATGCTCTATTACATACCTCGGGTCATTAGTGACCCTATACGCTCTAAAAAATGTTGTTTTAACCCAGTGAATGAATTGGGTTGTTTTAACCCAGTAAATGGGTAGTTTTAACCCAGTAAATGGGTTGTTTTAACCCAGAAATTGGGTTGTTTTAACCCAGCAATTGGGTTGTTTTAACCCAGTGAATAGGTTGTTTAAACCCAACAATTGAGTTGTTTTAACCCAGTAACCCAGTAAATGGGTTGTTTTAACCCAGTAAATGGGTTGTTTTAACCCAGTAAATGAGTTGTTTTAACCCAGCAATTTGGTTGTTTTAACCCAGTGAATAGGTTGTTTTAACCCAACAATTGGGTTGTTTTAAACCAGTAAATGGGTCGTTTTAACCCAGTA
>CM042241.1:70345786-70363286 GCA_023566225.1 Romanogobio albipinnatus | reverse complement strand
ATAAGGATTATAAAGGCTTCAAGTAAAGTGTTTCTACACCATTTGTTTTCAGTGCACATCGAGTTCATATTGAGACCTCACTGACCAATACACACCTGCTCTAAAGTCAATAGCGCAGTGTTTGTGTGTTATTTAAAGAGTGTGTTAGTGATATGAGCCTATAGGCGGTGCACAACACACACACACTCTGATTATTACACACACACAGGGACGCACAGCAGCACACACACACACACACACACACACACTGGTTATTACACACACAGGGACGCAGCACACACACATTTAAATATTAAAAATAAAAGGATTACGCTGTAAAAGATTATTATTGTGTACATAAAGATAAAAATGTCATAATGGATAGTCATTGCATGTATCAGAATGACCTATTTGCAGCAATGACCAATGACATTGGCTACTTGTTTGACCAATCGTGGCAATACACACACACACACACACACATATTTAAACTGACTCGTGTCTATATTCCTCATGTAAATAGTGAATCCGCCATGGCGGGAGCGCAACTGGCTTTTAAATGGAAAGGGAGATGAGAAGCCGATACGGAAGTGAGTTAAACTGCAGTTCATGGACTGGCCACTAGAGACTCCAGAAGGAGCAGAATCTCATTGAGCTCATGTTAAAAAGCCCAACTTTACAGCAGAAGAACACATGTTTACAGTCTGGGACAAACTGTGCTTTTGGTCTGTACGGCTAATTTTGCCCTTCATGACGACTGTGAGGGGGGGAATGTTTTTATAACTCATTCGTTTACATTATATAAAGCCTTAAAGTTCTGCATAATTAAGGGCGTGGCCACTTTGAGTGACAGGTGGATTGCCGTTTGTCTGCTGTCTGTTAGTCATCACCTCAAGATGGCGACGGCCAGCTCGACCCGACTTTACGCTTCAAAACTGCTCTTCAGAATCCTACGGGTGACGTCACGGATATTTTTTTACAGTCTATGGGGACAACCCTTTTGGATCATGTGCCGGATGCGCAGACCGTTTTTTTCCCCGTTGTTAAACTAGAAAAAGCGGATTTCGGACACGCCCGAAGTGCTTCAAACCATGAGCTCAGATCATTAAAATATGGCCCTATGATTGTGATGATATTGATGCATTTTAGCATGTTATTTTCCTGTGTATTACCGTGCAGCTGCTTTG
This sequence comes from Romanogobio albipinnatus, assembly GCA_023566225.1. Classification (NCBI taxonomy): domain Eukaryota; kingdom Metazoa; phylum Chordata; class Actinopteri; order Cypriniformes; family Gobionidae; genus Romanogobio; species Romanogobio albipinnatus. The sequence goes on along the minus strand of CM042241.1, from coordinate 70,362,120 downwards.
AAACAGTGTGTATTGTATAAAGCGCTGTGATAAATAACTGTGTGTTTCTCTCTCTTTCCCAGCCGTGCTTCAGGTGTCAATATCACTCAATAAAGTGGAGCTGAGCGTCGGAGAGTCTAAGTTCTTCACATGCACAGGTAAGAATGTGTTCTCAAGAATCACACCAGGGTTTTTGAAAGCCTCTTCTGCTCATTTAGTTGATCAAAAAGAGAGTAAAACAGTGAAATATTATTCCAGTGTAGATCAGCTGTTCTCTATGTGAATATATAGATTTATATCCTGTGAGCAAAGCTGCATTTATCTTCATTACTCCAGTCTTCAGTGTCACATGATCCTTCACTAATCATCCTCATATGAGGATCTGATGATCAACACACATTTATGATTATTAATGTTGAAAACAGCCGTGATACATTTGATTTGTTCAGGATTCTTTGATGAATATAAAGTTCAAAAGAACAGCTTTTATTAGAAATAGAATCTTTTGTAACATTATAAATGTCACTTTTGATCACTGTAATGCGTCCTTATAAAGAGAGCCCAAGTTTCTGAACTTATGAAATGAGTCTCGGCAGACTCACAATTATCTTCAGAAATATTCAGTGCTACTGAAAATGCAGTAAACATGAAAAAAATTACGCTCAAGGCAACAATTATGCAACACAGTAAATGTCTGTTTTTTCTATAATGAACACAGGACAATTATAAAATGTAACATGAGAGAACGAGTTACAAAAATATGTTCAATTATTCACAATAATCTCTCATTATAATTTTAGGAATATGAATATGATCTCACAGTGTAGTACACAGATTCTAGACAGAAAATGAAGATTTTTCTGTTCTGATTGCAGAAATAAGAGAAAAGTGCAGTAATAATATTCAGTATGTTCAGTGGGATAGTCTTTACAAGCCTTGACTTTATCGTGTTTGTGTTTTATTGTGTGTGTGTGCTGATAATACTAACAATCATACAACACACAATAACAGTATCCGAGCAGAACTGAAGGTCACTGATGTTATTGTGTTTAGAAACAAGACATGAGCATAATGTCACAGACACACAACAGAACTGTATTACGTCTTCTTTCACACAGCAGCAGAAAACGGCTGTCAGTCCTGTATTTAACTTAAGCATCATGCAATCCCGATGAGAAATGCATCACGTATATCCATAGCAGAAAAGACAATCACAGAATGCATCTTTGGAAAAAAAAAGTATGCAATGCTGATTGTAATTGTAAACATAGCGGCGAGCAGCCATTATCAGGGCCAAGCGCAAAGAAGACAATAAGACATGCCAACACGGCTGGGAGTCTCAGACCAACTGCAACAATGAGCCATTAAAGACATTTAAGGATGATTTCAGGCATAATGTCTGATCATATAGTCAAATAGTCAGTAATAATATGATTTAATGGTTTATCACTTTCGACCAATAGGTGGCGCAGTTTCAAAATTGATGTGGTGTGGTCAGAGTGAGGCGATAATGACATGAAAAGTTTGGTGTCATTATGCCAAAGCATTGCAGAGATACAGCCTCAAGAGTCACTTCAACATGAAATCAATAACCTTTTGCTGTCATGGTTTGAAGATGATACGATTCGATTTTGGTGAAAATTGGAGAAACGGTTCTAGTAGGAATTTGAAAAAGTAGGTTTTTAAAGGAAATCAAAATGGCGGACAGGAAAAATTGGTATCTATGTTCTCGGCATGCCCCAAGGAATCTATTAAGATCTATTATTTCATTACAATAGGCAAATTTTTAGCATTTTTGGAAATTTCATTATAATTTTTGCCCCAAAACATCATCAGGGCATGGTGCCGATGACACATACCGAGTTTCGTAACAATACGCCAATGCGGTCGTAAAATATAGCATGTTATGACAAAATTCTAAATGGCTGATATGGGAAAATATATTGCACTGAATCTAAAGAGACCAGTTTTGTGAATTTTGGCATTCAGCAAAAAATCCTGACCACTAGGTGGCACTGCGCCAAAACAACCATTTCTAGGGTTTACAAAGAATGGTGTGAAAAGGGAAAAACATCCAGTATGCGGCAGTCCTGTGGGCCAAAATGCCTTGTTGATGCTAGAGGTCAGAGGAGAATGGGCCGACTGATTCAAGCTGATAGAAGAGCAACTTTGACTGAAATAACCACTCGTTACAACCGAGGTATGCAGCAAAGCATTTGTGAAGCCACAACACGCACAACCTTGAGGCGGATGGGCTACAACAGCAGAAGACCCCACCGGGTACCACTCATCTCCACTACAAATAGGAAAAAGAGGCTACAATTTGCACCAGCTCACCAAAATTGGACAGTTGAAGACTGGAAAAATGTTGCCTGGTCTGATGAGTCTGGATTTCTGTTGAGACATTCAGATGGTAGAGTCAGAATTTGGCGTAAACAGAATGAGAACATGGATCCATCATGCCTTGTTACCACTGTGCAGGCAGGTGGTGGTGGTGTAATGGTGTGGGGGATGTTTTCTTGGCACACTTTAGGCCCCTTAGTGCCAATTGGGCATGGTTTAAATGCCACGGCCTACCTGAGCATTGTTTCTGACCATGTCCATCCCTTTATGACCACCATGTGCCCATCCTCTGATGGCTACTTCCAGCAGGATAATGCCCCATGTCACAAAGCTCAAATCATTTCAAATTGGTTTCTTGAACATGACAATGAGTTCACTGGACTAAAATGGCCCCCACAGTCCCCAGATCTCAACCCAATAGAGCATCTTTGGGATGTGGTGGAACGGGAGCTTCGTGCCCTGGATGTGCATCCCACAAATCTCCATCAACTGCAAGATGCTATCCTATCAATATGGGCCAACATTTCTAAAGAATGCTTTCAGCACCTTGTTGAATCAATATATACAGTATATGTATATATATAGTATGTTTAATGGCTTGGGCTCTTGATTTTCTCTGCCCACCTGTTGGAACGCAGTGATTAACTTTTCCATCGGCCGATTACCCACATGCACGACACAGTGTTGCCATGACAACACATTGATTTCTCTCCACCGTTCATACACCAGCCGCCCTTAAATGCATTCGCTTCTGTGGATTTGACTGCGTCTGAGCGGCAAGCGTCTCGGTGGAGCTCCGTCAATACACATCGCAGGAAGAAATTGATCAGAGCGCACGACTGAAGGGTGAGTGGGCGTCACGAGCGGCCGTCTGCCCCACCGGCCATAGAGACATCATAAATAATTTCCTAAGGACAGGAAGCACTTCAGCATGGTGGTAGCCGTAAGCCGTTTGGGGTTGTCTAAGGTTACAAATACAGTTTCTCGTGTGATGGTCGAAAACACATGGACTTTTAATGCCATCTGTTGTGCTCAAACTGTGCATTGGAAATAAATGAGAAGTGAGAAAAACCTGTGGGATGGGTTTAAATGTTAGTTTAGCCAAAACTCTGTCATCATCCAATCTCCCTCGTGTCATGAAGTTTCGACCGTGATCAGAGGCTCAGAAAGCCTCATTATAGCAGCATGACACCAGTCTGAATGTGAATACATCTGGTAATGACACCACGCATAAATGCACTACGGTGAGAAGATGTCAGCTAATGGCACATTAAATCTGTGTCACTGATTTCAACCGAATTTGAATATATTGAATGAGTCATATGGGCTAATTTTATGATATGGCTCATTTCTGGAGCTTAGTGGTGCTTGGTGGCTCAGGTGGTGTTGATCACATTTTAAATCTATACATTTGGCACTTTTTATACAAAAATCAGTTTGTGCATTTCCTGAATCGAACCCTTGACCTTTGTGTTGCTGCACTGTAAAATAAATCTGTGACATTTACAGTAAAAATGGCAGCTATGGTTACTCAACTATAAAATACAAAACATTAAGTTTAAAAAAACATATATTTCATTAACTGATATAATGTTAATATATCAACCTACTGAAGTAGGCTACTAAATAATGTCCTGTAATCAAAGTTGAATGTTTTATATATATATAAATATATATATATTGGTGGCCAAAATAATTAGAACACCTGACAGATCTGAAAATATTTACCTTTTTTTGCCTCTAAAACATAATTTCATTTCATAATGTTCATGAAGCTACATGAATGATGACGTACTCTTTTGCATTCCATGTATAAAAAATAACATCATTTGCGTTTAAAACAACACAATGTGGATGAGGAAAAACTTTTGGTGAATTGTTAAAGAGTACTCTTTTGAAATCTTTTTGGTCACTGAAAACATGGTTAAAAGAGCTTAAAAGAGCTTGGTTAAAAAAAAATATATAGCTGCAAGCAGCCATTAATGGGCCAAGCACAAGTCATGCCATCATGGCTGGCCATCAGACCAACTGCAACAATGAGCAATTAAATACATAAATATGTTAAATACATATTAAGATTTTTGGCAAAATGGCTCAAATACAATCACTAGTAATGTGATTTAATGGTTTATCATATTCAACCAATAGGTGGCGCAGTTACAAGACTGATGTGGTGTGGTCAGAGTGAGGTGACAATGACACGTGCAAAGTTTGGTCTGAAAACGCTACAGCATTGCAGAGACATTTTGGCATCATGCCTCAACTTTGTTGCTGCGGTATACGAAAACGGTTTCGTCTATCAACACAAAGTCCATCAATTTTGCCGGCACAGTCTGAAGATGATACGATTCGATTTAGATGAAAATTGGACAAACGGTCTCGGAGGATTTTGAAAAGTACTTTTTAGAAGAAAATCAAAATGGCGGACAGGTTAGGCTGACTATGGCTATATTGACATCTATGTTCTCGGCATGACCCAAGGAATCTATCAAGCTAATCAAAAGTTATAAGCATTTTTGAAAATTTCATTATAACTTCAGGGCGTGGTACCGAAGACAGAATATACCAATGTGTTCGTAAAATATAGCGTTTTTATGACAAAATTCAAAATGGCCGACACCTAAAATAGTCAATATGGGGAAATTTTATATCGTTCGACTTGCCATGCTCCACCACATCTAAAGAGTCAAATTTTATCTAAAGCCAAACCGTTTAGAAGTTATAAGCAAAAATGTCTGTTATTCATATCTCCTGACCACTAGGTGGCACTGCGCCAAAACTGTGCAGGTAGTCTCAGGTCATTATTGCCATAAAACACACCAAATTTGGTCTGAAAATTGCATTGCAGAGATACAGCCTCAGAGTCATTTTGGCATCATGCCTAAAATTTGTTCAAATCAACACAAAGTCCATAACTTTTTGCCGGCACAGTCTGAAGATAATACAATTCGATTTTGGTGAAAATCGGACAAACGGTGTAGGAGGAGTTAGAAAAAGCAGACAGGAAGTTTTCAAAAGTCTGACTATGGCAAAATTGATATCTATGTTCTCGACAGGACCCAGGGAATCTATCAAGACCAGTTCATTACAATAGGCAAAGCTAATCAAAAGTTATTAGTGTTTTTGAAAAAATCATAAATTTTGACTACAAGGGCGTGGTGCCGAAGACACGTACTGAGTTTCGTAACGATATGCCAATGTGTTCGTAAAAAATATAGAATTTTATGACAAAATTCAAAATAATCAACATGAGAAAATTGGGTATAGTTCGACTCGGCATGCTGCAACAACTCTAAAAAGAAATTGCAACAGCATCTAAATTTTCCATATCTCCTGAACACTAGGTGGCACTGCGTCAAAACTGTGCGGTTAGCCTCAGGTCATGGTTGTCATAACACACACCAAGTTTGGTCAGAATTCGCTAAAGTATTGCGGAGATATAGTCTACACTCATTTTGGGGTGCTCTTCATCAAATTTGTTTGCGTGTTATTCAAGAACGGTTCGTCAAATCAGCTTCAATTCTGTAACTTTTTGTCAGCATGTTCTGAAGATGATCTGGTTCAGTTTTCATGAAGATCAGACAAACAGTCTAGGAGGAGTTTGAAAAAGTAGATTCGTAGGAAAATTGATGGAAAAGAGGAGTTTCTAGCCCTTACAGTTCAAAAAGTATTAGCATAAACGTGAGCAATTTTGAACAGTCGGTGGCGCTAGAGGGATTGAGTTAGAGACTCCAAAATGGCTATGGTGACAGTTCAGACTGTCCTCTATCAGTGTGCCCAATGTCATAACTTTCCCGCAAGCGGTTCCATGAGCTGCCATAGACTCAAGAGCGGAAGAAGAAGAAACACAGGAAAAACAATAATAACAACGCCAACGGATACACATGTGCAAATTCATGCATGATGCATAACCTCAATGAACCTCCACTGTGTTTCTCACCTGTTCTGTCCATGCAACTCTCATCTTTCTAACACCATAACCTTTGAACCCGCTAACTACCATCTCCCCGTCCCTCCATACGTGACCTGCCCCGGGACTCTAGTGCTTTTGCGGGGAGCTTCAAGAGTTCAGGCCCTAGTGATTGCAGAGGGCCAGAAATATCGACTCCCACACGGCTGCTTTATGACCTTTAGCCGAGCAGCTTTACAGTCGAGAGCTCCTGGAGTTTGCATATGGCTCCCGCTAATTCCCCATGTGGCCCCTCATTAAAGTCACGGCCGCCAGAGCCAAAGTGTAAAGCCAAGTGAGACGGAACATCAGAATCGGGTTGTATGGAAGCATGCATGTGATATGTCAAACAAGCTTTTACATCTAATTGACTGTATGTTGGTTTTATGTTTTTTTCAGCCATCGGTGAGCCGGTCAGCATAAACTGGTTCAGTCCTCAAGGCGAGCGCATCATCTCAAACCAGAGAGTGATCGTGCATACAGAGGGCGTGCGGTCCAGGCTGACCATCTACAACGCCATCATCGAGGATGCTGGGATATATCGATGCCAGGCTGTGGACGCCAGAGGACAAAGCCAGGAGGCCACAGTGGTGCTGGAGATTTACCGTGAGTCCCCACACCACACCAAGTCATGAGGGACGGGAACAGAATGCTAATGGAACTGGATAAATGTACAAATTTAAGAAGAAAAATCTCATTCATATTATATATAATATCTCCCATGAATGCTGTGGTGTTGCTCGGCGGAGTTGAGCTTGAAGGGGAGATTTATGCAGATTTTATTGATATTATAAAGGCATATTTAAAGGAAGGCACTCTGAAAGAATCCTTGTGATGATTCTAATCTGCCACAGCCACACACCTTTCCCCTCCGCAGATCTTCCCCAAAGCACGATTTCATCCGCGATGGAGGAAATTAGCCGAGACCCGTGAGGTTAAAAGTGGCCAGAGCTGGCACATTTTCATTTAAGACAGAATAGCATTACTTACTGTAGTCTCATTCTCAGACTGTGTGCTGACCATCTCGTGCATTCTGCACATAATTATTGCAAAAAATTGGCAGATTTAAGCTGATTGGCTGGCTTTAACTTCCAGGAGTCACATTGCACTATTTTGGGAAAAATTATTCTCTGGATCTGCCAAAATTTCTCAGGTTAACGACATCAAATATTTAAAAAATACTGAGAGTTTTGCTCAGCTTGTAATGAAACTTAAAAAACAAGACCTTCCCCGACGACTTAGGTTGTGTGTGAAAGCCTGTAGATGTTTATGTGAAGGACTCGGGACGTTTTTTGCCAGGAAAATCAAAATATTTTCCCGAGAGCTTCTCTTCCGTTCAATGACACGCTTATACAATGTTCAGGGTAACACTATTTTGGGAATAACTATTCTCTGGATCTGCAAAAATCGCTCGGGTTAATGACATTAAATCTTTAAAAGATACTGAGAGTTTTGCTCAGCTTGAATGAAACTCAACAAGACCTTCCCCAACTTCCTAGGTTGTGTATGAAAGCCTATAAACTGATATTTATGTGAAAGACTCGGGACGTTTTTGCCCGGAAAATAAAAAAATGTAACAGTTACGCCCCCGAGAGCTTCTCTTCCGTTTAATGACACACTTATACAATGTTCAGGGTAACACTATTTAGGGAATAACTATTCTCTGGATCTGCCAAAATCGCTCAGGTTAATGGCATTACATCTTTTAAAGATACTGAGAGTTTTGCTCAGCTTGTAATGAAACTCAACAAGACCTACTCCAACTTCCTAGGTTGTGTATGAACGCCTATAAACTGATGTTTATGTGAAAGACTCGGGGACGCTTTTGCCCGGAAAATCAAAAGGATGTAACAGTTACGCCCCCGAGAGCTTCTCTTGCGTACAATGGCACATTAAATAAATGCTTATACAATGTTCTGGATAACACCGAAATAGTCATTCTGTACTGTAATGGTAGTGTTAATATTGTCATCTATTTTTAATTTAGTCTTAGTCTTGTGCCAAATATCCTTGTTAGTTTTAGTCAAATTTAGTCATTCACATATCTTTGTTAGTCAAGTTTTAGTCGACTAAAAGTCTCGTCATTTTAGTCTAGTTCTAGTCAAAAGAAAACTCAATATATTGTGTGGCAAAATAAGTTACATAAAATATATATATCCTGCATAATGTATGTGCCACAACACCATAGCTAACTGGTAGATTTACAAAAAATCAGCATTAGCTTATGAGACGATGGGCACAAATATCGATTTCAATCTTGATTCAGTATGAATTCATATGTGTATAGCCTACTGTACATGCGTATAAGGAAAAATAATTTTTGTTACGAACTGCTCTGAGACAGAAGGGTTGAGAATCCAAATGCAGCTTTATTTGAGGGCAATCCAGAGGCGTAATCCAATGTACAGGCAAGAGTCATATACAGGCAGGCAGTCCAAACAAAGAAACAAACAAACAAACAAAACAGGCAGGGACCAGAGGCAAGAGAGTAATCCAGGGAACAGGGCAAGAAATCCAAAACAAGAAAACCAGGAGACAAGAAAACCAGGGGCATGCTCAGAATTGCAGTGTAACACTTAAACAAGACTTCGCGGTGAGTGAATGAATGACCATGGTATAAATAGACAGAGACTAACAGGATGGTGAGACACAGGTGAATGCAATCAGTGAATGAGGTACAGGTGAATGTGATCAGTGATAAGTGATGATGAGTCCGGGCAGTGAGTTATGGGAAATGTAGTTTGTGAGTGATCATAGTCTTATGTGTGGAGTGCCCTCTGGTGGCTCTCAAGGGCACTCCAGCTGGTAATCGTTACAATTTTACACTTTTTGGGGGTTAAATTATATTTTCTTGCATTCTTTAATATTCACTATTATTAACATTTTAAAATTTCACAAATTTGAACAAATAAGTAAGCAGTTATGATCTGCAATACTTTTTTGAGCAACTAGACTACACGTGTATATTGATTAAAGATTACCTAATGGCATTACAAATGAGAAAATTATTTTTTTTAATTCTCTATTTTAACCTTAATTACTGCACTAATTGTAGTATAAATAATACAAATATTAGAAGAAACATGTTTTAAGTGGTCATTAATGGACCATAATTATTACACAAATAGTATTTAGTACCAAAAGATCTCCTCAAAATTTTCTGTAAATATTATTGAACTAAAATATAGGCTATTTATTTTAAAAATAGTTAAGGTGTATGGTCACATTTGACCACCAATGAGTATGAGTGTGACCAATTAGTAAAGAATACCTGAGGGCTAAATACAAGAAAAACATTCACATAATTAATGTTAACAATGTTGATCTCCATCACTCTCCATAATATAATGATACTGTAACGTACTGGTTGACGTAATAATCAATGCACACTATGCTGTACTGTTTACCAAAAAAAGGGATCGTTGATGAACATATTTAGTCTCGTCTCGTCTGACGAAATGAACACTAGTGTCATGCAAAGAAAAGGGATTCATTCAGACTATAGACTCGCATAGTCAAATCTATAGTCTGAGATATACTTCATAATCAAACTATCATAACGGACCTCATTTGTCGTCTTGCTGGCGCAAACATATCCCCATCGCTATGATCAGATGCTTTCTTGTGTGTATGCAAATATACATAATAATTATACACAGTAAAAGCTGAGAAAATCGTGTTTTTGTCAAAGACTACATCCAGATCCTAAAATGACAGAAACCATCTTTAGGAAACAATTATTTTAATTGTTTAGTGTGTCTCGCGTCCATTCTAATACATGGAGAGGTGGGGTTTAGGAGCTATACTGGGACCGGCCACCGGGGGGCGATCGAGACGCGGAGGCTTCAGTTTCTGAGAGGAGCACTACAGGCTTGGATGAGATTCAAAGCGATGATCAAACACAGATGGAGTAGATCGAGTCCAAAAGCTTCACCGTCCGACTCCTATCGCTCGTCCTGGGGCGACATTTCATTCAGTAACATTAGCAAGTTGATTTATATGATGTTTAATGTTGTATGTGTAACCCCTCCTGCTCGAACCGCCCGCTCCAAGCGGGACTCGAACCCGGGTCAGTCGCTAGAGCGTCTCTTGAGATCAGAGGAGTGAGGTTTACTCGCACAGCGACTACTAGCTGGCCTCCGTTACATATGCGCCTGCTTATATGAGATCGCTCGTTTCTGCTTCTTCTTCGTCAGGAGATTCTGTACTCGTTGCGTTTTTGACTAAATCTACTTTTATCAACAAGACGGTTTCCTTTTCTCCGAAGTGAAAGGATGGAGTGGTTTCTGTCAGATGACCTTCAGTCTGTTTGGACCGTATTCTCCGCGGCGTCCTCGCGCTGAAATCAAGCCAGATCTTCAGTGTTTTCAGCGGGTCAATGAGGGTAAACGCTGAATAAATCCCTGTAATAGTCTCCGTGTAGAAACAAGCCCCAGCGCGCCGCTTTGCCCCGACCTCACAGCTCAAGCCAAATTATGAGATTCAGAACAGAAAAATAATTTCAGCCAACAGTGAGAGAGATCCTGTCTGTTTATAAGCACACTTCAGGAATTACTGAGAGGAGGAATGCCATCTCCAGCCGCGGCTCATCTGTAAGGGCAACAAAATATCCGTCCAAAACACAGACCTCTATATAAACTAAATCTATAATAAATTAGCCTGGTTAAAAACAGACCATTCTCAGTAGTAACTGAGTTATGGTCTGGCAAAGCTTCATAGACAAATCATTTCCAAAGGGGCGTCACCAATGGGCGTCGCTCAAATGCCTCTGGGCGCAATTGGATAGACCTAAAACCAATCAGAGCGATGAGGGAGATGACGTATGCAGAACGACGGAGAAACATCTCAGACTCTGGCCGTCTCTCAATATGCACTCTTGTCTGTACTTGTGTTCTCAAATAGGAAAGTCTCCGGTTTCCATTTCATAAATCTGGTCACCTTAAACCACATATTAATGTTTAATATATTATTTTTAAAATGTAAACGAAAAGAGGCAGGGTGTTTTGTACTTCGTTTTATTATACATATATAAGATAATCAATGTAGGCCTAGCTACGCCTGGACCACATTTGTGTGGCTATTATGTTAAAGTTTTTTTTTTTTTATTAACTGAGGCAGTGGTGTTTTATGACATATTTCGTATGTGAACGTCTGACTTACCAAGTTTGACTCCGGAGAACGAACTCCCGAGGACGGGAGGACACTCGTCCGCCTACTCTGCTAATGGACAAGCAGTTCTTGACAGTATCACTCAGTATATATTTGTATATTTTAGGCTACAATAAAACGAAATAATGATATTTTAAATATTAAACTTATTTATAAAACTTATATAAAATTATTATTATAGCCACACAAATGTAGTGCAGGCAATGCATATTATCTTCAATGTCTGTAGTCCAACTTTTATGATGGATAGATGCACTTTTATGATGGATGGATGCACTTTTATGATGGATAAAGACACTTTTATGATGGACAGATGCACTTTTATGATGGATAAAGACACTTTTATGATGGATAAATGCACTTTTATGATGGATAACGACACTTTTATGATGGATAGATGCACTTTTATGATGTATAAAGACACTTTTATGATGGATAAATGCACTTTTATGATGGATAAAGACACTTTTATGATGTATAAAGACACTTTTATGATGGATAAAGACACTTTTATGATGGATAAAGACACTTTTATGATGGATAAAGACACTTTTATGATGTATAAAGACACTTTTATGATGGATAAATGCACTTTTATGATGGATAAAGACACTTTTATGATGTATAAAGACACTTTTATGATGGATGGATGCACTTTTATGATGGATAGATGCACTTTTATGATGGATAAAGACACTTTTATGATGGATAGATGCACTTTTATGATGGATAAAGACACTTTTATGATGGACAGATGCACTTTTATGATGGATAAATGCACTTTTATGATGGATAGATGCACTTTTATGATGGATGGATGCACTTTTATGATGGATAGATGCACTTTTATGATGGATAACGACACTTTTATGATGGATAGATGCACTTTTATGATGGATAGATGCACTTTTATGATGGATAAAGACACTTTTATGATGTATAAAGACACTTTTATGATGGATGGATGCACTTTTATGATGGATAGATGCACTTTTATGATGGATAAAGACACTTTTATGATGGACAGATGCACTTTTATGATGGATGGATGCACTTTTATGATGGATAGATGCACTTTTATGATGGATAAAGACACTTTTATGATGGACAGATGCACTTTTATGATGGATAAATGCACTTTTATGATGGATAAAGACACTTTTATGATGGATAGATGCACTTTTATGATGGATGGATGCACTTTTATGATGGATAGATGCACTTTTATGATGGATAAATGCACTTTTATGATGGATAGATGCACTTTTATGATGGATGGATGCACTTTTATGATGGATAGATGCACTTTTATGATGGATGGATGCACTTTTATGATGGATAGATGCACTTTTATGATGGATAAATGCACTTTTATGATGGATAGATGCACTTTTATGATGGATGGATGCACTTTTATGATGGATAGATGCACTTTTATGATGGATAGATGCACTTTTATGATGGATGGATGCACTTTTATGATGGCTAAAGACACTTTTATGATGGACAGATGCACTTTTATGTATAAAAAACTTTATAAAACTTATATAAAATTATTATTATAGCCACACAAATGTAGTGCAGGCAATGCATATTATCTTCAATGCATGTTTATAACAAAACGAAATATATATAAAAAAACGGCCTCTTTTCGTTTACATAAAAAAAAAATAATAATAATAACATGTGTGCATATATAGGCTATGACCATCACAGTAATAAAATGAGATATGATATAAAACACAACCCAGTCTCTTTTTGTTAAATGTCAGTTTGTGTGATCAATAGCAATTATAAAAGTATAAGGAAAAGGTATAAGAAGCTAAACAATAAATAAAGCAATTCAGTCAAACAAAGTCAGCGCTAGGAGACTACAACGGTAACGTTTAATAGCTTACAAATATAAAGTTATGAAACTTCACTTTGCCCTCAGACAAAACGATCTGTCAGGGAACAAATTATCGATTAATGAGAGCAAAGATCAGCCGTTAGATCTACACAAGACGAGACGAATCATATCTGATGTCTCTTTATAAATCAACCACAGATTTGAGCTTTAAACTACTACATTCTCGCCTGAAAAGGACTTACAACTATATTTTGTGAAACATTAACACCACCAGAGGGCTCTCGCTAAGACCCATTCGTTTAGCCACAAAAGGGCCAAGCTGGTATCAGACTTTTGCCGAATCCAGTCGGTAAGACAGCGATAACATCTTTTTTAGATATGAAGGCTTCGAGTGTTGTTCTTTGCTCTGTGTGGAATGCTCTTCCTTTTTAATGGAAAGGAAAAGTTTAAATCGCTTAAAACAGACGTGATAGCTGATTCAAACGAGTGATGCTCCACGGCTGCATCAATCTTTGAAATGTACAGAATCTGCTTCACCATCGCACCAAATACTAAATGTGTTCAGAATTCTGCACTTTTATGATGGACAGATGCACTTTATTGATGGATAAAGACACTTTTATGATGGATAGATGCACTTTATTGATGGATAAAGACACTTTTATGATGGATAGATGCCCTTTACTGATGGATAAAGACACTTTTATGATGGATAGATGCACTTTTATGATGGATAAAGACACTTTTATGATGGACAGATGCACTTTTATGATGCATAGATGCACTTTTATGATGGATAAAGACACTTTTATGATGGATAGATGCACTTTACTGATGGATAAAGACACTTTTATGATGGATAGATGCACTTTTATGATGGATAAAGACACTTTTATGATGGACAGATGCACTTTTATGATGCATAGATGCACTTTTATGATGGATAAAGACACTTTTATGATGGACAGATGCACTTTTATGATGCATAGATGCACTTTTATGATGGATAAAGACACTTTTATGATGGATAGATGCACTTTTATGATGGATGGATGCACTTTTATGATGGATAAAGACACTTTTATGATGGATAGATGCACTTTTATGATGGATAAAGACACTTTTATGATGATAGATGCACTTTTATGATGGATGGATGCACTTTTATGATGGATAGATGCACTTTTATGATGGATAAAGACACTTTTATGATGGATAGATGCACTTTTATGATGGATAAAGACACTTTTATGATGGATAGATGCACTTTTATGATGGATAAAGACACTTTTATGATGGATAGATGCACTTTTATGATGGATAAAGACACTTTTATGATGATAGATGCACTTTTATGATGGATGGATGCACTTTTATGATGGATAGATGCACTTTTATGATGGATAAAGACACTTTTATGATGGATAGATGCACTTTTATGATGGATGGATGCACTTTTATGATGGATAAAGACACTTTTATGATGGACAGATGCACTTTTATGATGGATAGATGCACTTTTATGATGGATAAAGACACTTTTATGATGGATAGATGCACTTTTATGATGGATGGATGCACTTTTATGATGGATAAAGACACTTTTATGATGGATAAATGCACTTTTATGATGGATGGATGCACTTTTATGATGGATAAAGACACTTTTATGATGGATAGATGCACTTTTATGATGGATGGATGCACTTTTATGATGGATAAAGACACTTTTATGATGGACAGATGCACTTTTATGATGGATAGATGCACTTTTATGATGGATAAAGACACTTTTATGATGATAGATGCACTTTTATGATGGATGGATGCACTTTTATGATGGATAGATGCACTTTTATGATGGATAAAGACACTTTTATGATGGATAGATGCACTTTTATGATGGATGGATGCACTTTTATGATGGATAAAGACACTTTTATGATGGATAGATGCACTTTTATGATGGATGGATGCACTTTTATGATGGATAAAGACACTTTTATGATGGATAGATGCACTTTTATGATGGATGGATGCACTTTTATGATGGATAAAGACACTTTTATGATGGCTAGATGCACCTTTATGGCTCTTCTGTACAGGAGGCACATGTGAGATCACTGCGGTCTTTAATGTTGCTGTGTTTGTTTGGTCACAGAGAAGTTAACGTTCCGCGAGGTGAAGACGCCGCAGGAGTTCCGTCAGGCCGAGGACGCTGAGGTCATCTGTGATGTCATCAGCTCACCTGTGCCAGCCGTGTCCTGGTTCTACAAGAACAGAGAAATCACGTCCGAACCGAACAGTAAGAACTGAGACCCGCTTCATTTAAACCTGCTCACGTGGCCATCAAAAATCAACATTGTTTTATTTAAATTTAATAAATGCACTATATTTTAGTTTGATAATGTTTGTAATGTAATATTTTGTGTTTTTAGGTGGTTTTATGGTACTGAATTATATTAATGGAATAGTTAATCACTTGAGCGTACACCTAAAAATGAAATGTACAATTTCCATAAATCTGGAATGCTTTGGATCATAGACTTCAGTTTGGTCTCTTTTGTTAATGTTAAAAAATTTACACTAAAAAAAGTTGTAGAAATGTGTTTATTATTATGAAAAATGGACAAAAATACTATTGTTTTAATTTTATATGAAATATATACATTTTCCGAAACTTGTTTTACTTTACTTTTCATTTTTGACCATGAGGAGCACAAATGTGACTGTGTGTGTGTGTGTGTGTGTGTGTGTGTGTGTGTGTGTGTGTGTGTGTGTGTGTGTGTGTGTGTGTGTGTGTATATACTGTTCATAAATACATATACACACACACACACACACATATTTTTATAAACTTTTATGTTTGATGCATAAAGCAATAAATTACATTCAGTGTCTGCTTTAATCTGCGATTCATTGATTTGATCAATTGCATCCAACAACAGTTTATAAATGTGTGTGTGTGTGTGTGTGTGTGTGTGTGTGTGTGTGTGTGTGTGTGTGTGTGTGTGTGTGTAGATACTGCACATAAATACACACACA
>CM042241.1:70325786-70343286 GCA_023566225.1 Romanogobio albipinnatus | reverse complement strand
GATCCAACAAGAGGCAGTAAGAACAAACACTAGATAAAGGGTAAGCACTCAAACAAAAGTGGGAACAGGTGTCATCGCAAGGCAGCGAGGCGCTGATTGCGATGACTAACAGGTGCAGGTAGACAGAGAGAAGATGAGCCTAACGAACGAGTGAGAGTGTGTGTGTGTGTGTGTGTGTGTGTGTGTGTGTGTGTGTGTGTGTGTGTGTGTGTGTGTGTGTGTGTGTGATGGGTAGGTTTAGGGATAGGGGCAGTGTAGGGGGATAGAAAATACGGTTTGTACGGTATAAAAACCATTACGCCTATGGAATGTCCCCACATTTCACAAAAACACCCCTGTGTGTGTGTGTGTGTGTGTGTGTGTGTGTGTGTGTGTGTGTGTGTGTGTGTGTGTGTGTGTGTGTGTGTGTGTGTCTGAAACAATCAGGAAGGAGAGTGAGTGAAGAAAAGGATAGTGAGAAGCAAAGAGAAAGAACCTGACACATGACACCAGACGATGAATAAGGGTCTTATCTAGCCAAACAATCGGTCATTAAAAAAAAATAAACATAAAATAAAGTTTGTTTTATAAGCACAAATGCTCGCCTTGCTCTGTTCTGTGATGCGCGTTCGCGACGTCACGTAATACGCAATTACGGACGGTGTCTCCAGTTAATTTGGGGCAACTACAAAACACCTCTAAAACGCTGTTGCTCGGTAACGGTGGGAATCCATTTTGTTTGCCACTGTACAGCCCTGATTAAACCCATGCAATTTGTGCCGTATAGGTCTACCTGTCTCAGACTGTGTGTCTCACACACACTCACATATGGCCATAAACAGCAGTGATGAGTTTCTGATGTCTGTGTTTCCCTCTCTTCCTGAAGGCAGATTTCAAGTCCTTCCCACCAACAACCTGCAGATCCTGCGAGTGAGCAAAGCTGACGAGGGTGTGTATCGCTGCGAGGCGCGCGTGGAGGCCCGCGGAGAGATCGATTTCAGGGACATTGTGGTGCTGGTGAACGGTAAGAGCTATCGTTCCCTGCGTGGAGACACGTGCACTTCCTCGCCGAGCTCTGAACAGCTCAATAACCGTACAGCACTCGACTGTACAAGAGTTTCAGTGTCACGCTGGAGCTCATCGATTCAATCAGAGCTTAAGAACCCTTTACGTCTCCTTTAATAAAGCCTGTCAGTGGAGAAGATTCTGCACTTTGTGAAGTTGAAGAAACAATGAGTCGCTGATAAACTGATAGAAGGAAATCTTTTAAAGACCATCAGAACAAGTGAAGCTGTATTAACAGTAGGGATGTCAGTTTACACAATTTGCCATAAACAAATGTTGTTTAAATTAACGATCATTTAATTGATTAATCGTTAACCTTAACCGCTTAAATCCGAAGTGGTGTGCGCTACTAAGTTCTCACGTTACTCTCATCCGTCACTCGGGTCATTTTGACCCAATTTTTCATCGGAGTGGTCCAAGACCTTAGGACTTTTGTTGCACTTATTTGTTTATTTGTTTTATTTATTCGGATCCCCATTAGCTATGCCCAAGAGCACAGCTAGTCTTCCTGGGGTCCACATAAAAACATACATTATTTATTATGACATGCACAAAGGACAAAAATCACGAATACACACACAAAAAAAAACTGGATTCGAGGAGTTTATGTGGTTGAAATTTAAAAAAGTAACGAATCTTTCCCTCGCGGGTCAATTTGAACCCCTTAGGAATGAACAGAATGCGAGGAATTCTTCAGTACACAGAAAAACTGCTAAAATTCAAAAGAAACTTTACCAAAAAAATGCTTTTATAATGTCTACACCCAAGCGCACGCATAAAGCTAGCCGCAAATCATTGGCAAAAGTAATGATTATGAATGTGTCTGGAAAAAATAGCAATGAGACATTATTATTTTAATTGTTTGTATTGAAGATAACATTCAAGATGTCTTATAAGTGAAAATATAAGTAAAAATATATCAAATATAAAAATATTATAAGTGAAAATATGGTGAGATGGTGGTCCAGTGGGTTAAACCATAGAACTGATATGCAGAAGGTTGCTGGTTCGATCCCAGCGGTCACCACCAGTGTGTCCTTGAGCAAGGCACTTTACTCCATGTTGCTCCAGGGGGATTGTCCCTGTAACAAGGGCACTGTAAGTCGCTTTGTTATAAAAGCGTCTGCCAAATGCATAAATGTAAATGTAAATAAGTGGATGCAAAAATGAGAACGATAACTGCAGAAGTGGAGTGAGTGAAATGAGTGAAAAGAATTGCTCCGCCTTAAAAATACGGCCTTTTGGCCCCGCCTGTTTAAAAAAAAAATTCTTGCTTTGCAAAATGGTACTCAAACCAGTCAAGTAATGTTAACTCGGGTTTTCTGAGTAACGAAGGCATAGAATGCAAACAGTATAGATTACTAAATTGATTTAAGTTCAACAAATTATTGGACATTAAGTAAAGTTAACTAAAAAGTTAACAACTGTAGGATTTTACAGTGGCTTTGCAGGTTCTGATACGTCTGTAAACCAACATAAACCAGCCTGAAGAGACCAGTAAAGCAGGCGTTTCACATTACCAATACTCACATAGTTTATCATCTCAGCATCTTTACACTCAATTTTCTGCTGACTAGAGTTGTGACTAAATGTTTCAATTAACACACTCTTCATGCTTCTGTGAGTCACAAGCGAACGGCGACCTTATCTTCACGAAACACCGCCTGTCTTTTGAACTCATTCGTTTACCTTGTTCCGCGAAATGAGCCGTCGTCAGGATGTGATAGCGCCGAGCTCTGCCTGAACGGACACAATAGTATTTGCTCAACTCATACTTCTTTAAACTGATGTAATAGCATGCAAAGAAGAAAAAAACCATATTGCGTTCAATTTAGCATCACCACTTATAGCTCTCAGGAAGATCCAATAAGTTCGCTCAATGAGGCGCATCCTATTATCCCGGAGACATGGCAAGCGCCGTCTGCCACGGAAACAGAACAACCTGCTGCTTAAATCACTTAGCAAGCGCTGACTAGGAAGCGACAACGCCTGAGTCTCGCATCCAAGACCAGAGATTGCATCCAGAATTTTCCCCTAGATTCATTCCCAGCCTTGGCTGAGCGTCATGGATCGCCCCGGCGTGTTGGAGCGCCATCCATCCGCCATTATAATGAAATGCCCCTTTCTGCTTTGACCTTCCTTATTGAATTAGTGTGGTCATTCTGCATATACACGCCATCTGTTTGAGGCTAGCCTGGAAGATTATAGAGGCTCTTTGAGAGAAATATGATTGGTGATTGTGTTATTTAAATGCTTTAGCATGCAAACAGTATCACAGAAAAGAAGTTATGTCTCAAAATGTATTTATAGGAGTCGATGATGAATATGACGCAGGACTAAAGAATGAGTTAGAATGACCCTAAAATTCAAGATATATGGGGCAAAAATGCCTGTTTAAATTTTTTGTCTCATATTTACCATGATATAGTTATAGCTACATCACACGAATAACAAGCGCAATATCACACGTTCAGTGAGATCACAAGTTCAGTTTTTTTTTGCACACGTGCAGAATAGCACTTGTGCAAATGTGATTTTATACAACACTTAAATAAACACAAAGTTAATATTAATATAATCAACCGATTGAACGAATCGGGGGAATCAATGATTCAATGACTCGTTCATAACAAGAGTCATTTACTTCACTCATGAATGATTCAGCTGTTTGAACGAATCTGGTGAACCAATGATTCAATGACTCATTCATAACGAGAGTCATTTACTTCACTCCTGAATGACTCAGCTGTTTGAACGAATCGAATGAATGAATGACTCAATGTATCATTCATAAAGAGAGTCATTTACTTCACTCCTGAATGACTCAGCTGTTTGAACGAATTGAATGAATGAATGACTCATTCATAAAGAGAGTCATTTACTTCACTCCTGAATGACTCAGCTCTTTGAACGAATCGAATGAATGAATGACTCAATGTATCATTCATAAAGAGAGTCATTTACTTCACTCCTGAATGACTCAGCTGTTTGAACGAATTGAATGAATGAATGACTCATTCATAAAGAGAGTCATTTACTTCACTCCTGAATGACTCAGCTCTTTGAACGAATCGAATGAATGAATGACTCAATGACTCATTCATAAAGAGAGCCAATTACTTCACTCCTGAATGACTCATTCATAAAAGGAATAATTTACTTCACTCATAAATGACTCAGCTGTTTGAACGTATCGGGTGAGCAATGATTCAATGACTCATTCATAACGAGAGTCATTTACTTCACTCCTGAATGACTCAGCTGTTTGAACTAAACGGGTGAACCAATGATTCAATGACTCTTTTAAAAATAGAGCCAATTACTTCACTCTTGAATGACTCAGCTGTTTGAACGAATTGGGTGAACCAAAGATTCAATGACTCATTTGTAAAGAGAGTCATTTACTTCACTCCCGAATGACTCAGCTGTTTGAACGAATTAAATGAATGAATGACTCATTCATAAAGAGAGTCATTTACTTCACTCCTGAATGACTCAGCTGTTTGAACGAATCAAATGAATGAATGACTCAATGACTCATTCATAACGAGAGTCGTATACTTCACTCCTGAATGACTCAGCTGTTTTAACGAATTGGGTGAACCAATGATTCAATGACTCATTCATAACGAGAGTCATTTACTTCACTCCTGAATGACTCTGCTGTTTGAATGAATTGGGTGAACCAATGATTCAATGACTCATTCATAAAGAGAGTCATTTACTGCACTCCTGAATGACTCAGCTGTTTGAACGAATCAAATGAATGCATGACTCAATGACCCATTCATAACAAGAGTCATTTACTTCACTCCTGAATGACTCAGCTGTTTTAACGAATTGGGTGAAACAATGATTCAATGACTCATTCATAAAGAGAGTCATTTACTGCACTCCTGAATGACTCTGCTGTTTGAACGAATTGGGTGAACCAATGATTCAATGACTCATTCATAAAGAGAGTCATTTACTTCACTCCTGAATGACTCTGCTGTTTGAACAAATTGGGTGAACCAATGATTCAATGACTCATTCATAAAGAGAGTCATTTACTTCACTCCTGAATGACTCTGCTGTTTGAACGAATTGGGTGAACCAATGATTCAATGACTCATTCATAAAGAGAGTCATTTACTTCACTCCTGAATGACTCTGCTGTTTGAACAAATTGGGTGAACCAATGATTCAATGACTCATTCATAAAGAGAGTCATTTACTTCACTCCTGAATGACTCTGCTGTTTGAACAAATTGGGTGAACCAATGATTCAATGACTCATTCATAAAGAGAGTCATTTACTTCACTCCTGAATGACTCTGCTGTTTGAACGAATTGGGTGAACCAATGATTCAATGACTCATTCATAAAGAGAGTCATTTACTTCACTCCTGAATGACTCTGCTGTTTGAACGAATTGGGTGAACCAATGATTCAATGGCTCATTCATAAAGAGAGTCATTTACTTCACTCCTGAATGACTCATTCATAAAAAGAATAATTTACTTCACTCATAAATGACTCTGCTGTTTGAACGTATCGGGTGAGCAATGATTCAATGACTCATTCATAAAGAGAGTCATTTACTTCACTCCTGAATGACTCTGCTGTTTGAACAAATTGGGTGAACCAATGATTCAATGACTCATTCATAAAGAGAGTCATTTACTTCACTCCTGAATGACTCTGCTGTTTGAACAAATTGGGTGAACCAATGATTCAATGACTCATTCATAAAGATAGCCAATTACTTCACTCCTGAATGACTCTGCTGTTTGAACGAATCGGGTGAACCAATGATTCAGCACTAATACTGTATACACATCATTTTTACAGTAAGAACTCACAGATGCAACATCATTTTAAGTGCACAAACAATATAACAGAAGTGAAGTTACATCTCTAATTCCATGTACAGCATCACTTTAATAACTCATATTAAGTCAGTGTGTTTGATGATGTTGTGTGTTTGTGTGTTTGATGTTGACCAGCGTTGTGTTTTCAGCAGGGATTCCTCACACACTTGAGAAGTGCTGTGTCTTTGTTCTGGTTGATTGTTGCATCTCAGCTCCTCCTGACTATTGTGTACGTGTGTGTGTGTGTGTGTGTGTGAGATACGTTTACGGCGGTGATTAGCATGCAGACATGCAGTGGCGTGCTCTTTCCGCGCCCTTAACCCTGACTTTAATCATCAGAGGAGCGGTGTGAGCGCACACAGGGGTCGAATCGGCAGCTTCTCTCCGCGTCTGCTTCATCCTTTAAACGGAAATGTCACGAGATGTCCTTCACTGATACAAAAAAACGAGTCATTTCAACCTCTTTGAACTCGGGAGCAAATCAGAGAGCTGCGATTAATGATTCTGCGGCGAGAAACGTGTTCTGTATCAGATGGATTCGGCCCCTCAGACTGACATCAAACGGCTGTTTTGAAATAAGGAAATATAAGAGGAGTCAGACTGAAACAAACGCTGATGTTTGACAGCTAAATCAGTTTAATTACAGACCAGAGACAAAGAAGTTTCATTTGAGATACAGTACCGGGTAAATATTGAGACTTAATCTCACCAACGCTGCATTTATCTGATCATAACTCCAGTAAAACAGTGAAATATTCCTCCAGTGTAGATCAGCTGTTCTCTAAGTGAATATACAGTAAAGTGTGATTTATATCCTGTGATCAAAGCATCATTCCTCCAGTCTTCAGTGTCACATGACCCTTCACTAAATCATTCTAAAATAATTTATTATTATTATCAATGTAAATAATAGTTTTGCATAACGGGATGGGAAAAATAACAAGCTTCTGCTTCATCCCGCTCTTTTTCTGACATATTGTAATTATTGTTTATAACACTTTTTAGATTTAGTTTTTCCTTCGGTATGTTGCAACACACTTATTTTTATTTCATTTTATTTTTTTATTTTTTTTTTATTTATTTGGTTTTATTTGTTTTTATTTTATTTATTTATTTATTTGTTTGTTTTTATTTGTTTTTATTTTATTTATATATATATATATATTTTTTTTTAGTTTTTTATTTATTTATTTATTCTTCATCCCGCTTTTTTCTGACATATTGTAATTATTTTGTAAAAATAATTTTTAAAAAGTTTAAAACTTTTTTTTTAAATCATGATACACTGCCATTCAAAAGTTTTGTGTTAAGATAAAAAAAAAAGAAAAATACTTTTATAGCAAAGGCACATTAAATTGATCAAAAAAAAGACATTTATTAAATGAATAAATATGACAAAAAAGTTCTATTGCATATAAATGCAGTTCTTTTGAGATTTCTATTCATCAAAGAATCATGAAAAAAATCACAGTTTCCACAAAAATGAGAATCAGCACAAATGTGTTAAACACTGATAACAATCATAACTATTTCTTGATCATCAAATCCTCATATGAGGATGATTTAGTGAAGGGTCATGTGACACTGAAGACTGGAGGAATGATGCTTTGATCACAGGAATAAATGACACTTTACTATATATTCACTTAGAGAACAGCTGATCTACACTGGAGGAATATTACACTGTTTTACTGGAGTTATGATCAGATTAAAAAAAAGCCTTTTAAGAGACTACATAAAAAAATGGTAATGTTTCCAAACTTTTTAACGGTTCTGTTTATACATATGTTGGGTAATTTGTCTAATCCATGGGCGTCGGAAGCAAAAAAAATGTGGGTGGGTCCTCATAAAGTACAAATATACTGTTTTGCTCGCTAAATGTATAGTTTGGAAAGACAAAATGACGGAAATCGCCATATAATTGAGAGTGGCAGTAGTGTAGGGGTAAGACACACGGCATCTAGTTTTGACACAAATCGGCTTTCGCTAAACTCAATCTTCTCTCTTTTCCCATCACATATCAGATCGGAAAGGCATTTATTTTCAATAAAAATGAAGAAAATATTAGAAAAGTGGAAATAAAGCGTCTAACGTGTTTAATAATAAGTGTTTATCGATTAGGGGTAGGTAAACAGACATGTGCTGAATGTTAGAGACGATAAAAGTGAGTGGGTCCAATATCATTGATCGTAAAAAGTGGGTGGGTCTTGTCCCACCCACATACAATAGTTCCGACGCCCATGGTCTAATCTGAACATGACCAATGCAAACATGTGAACATGTGTGAAACATGCATGACTAACGGTGTGTGTGGTGTTTTTCCAGTTCCTCCGGTTCTGTCCGTGCCGCAGCAATCCTTCAACGCCACCGCCGACTACCATGAGTCCGTGACGTTCACCTGCATCACCTCCGGCTCTCCCGACCCTCAGGTGACCTGGTACTGGTGGGTAACAGCAACGTTTGTCAAGAGAAACTCAGCCAGTCTTCATTCTGACAGCACATTCTGATTTAGTTTTAGTAGAGGTGGACAAAGTACGCAACTCCATTACTTGAGTAAAAGTAAAAGTACCACTGGTCAAATATTACTCTGTTACAAGTGAAAGTCTTAAAAACTGATTTTTGGTTTAAGCCAGTCAGTGATGCTCCATCCAACATGCTAGCATACGACTATCTTGAACTCATTTCAATACTTGTTTAAAAGTTACAAAGCTGCTGTCACTTTAAGGCCGAATGCACGGATCCAATACACTGACACACTAATCAACTGTGTAAATATTCTTAATACTCGCCAAAACGGACATTTTGACATTTTGTGTGTATTGGTCACATCAGTTCTGACTGGATCTCACCCCAAATTAGAGCCCTGTACAGGCCTCAAAACTAGGCCCTAGCCTGGCCCTGGCCCGAGACGTGAGGCCCTAGCCTGGCCCTGGCCCGAGACGTGAGGCCCTAGCCTGGCCCTGGCCCGAGACGTGAGGCCCTAGCCTGGCCCTGGCCCGAGACGTGAGGCCCTAGCCTGGCCCTGGCCCGAGACGTGAGGCCCTAGCCCGGCCCTGGCCCGAGACGTGAGGCCCTAGCCTGGCCCTGGCCCGAGACGTGAGGCCCTAGCCTGGCCCTGGCCCGAGACGCTGAGGCCCTAGCCCGACCCTGGCCCGAGACGTGAGGCCCTAGCCCGGCCCTGGCCCGAGACGCTGAGGCCCTAGCCCAGCCCTGGCCCGAGACGCTGAGGCCCTAGCCTGGCCCGAGACGTGAGGCCCTAGCCCGGCCCTCGCCCGAGATGCTGAGGCCCTAGCCCGGCCCTGGCCCGAGATGCTGAGGCCCTAGCCCGGCCCTGGCCCGAGACGCTGAGGCCCTAGCCCGGCCCTGGCCCGAGACGCTGAGGCCCGGCCCTGGCCCGAGATGTAAGGCCCTAGCCTGGCCCTGGCCCGAGACGCTGAGGCCCTAGCCCGGCCCTGGCCCGAGATGCTGAGGCCCTAGCCCAGCCCTGGCCCGAGATGCTGAGGCCCTAGCCTGGCCCTGGCCTGAGACGCTGAGGCCCTAGCCCGGCCCTGGCCCGAGACGCTGAGGCCCTAGCCCGGCCCTGGCCCGAGATGCTGAGGCCCTAGCCTGGCCCTGGCCTGAGACGCTGAGGCCCTAGCACAGCCCTGGCCCGAGACGCTGAGGCCCTAGCCCGGCCCTGGCCCGAGACGCTGAGGCCCTAGCCCGGCCCGAGACGCTGAGGCCCTAGCCCGGCCCGTGTCCGACAGCTCATCAAAATTATCAGCCCGAGTCTGACTGGAGCCCGTGTTTTTTTTATTTTTATCCTTCCTATTACACATTAGTTGCAGCCATTAAAATAGTTCAGTTGTGTTTTTAATGTCAAAGTAGTTGTATTTTGTTTCTTTTCTTTATTAAGTTTATTTAGAAAAATGTTTGACGCATTTTGTTGTTTGTTAAATTAAAGTTTTTATTCATTAAAGTGGTGACCAAGTGGCCAGCGGCCGACAGTGAGTTAACCCAATGCTTTAGCCTCTGAAATCAACACTTGACTTGTCTTGCTTATAAAATCTATATAAAACACTTAAAGCATTGTTTAAACGTTAAGCCTACAATCACCACCATCACAGTAAAAAGGCATTTTTGACAAGATGAGGCAGGCAGATCGCAACGGCGCGCGCAAACGAAACGGGCTACACAACCTAAACAAATAGCCTGCAGGTTGTCTTGCCTTACACCTCTCCGCGAAATGAATATAAATCCGATCTTCAATTCCTGCACTATATGCACATTTAACGGAGTTCATGTCAAGCTCATTTCAACATTAAAGACCGCATTATGAGAACGAGCGACCTAAACACTGTAAGAGCCTTTAGTCTCATTAGTTTTAATGAAGATGGTTGTGTTTTTGAGCATCTCAGACTTAGCTTATTTTCAGTTTCACTTGTGGCAGTTTGTGTGTTGGCTTGCTTTACTTGCGTAGCGCCATCCTCTAAACACTGTGTCAGTCTTGACAGTTGCGGACTCGCGATATCATGGTCTCATGTTGTTTCCACCAGCGCATTCTTTCTTTTAATTATTGACTGTCTAAAATATAAAATGAAGGAGAAGCCTAAAAAGGCCAGAAGCCCGGCCCGCATTTGAGGTATGATGGGAAAATTGGCCCGAAGCCCGTCCCTAGGGGCGTAAAAAAGTCGGGCAGAAATGCAGGGCTCTACCCCAAATCGTCCCTCCCTAACATTTTCGTTTCGTTTTTATTGGTTGAGGAAAATTTCAATAGAAATTTTAAAAGTTTTTGTCATTCAAAACTGGTTTTATTTAGTTGTCGTCTTGTTTTCATCTGTGAATTTTTTTTAAATTCGTCAACAAAATGAACACTGCAATACTGAAACTTTAGATCTAAAAAAAAAAAAAAAAACTCAGACAATTTCCATTTCAAGCTTTCACCAGAAATCACACCTCAATATTCTTCCACAGGTTGGACGGCAAGTTTTTGAAAGCTGTGATATGGTTCATTTTAGGCAAACATTTAAAACAAAACAAATTTGTAATCTTTTCAGGAAACTTTCTAAGTGGAGCCATGGGTGTGCACACTGTGCCGAGGAACTGTCTTCCATTTTGCAATCAGCTGATCAGTGTTCAAAAGATGCTGGGAAATCATTGAACTGAAAGAGTTATTACTGATAGGCTGTCTGCAAAAACGACTTTCGACTTCGAGGACCTTGATAGAAATGTAGTGGAGTGAAAAGTACGATATTTGTCTTTCAAATGTAGTGAAGTTAAAGTCATACGTTTCCAGAAAAAATAATACTTGAGTAAGGTACAGATTCTCAAAAAGTGTACAAGTACAGCACTCAAGTAAATGTACTTAGTTACTGTCCACCTCTGAGTTTTAGTTATGTTTTAGTCACCTGAATTGTTTTAGTCATCTAGTTTTAGTCAACTCAAATCTAATGAGTCTGTGTAATATCATTGCGCCGCTGTACTCATGGGACGGCTCACAGCTCTTGATTATTACGCAGGAATGAGAGTATAGTTCCTAGCCATATCAGCCTAGAAAATCACAACTTCTCATTTTCCGTCGGTCTTAGTACATAATGTAACTACAGAAGAGTCACGTTTTAAATAGGAAAAATATCGAAACTCTTCAATGATCTATGCTAAGCTACGCTAAAAGTGCTACCGCCAGACCGTTTGGCAACGGTCAAACTCAACTGTTCAACTCTAGAGGAGACGGAAAATGAGCCTATTTTCAAAAATAGTGGCGTGTGCCTTTAATTGAGCGTTTAAGCGTCATGACTGAATACATGACAACACTGACATTTGGACATAATTGTGTTTTTGACCATTCAAACGCAAAAAGACACAAAAGAGCTTAATTTTTTAAAAAGTTTGTTTTTTAAAAACATCTGTATAGTTTTAATAATGTTGTATTTCTGTGTTAGTTAGTATATCAGGTTAAGCTAAAGCTTCAGATTCAGTTAACATTTATTACATTTCAAGTAATGAATATGTTTTAATGGTTTTACAATTATAACCCTATTGAATAATGTGTCAAATCCTGTTCTTAGTCTTTCCTCCTGACTGTGAATGAATTGGGAATGAAATTAAACACAGTTTATTGTGTAATCAAACATGTATATAATGCGTGACTTTAATTATAAACGAGCTGGAAATACACCAGGACTCTTATTTTGAAATGCCTTACTATTGCAGTTCAGAAGAGGAGATCAAATATGCATCGCATAGATATACATAATAAAGGCTAGATGTCTCGTCCGTGCTGCTGGCCAATGAAGGTCGACGTCCCCACCTGGCGGCCATCTTGTCACAGTCAGCTCGCTCACTCGTAACATTGTGTTTTAATGGTGTGTGTACTTTCTAAATAACCATAACTTGCTCAATTGTCTACCGATTTTCAAACTGTTTGGTTTGTTATAAATGTCAGAGATGTAGTTATAACACTGCATACTTATGAATAATTATTCATAATTTGTTCAAGTTATAGCCACGTTAATAACGTTTGTAAGAAACCAAACCATTTGTAAATCCGTCCAGATTTCAGCGAGATAAGAGTATTTGTGTTCAGATCACTCGCCTTACATCAGAGCCCGCCAGAAAGCTGGCCTGAGACAAAATGGCCGCCATGATGACGTTAGAGACTCCACCCTAATGCTGCGTTCACACCAAACGCGAATTGAGCGTCAAAATCGCGTCTACCGCGTCTAGTTTCACGCGCGTACATTTTGAATGCATTCGCGCGTCAGCAGAGAATTGGACGCGCGTAGAAATCGAGCGCTGGAAGCGAAATTGACGCGCGTTCAAGGCACTCCAGGAGAAATATGTCATAAAACACCACTCTGCCTCTTTTCATTTTCATTAAACATATATATTAAGCATTAATAGCCACACAAATGTGGTCCAGGCAACTCCTACATTATCTTCACTGCATGTATGTTTAAATATCCTTAAAATATAAAGTTATGAAACTTCTCTTTGCCCTCAGTCAAAACGATTTGGCAGACAACAAATTATATATTCATGAGAGCAAAGATCGCCCGTTAGATCCACACAAGATGAACCACTACAGGACATCAGAGCCAGCGGCAGACGACAGAAGGACTGGCCGAGGTAAGGCTGCCTTCGCTGGGGTTATGAGCAGTGATTGCCCGGTGATAGCCTGGATCTCACAACTCCAAAAACACAAGATTATTTTTTTTAAATAGGCGCTCTCTTTATAAATAAACCACAGATTTGAGCTTTAAACAACTACATTCCCACCTGAAAACGTCTTAAAACTACATTTTGTGACACAATAGTACTGTTTTTAATTTATGCAGGGTTTCTCATACACGTCACTTTACCACGTGACAGCAGCGAGCAGGCTCCTGATTGGTTAACGCGGCGCGAATTGACGCCAAAGTTCAAATTTTTCAACTCGGGCGTCAGACGCGAATTCGCTTCAAACGCGTGAATGCACAAAAGCACCATTCGCGTGTAACGCGCGTATCGTGCAAGACGCTCAATTCGCGTCCAATTCGCGCCATTCGCGCGAACTGGACGCGCGAATGAGGCGGATTCGCATCCTTCGCGCCGCGCGTAACGCGCCTCCCGCGCCGCGGGACCTCCAGACGCGCGTCAACGCGCCTTTCCATTGACTTAACATTGAAATCACTCGCGCCAGACGCTCAATTCGCGTTTGGTGTGAACGCAGCATAAGACATCTAGCCTTTATTGTGTATATCTATGGATTCAACCGTCTAAATCATATGACTATATAAACACGGTACAGTAAACATCATCAGCATTAGTTCATAAACATGACCTGTCATAAATGTTATTGATTGATTGAGCCGCTCTGAAGAGCTCATCCGTGACACATGACATCAGTTCTGATGGGATCTCTTCCCGAATCGTCCCTCTCTAACATTTGCACACTGGTGTGTATACAGCTGCAAGAAAAAGTGTGTGAACCGCTTGAAAATGTGAATAATTTGAACAAAAGACATTTATAAATAACATTTCCATAACTTAATAGAACATACAGAACATATTTTTTATTCCTAAAGTTTAGTGGCAGACCTTGAAGATCTGACGGTTGGGCGTGTGTGAGTGCACTATCGAGGGCGCGGGACATCATTGCTAGTATATAGGGCCGCAGTGTCCTCGATTCATCTATTCTATCTGTATGCAAATGACAGCGGGTCGTGAAGAGCTGATCTGTGCTTTGATCAGCTGTTCAAAGCCTTCCATGATAACTGAGGTGAGGGACTGAATCCTTCAAACTCTCAAATCTTTCTATTGTGTGAGGGAGAAACTGAACGTGCCCGTGAAAATGTTTGCTCGCCGGCCTGTGTGGACTAGAGGAGGTTGCGTTGCAAACATGAGACGTGGTTGAGATCTTTCTGAAACTCGAGTCTACAGGCTCCTGCTGTCTGGAGATATAAAGATGTCTTAGTTTTGATTATAACAATTATAGTTTTCACTGATTTAAAGATTGACACAGGAGTTTTGTAAATGTGCATCAGAGGTATTTTTACCGCAAGATCTCTTTAATTCACTCGAAATTCCAGTCGCTTAAAGCACAGATGTTGCTTTAAATGAATATTTATGCAAGGTTTTTAAATGCCGTTCAGTTGAACAGACAGGAGATACATTACAATTTGATTTATAAGCATCAGGAAAACAAACAGTTCTATAGTAGCATAGTAGTGTATGCACGCTTTCCTGTTGTGCATACAAATTCACACTTTCATATGAATATATACCAGACCAGAAATCATAATGGAACGGATTGAGTGTGTTCCTATGCAGTATGGAATTTGATTTGAGTAATTTCCAGGTCTGGAAGAGAATGGAAAAACATGTGTATTTCCAGACTATTGCCCCTATTTAGTTTTCTATAATAGAGAAGCTGTTTAGTGATTGTCAAACACGAAAACATTTTCATGCCAAAATTAGCATTTTGGGTTTCTTCTCATGATATTCGTAGCACTGTATTACAGAGCCTCTAAAAGGACCTTTGCAAAAATAAAACATATGCAGACTTTTGTGTGTGCACGAGAAACCATTAAACAGGATATAGGACAATATACACTGAGCAGCCTATTGTGCCATCAGCCCATTTTTTGGTGTGGTTTCTTGGCCACCACAGAGGATGTGTTAAAGCAGACCTAAGGCCTTGAAATGTGACCTACTGCCCTAATGAGAGCCAAATTTTGAACACTATTTTACAGTATCAGTCTTTTTTATAGACCCTTGAACTTTGCAATTAGGACAATGCATACAGCCTTATTGAGCCATCAGCCCCTTTCATGTCATGGTTTCTCCGCTGCTTCAGAGAATACGTTACAAAGGACATTAGGTCTTGATATTAGAGATACTACTCTAAGGAAAGACCAATTTTAAACACTTTTTTTACTGTACCAGTCTTTTCTATAGACCCTTGAATTTGGCAGATAGGACAATGCACACAGCCATATTGTGCCATCAGCCCAATTCATGTCATTGTTTCTCTGCCGCTTCAGAAGATGCGTTACATTGGACATTAGGTCTTGATATTAGAGTTACGACCCTAAGGAAAGACAAATTTTAAACACTTTTTTACAGTACCAGTCTTTTCTATAGACCCTTGAATTTACCAGATAAGACAATGCACACAGCCGTATTGTGCCATCAGCCCATTTCATGTCATTGTTTCTCTGCCGCTTCAGAAGATGCGTTACATTGGACATTAGGTCTTGATATTAGAGTTACTACCCTAAGGAAAGACAATTTATAAATATTTTTTACAATACCAGTCTTTTCTTATAGTTCCTTGAACTTGGCAATTATGACTATGCACACAGCCGTATTGTGCCATCAGCCCATTTCATGCCATGGTTTCTCCACCACCACAGAGGATGTGTTATAATGGACATTAGGTCTTGATATTAGAGTTACAACCCTAAGGAAAGACAATTTATAAATATTTTTTACAGTACCCGTCTTTTCTTATAGTTCCTTGAACTTGGCAATTAGGACAATGCACACAGCCGTATTGAGCCATTAGCCCATTTCATGTCATGGTTTCTCCGTAACCACAGAGGATGCGTTAAATTGGACATTAGGTCTTGAAATGAGAGTTATAACCCTAAGGAAAGACAAATTTTGAATACTTTTTTACAGTACAAGTCTTTTTTGTAGACCCTTGAACTTGACAAATAGGATAATGCACACAGCCTTATTCAGCCCATTTCATGCCATGGTTTCTCCGCTGCTTCAGAGAATACGTTACAAAGGACATTAGGTCTTGATATTAGAGTTACAACCATAAGGAAAGACACATTCTGAACACTTCTTTACAGTACCAGTCTTTTTTGTAGACCCTTGAACTTGGCAATTTGGACTATGCACACAGCCGTATTGTCCCATCAGCCCATTTCATGTCATGTTTTCTCCGCCGCTTCAAAGAATACGTTACAAAAGACATTAGGTCATGATATTAGAGTTACGACCCTAAGGAAAGACAAATTTTTAACACTTTTTTACAGTACCAGTCTTTTCTATAGACCCTTGAATTTACCAGATAAGACAATGCACACAGCCGTATTGTGCCAGCAGCCCATTTCATGCCATGGTTTCTCCGCTGCTTCAGAGAATACGTTACAATGGACATTAGGTCTTGATATTAGAGTTACTACCCTAAAGAAAGACAAAATTTGGACACTTTTTACCAATGCCAGTCTTTTTTATAGACCCTTGAGCTTGAAAAATAGGACAATGCACACAGCCGTATTGAGCCATCAGCCCATTTTGTGTCATGTTTTCTCCGCCGCTTCAGAGGATGCGTTACAATGGACATTAGGTCTTGATATTACAGTTACAACCCTAAGGAAAGACAATTTATAAATATTTTTTACAGTACCAGTCTTTTCTTATAGTTCCTTGAACTTGGCAATTAGGACAATGCACAGCCATATTGAGCCATCAGCCCAATTTGTGTCATCCTTTCTCGGCCGCTTCAGAGGATGCGTTACAATGGACATTAGGTCTTGATATTAGAGTTACGACCCTAAGGAATGACAAAATTTGGACACTTTTTACCAATGCCAGTCTTTTTTATAGACCCTTGAACTTGAAAAATAGGACAATGCACACAGCCGTATTGTGCCATCAGCCCAATTTGTGTCATCCTTTCTCCGCCGCTTCAGAGGATGCGTTACAATGGACATTAGGTCTTGATATTAGAGTTACGACCCTAAGGAATGACAAAATTTGGACACTTTTTACCAATGCCAGTCTTTTTTATAGACCCTTGAACTTGAAAAATAGGACAATGCACACAGCCGTATTGTGCCATCAGCCCATTTTGTGTCATGTTTTCTCCGCCGCTTCAGAGGATGCGTTACAATGGACATTAGGTCTTGATATTAGAGCTACTACCCTAAGGAAAGACAAATTTTGAACACTTTTTTACAGTACCAGTCTTTTCTATAGACCCTTGAATTTACCAGATAAGACAATGCACACAGCCAAATTGAGCCATCAGCCCATTTCATGTCATTGTTTCTCTGCCGCTTCAGAGGATGCGTTACATTGGACATTAGGTCTTGATATTAGAGTTACTAACTTAAGAAAAGACACAT
>CM042241.1:70273286-70310786 GCA_023566225.1 Romanogobio albipinnatus | reverse complement strand
ACAACACACAACTACATTGCTAAAACTGTGATTAAAAATGGGAACGTTTCACTAATGTGGACTGATTTGTTTGTGTTTAGAGTCAGGACGGCCGTGTGGAAGTGCGTGGACGTCATGGGAAATCCATGCTGACCATCAGCGGTGTCCGGCTCTCAGACTGGGGTCGGTTCGACTGTGAAGCTCTCAGCAGGATCGGAGGCCATCAGAAGAGCATGTTCCTGGATATTGAGTGTAAGATGCAGTAAAAACTGTTGATTTTTCATGGGGATGTTTGTGAGAGCGGTTAAAAATACATGCTTTGCTGTCAATCATCACAGTGTTTGTAGCAAACACCTACTGGACAACACCCTAGCAACCACATAGCAACACAAAAAAGTGACTATTGAGCCAAAGTTGCACCAACTTAAAGCCTTTTTTTGCAGTTTCTCTGTATATTTCTTGCTTAATGCATTTACCCCGCTTGAAATGAATGATTCTTAGAATTCTACACAAAAGGAAAAACGGCCCTCGGTGGGGCCAATTACGGAAGGAATTCTTCCCGAGTAATTAATTCCTTAATTTCCAGGTCCGTCTCCTGAAATGCCAGAGCGTTGTTGGGGTCACTCGTGGCCGAATGTGACCTTATCTGTTTTATTGCTTCAGATTCATTTGTCTCTGTTTCGTTCATTAGGCTAACATTAACGCCACTGTGTTTAGTGCAGCTAAACATCTGTCACAATCTGAGAGATACGGTGAGATGCTAATGAAAGGCCCTGAATGCACAGGGCCGACCTTGACGCGGGAGCGTCGTCATGTCATATCGTCAGCGTGGAGGTTCACGGCCAGCGTGTGAAAAGGGAGCGCGGCAGGAGCTAGCCAAGCGTTACCGGGCTGCAAATGAACTCATTTATTTAGTATGGCCGCTCTTCTGTGCCCTCCTCCTTAGATGTGACAGAGAGCTCAGCATCAATCTCTCTAATGGAAACCTGCTAGTCGGCGTGAAAAAGGAATGTGGACACCCTCAGCGCTTAAAACGGAAGCACAGGATCACTTTTAGGTCTGCGGAACATGCAGTTCATCTTTATGACTTGTATCTGTTTATCGCAGACGCTTCTGATATAATGGAGTGAGACTGTAAAGTCTTTCTTTGTTGCAGTCAGTATTACTCTTCTTTAAAGACCTTTCACACGATTCACACCAACATTCCCCCGTGCATTAAAATACATGGAAACAAAACAAATACAGCGGTGCGTGATCAGGCCAGTGTTATTTTATTTGTTGGTATTAATATTTTTTATATTTATTTATTTTTTATATATATATATACACACTCACCTAAAGGATTATCAGGAACACCTGTTCAATTTCTCATTAATGCAATGATCTAATCAACCAATCACATGGCAGCTGCTTCAATGCATTTAGGGGTGTGGTCCTGGTCAAGACAATCTTCTGAACTCCAAACTGAATGTCAGAATGGGAAAGAAAGCTGATTTAAGCAATTTTGAGCGTGGCATGGTTGTTGGTGCCAGACGGGCCGGTCTGAGTATTTCACAATCTGCTCAGTTACTGGGATTTTCACGCACAACCATTTCTAGGGTTTACAAAGAATGCTGTGAAAAGGGAAACACATCCAGTATGCGGCAGTCCTGTGGGCCAAAATGCCTTGCTGATGCTAGAGGTCAGAGGTCAGAGGAGAATGGGCCGACTGATTCAAGCTGATAGAAGAGCAACTTTGACTGAAATAACCACTCGTTACAACCGAGGTATGCAGCAAAGCATTTGTGAAGCCACAACACGCACAACCTTGAGGCGGATGGGCTACAACAGCAGAAGACCCCACCGGGTACCACTCATCTCCACTACAAAGAGGAAAAAGAGGCTACAATTTGCACCAGCTCACCAAAATTGGACAGTTGAAGACTGGAAAAATGTTGCCTGGTCTGATGATTTATACATATATAAATCACATTTACTAAAGTTTTACCTGCAATTTTATTTTTTCATTATATTTTTTTTACATTTTATTTTATTTCAGTTATGAACTTTTTATGGTTTGAGGTTTAGTTAATCATTTAGATACTATTATATTATTATTTTGTATTAGTGAATATATATATTTTTAATTCATTTTTTTTATTATACTAAATGATTTTTTTTTCATTTTTTTTCATTATACTAAATGAAATTGAGATATATCATCTTGTGAATTAGGTTTTATGTTTTCCATTTTGATTTTAGTTAAAGTTTTGGTAATGTAGTTGTGTGTTTTGTGTAATTTTGAATAG
Source organism: Romanogobio albipinnatus (assembly GCA_023566225.1). NCBI lineage: Eukaryota > Metazoa > Chordata > Actinopteri > Cypriniformes > Gobionidae > Romanogobio > Romanogobio albipinnatus. Next base: position 70,308,519 of record CM042241.1, on the reverse strand, counting down.
TTTTTGTTTTATAAATGGTTTTCTTACCACATCAAATGAAAATAAGAAACTATGCCTTGGCAATATTTATACAGTATATAGACTTTTCACTGCGTGACACAATGTGTTGAAGCCTTTTAATGGCTGGTTTTACACGGTTTCTAGCTGGTCCAATCTGGTCTACATGTGACATTTTGAAGTAGAAAACCTGAAACAGTGTTTTGTTTTATTTACAGCGTATATGCCTGATCAGCCGGATGGTCCAAAAACCTGCTTGAACACATTAGCTTCTGCCAGTATTGATTCTCTCTTGCTCTTTTTCCAGATGCCCCGAAGTTCCAGACTAATCAAAGCATCTTCTACTCATGGGAGGGAAACCCAGTGAACATCAGCTGTGACGTGAGGTCCAACCCTCCAGCCACGATGCTGTGGAGACGAGACCGCTTTACCATCTCTAGTCAAGGGACCAGCAACATTCGCATTTACACTGCAGAGGGACGGTCGCTTCTGGAGGTTCAGTGACATTACAGTCATGCACTTTTAGGGCTTTATTAGGGGCCGAGCACTGAAGGTGTATCTGTTAGTTTCTTATTACTCTTATGCTCTTGAGTCTATGGCAGCCCATAGAACCACTTGAGGGAAATTTTTGAAATTTGGCACATAGATAGAAGACAGTCTGAACCTTAACCACAGCGATTTTGGAGTCTCTAACTCAATCCCAAACACAACACCCAATTTTCCCATATAGGACATTTTGGGTGGTGGCCATTTTGAATTTTGATGTAAAATGCTGTATTTTATGAATGCATTGGCATATCATTACAAAACTTGGCACGTGTCTTTGGCATGATGCCTTGAAGGTACACAAAAAGTTTTGGGCAGCGCCAACTTGTGGTCAAAAACTAAAATACTAATTGCTTTTGTTTAATGAAACTTATTTTGATCGATTCCTTCAGTCATATTTGGCCAATTATGCCATGGCTGGCTGAACTTGCTGTTCGGGATTTTGAATTACATTACTTTTTCAAACTCATCCTAGCCCGTTGGTCCGATTTTTAATCAGATTAGACTCAGATCATCTTCAGACCATGCCGGCAAACAGTTATGGATTTCATATTGATAGACAAAACAGTAGGCAAAATGTTTTTCGTTTAACGCATCAACGAATCTGTTGATGTATCTCTGCAATGCTTTGCTCTGTTGACACCAAAATTTGTGTGTGTCATTGTCACTCCACACCCAATAATTGCTGCTTACAAAATTATTATTGGAGTATGTTTTACAAGAAAAACCTATTTCGGTTTTCTAATTTAAAATTTCACGCTTAATTCAGTGTGTTACTTGCCATTTCTTTGTAGTTTATTGTGAAATTTACTAGCAATTTCTAAGGGAAAATTGTTTCTACACCAACTTTTGTACAGTGTAGTTGACTTGAAAGACAAAAATGACCATAATAGATGGTTTATGCTAGTTTATTGCTATTTAATCGACTTAATCTGACACTTAAATGGGGTTTTGGTTTCCTTGCCACTGTTGCCTCTGGCTTGGCGTGCTCAGTTGGGGACACTACATTTTTCAACTAAACATCGAAATAAATCTAATTAATAAACTAAATTAACCATATAAACTAAACTACTGATCTAATTATTGATCTAAAGCCCACACTGTCACCGTATGGAAATTGAAATGAATTGATGACATCAAATGGCTATACAGCTTAATAAAATTATGCTGCATTATTTTCCTGTTTAACACTGTAAAGCTGCTTTGAAACAATCTACATTGTTAAAAGCGCTATATAAATAAAGTTGACTTGACTTGACTTAAACCCCTGATTTAGCTGTTTTAACTGAAAGCAACTTGCACTGACAGATCTTAAAATATGTCAGTGCCATTGTTTTGTCTTAAAATGCACACCAGTAATGTTTTTGTCTAAGGCACATTTATTAAAGCTACTGGAACTAAGGCCTAATCCTGGCTTAATCTAATCACTGTCTGTGAAATAGGGCCTTAGTTTTGCTTGCGTAGCAAAAAGTGTCTTGCCACTTCAATTATGTTCTTGCTCAGTATTTCTGTCTTGTTTTCCAGCACAAATATCAAATATAAAATCAAGATACATTTACTTGAGAAGCAAAATTACTTGCTTACATATTAAGTCTTGTTTTATGAAAAATGTATCAAAATGAATTGAGTTTACAAAGGGAAAACAATGTTATTTTTCCAAACCCCATTAGCAGATATTTTCAGCAAAAACTCAATTAATTTGAATAAATTCTTCAGAAAACAAGACGTAATATAGTCATTGAGCATCTCAAGTAAATCGATCTTGATTTAAGAATGTTTTTGATATTTGTGCTAGAAAACTAAACTAAATTACAGAGTAGGAAATGTATTTTTGCGGTGTAAAGTGTATGTTTCAGGTCTGTAGTGCTGGTTTAGGACAAGCATGATGTTTCTGGAGAAGCAGTTTGACCAAGGAAATCATTCTGGTTAAAATAATTAATAAACAAAATATGCTGTTTAGCAGTAGCTCTTGTTGAACCCAGTTAAAATGTACACACAAACCTGTACTGACGTTCGTTGCAAAAAAATAAATACTTGCAATATTCTTGCATTCATTTTCTCAGTTTCCTCACCTTTGCTCTCTCTGTATCCACAGGTCACTCCAGTGTCCGACAGGGATTTTGGACGCTACAACTGCACAGCCAGAAACAACATCGGCGCTCGATACCAGGAGTTTATATTAGCACAGGCAGGTGTGTGTTTACCAGTAACCTCAGGGAAGAAATACTAAACTCCTCTTGATACGTCCAACATGAGATGTTTTATTCATTTTTAAAACATGTTCCTGATCTTTGAAAGATTTTGTTTGGATCTGTATATATCCTGATTTGTCTGTGCAAGTATTTACTACTAACTATTTGCAAGCTTTCCATGTTGACTTTATGGATGTTTTTTAGGCTGCAGATGAAGCCTGATTATGTTCTTGAGATGTTTCGAGTGTGTGTTTGGTTTGAGACGAGGCAGAATGTTGACCTGAGAAACTGGTTTGCATTTGGTTTAAACGTGTAGGGATGTGCTAAACATTGATGTATTTTTCTTTTTAGAAATTTGCCATAAGAATATATCCTTCCCATCTGGCCTCTGCTAATTTCACTGAAGCTAATCTTCTGTAGTGCCACGTGATTTACTAGAGAGCTCACTAATAGAGCAGAGTACTGTCCTCGTTTACTGTAGAGCTGCTTAATATGCCATGAAGAGGTTCAGTTCACTTCAGAGCAGACTTCATCGAGCCCTAGAGAATACACACATGTATATATATATATATAGTGAGGAAAATAAGTATTTGAACACCCTGCTATTTTGCAAATTCTCCCACTTGGAAATCATGGAGGGGTCTGAAATTGTCGTCGTAGGTGCATGTCCACTGTGAGAGACATAATCTAAAAAAAAAAATCCTGAAATCACAATGTATGATTTTTTAACTATTTATTTGTATGATACAGCTGCAAACAAGTATTTGAACACCTGAGAAAATCAATGTTAATATTTGGTACAGTAGCCTTTGTTTGCAATTTCAGAGGTCAAACGTTTCCTGTAGTTTTTCAGCAGGTTTGCACTGCAGGAGGGATTTTGGCCCACTCCTCCACACAGATCTTCTCTAGATCAGTCAGGTTTCTGGCCTGTCGCTGAGAAACACGGAGTTTGAGCTCCCTCCAAAGATTCTCTATTGGGTTTAGGTCTGGAGACTGGCTAGGCCACGCCAGAACCTTGATATGCTTCTTACAGAGCCACTCCTTGGTTATCCTGGCTGTGTGCTTCGGGTCATTGTCATGTTGGAAGACCCAGCCTCGACCCATCTTCAATGCTCTAACTGAGGGAAGGAGGTTGTTCCCCAAAATCTCTCAATAAATGGCCCCGGTCATCCTCTCCTTTATACAGTGCAGTCGCCCTGTCCCATGTGCAGAAAAACACCCCCAAAGCATGATGCTACCCCCCCCCCCCATGCTTCACAGTAGGGATGGAGGGATGGTGTTCTTGGGATGGTACTCATCATTCTTCTTCCTCCAAACACGTTTAGTGGAATTATGACCAAAAAGTTATATTTTGGTCTCATCTGACCACATGACTTTCTCCCATGACTCCTCTGGATCATCCAAATGGTCATTGACAAACTTAAGACGGGCCTGGACATGTGCTGGTTTAAGCAGGGGAACCTTCCGTGCCATGCATGATTTCAAACCATGACGCCTTAGTGTGTTACCAACAGTAACCTTGGAAATGGTGGTCCCAGCTCTTTTCAGGTCATTGACCAGCTCCTCCCGTGTAGTTCTGGGCTGATTTCTCACCTTTCTTAGGATCATTGAGACCCCACGAGGTGAGATCTTGCATGGAGCCCCAGTCCGAGGGAGATTGGCAGTCATGTTTAGCTTCTTCCATTTTCTAATGATTGCTCCAACAGTGGACCTTTTTTCACCAAGCTGCTTGGCAATTTCCCGGAGCCCTTTCCAGCCTTGTGGAGGTGTACAATTTTGTCTCTAGTGTCTTTGGACAGCTCTTTGGTCTTGGCCATGTTAGTAGTTGTATTCTTACTGATTGTATGGGGTGGACAGGTGTCTTTATGCAGCTAACGACCTCAAACAGGTGCATCTAATTTAGGATAATAAATGGAGTGGAGGTAGACATTTTAAAGGCAGACTAACAGGTCTTTGAGGGTCAGAATTCTAGCTGATAGACAGGTGTTCAAATACTTATTTGCAGCTGTATCATACAAATAAATAGTTAAAAAATCATTTCTGGATTTTTTTTTATTTAGATTATGTCTCTCACAGTGGACATGCACCTACAATGACAATTTCAGACCCCTCCATGATTTCCAAGTGGGAGAACTTGCAAAATAGCAGAGTGTCAAAAAGAGCTTTAATGCCAAATTTGTTTGCACACACAAGGAATTTGCTTTAGAAGCTTCCAGTACACAGAGACAACAACAGGACACATATAGTAAAATAAAGAATAAAGATTTATGAATAAGATACACACATGTATGTATATAAACAAAAATAGACACATTTGTACATACAGGTGTGATAGAGTAGAGTAGAATTTACAGGGAATGTAATAAAAGAGCTAGGTTATTGTCAAATAAATATATTACACATGTTTATCATTGCACAGTGGGGAGATTTTTCATGAGGTAGATTTCCTGGGGGAAGAAACTGTTCTTGTGCCTGGTTGTTCTGGTGCTCAGTAGCGCCGGACAGACGGCAACAGTTCAAAGAGGAAGTGATTTGGATGTTAGGGATCCAGAGTGATTTCCTGAGCCCTTTTCCTCACTCTGGATGTGTACAGCTCTTGGAGGGTGGGCAGGGGGGCAGCAATAATCCTCTCAGCAGTCCAAACCCTCCTCTGTAGTCTTCTGATGTCTGATTTTGTAGCTGTGCCAAACCCGACAGTTATAGAACTGCAGAGGACAGACTCAATAGCTGCTTTTGGCCAGTGTGAGCCAGGGCTTTCAATGGGCCGGCTGGGCTAATAGTGCCACCGTCAGGCTAGAAGCTCGGCAGCGATTCACTAAAAGCCACCCGTACCACGCCTGTCTGGAACAACATCACACAAACCCATCATTTCACCAACAAATTGAAGTTTTATCAGAAAACTAATTAGAAAGAAATCACGGCAAACTAGCGAGATCGCAAAACATACATGACAAAAGCAGACGTTTGTTGGCATTTTTGTTATTTACTTAACCCATTTGTGCCCAAATTTTTCTGAATGGTTTCATGCATATAGTCATGTTAATAGTGTGAACATGTTCTGCATTTATTTTCCCCAGGTTTTAGTTTTTTTTCTTGAAAATTGTATTTGAATGTGCGGCAACTACAGTTGTCCCCTTCAATGTCAAATTTGACTAGGATGAGAACATTTGGCATCTAACTCAAAATAACTGCTTTCAACAGATCGATATTTATTCACATACAAATGTATTATGTATAAAAGTCGAAGAACATTCGATGCAAACTCAAAAAAGCTGCATCTATCTTATAATCTTTTGAATATGAAAATACAACAAGCAACAAATATCTTAAAACAACAACAAAAGTCTTAAAGTGGTGGAACATAGTGCGGGGCATTGTGTATCAAAAAGTTAAATGAAAATAAATTAATATAATGACGAAAAAATTACATCTATATAACAAAAATAAATAAATAAATAGTCCCATAGTATTCAATGGCTGACTGTAGTAGGTGACTTTATATAATAATGTAAATTTAAACTCATTACTTGTCTGAATTTCCACATTATAGTGGAATCATAATCTACTAGTCATAAAGAGAATGAGGGTCCTTGACCGATTAGAATGAAATGCATCCATTCCAAACTGGATGAAGGGTCCTCAATATTTTGGCACTTACATAACATAATATCATAAAATATGATATTTTTCCCTATCGAATTAAGGTCTACTGTACAGTAGAGATGTCAGTTAAAGGGTTATGTTTTAGATGTTTTAAGTTAAAGTTATGTTTTAGGTGGGATATTATGAAAGCAAAAAGCACTAAACAAGACCAAAAATCTTGATTTATTATCCTTTTAACACAGTATACCCCATTTCCCCATTATATAGTCATTTGACCACCGGCAACTATAGTTGCCACTTGGACTTTTGGCTAAGTATACAAAAAACTTTAGATCTGTTGTAAGATTTGTTTTGTTTGGATGATTCTAGAGACCTTCACGATTTTATATATATATACTATGCTTCCTGGAAGTAGGGGTAGGAAGTTGGCAGTCTCATGTGACAGGAAGGAACTTAATACCTTTTTTTTCCTCTTGAAATCCTTTATTTGGTTGTTTTCTAGCATGTCATTGAGATATAAAACATGGATACTATCTAGAAAAATACTTACAGAAGGAAAATGACAACTATACACTGCGGCAACTATAGTTGCCGGTGGGCTTAAATGGGTTAAAGACTTAGAACACAAGCGTTGATGTTTTACCACAGTTTTACAATAATACGTGACACGTTGATCATAAATAATTAATGTGTGTCATGATTGCACATTACTCCCACAAAAATAAAGTGGTATTTACCGTTATTTCTCAAAAGAAAGAGGATACACATACTTAGTCATTCACGTCTGTTTCTGTTTATTTGTAGTCACAGGACAGTACATTTACATCACATTTAGAAAGGACAATCATTTTTACAAATTTTCCACCAAAAATACGTCCCGAGTAGCTTTAGCACTCTCTCCAGTTACAGTCCCAGTACCAGAGAAACTCAAAGGACAACTCCGGTGAAAAATGAACCTGGGGTAATTAACACATGGTTACCGAGTAGATCGTTCTCTGGGATGCGTTTTCATGAAAATCGAAAATCGTTTTATCTCTGAAAACAGATTAGCTTATAACGCTAGTATATGGGGCACAGAATAAGTCAAATTAAATCGCTAGTTAATACCACTAACAAGGCTCAAAATAGCCTCACACTAACACGGTAGCATAATGAGGGTCCCTACACACAAACCGAAGCATTGAGAACTGTGTAAGTGTACAAACAGTTTAATAAGAAGATACTTTATAAAGACAGTACATTATGCGTATACAGACAGGAGCCATCTTGGAAAACAGTCTGGACAAGTCGAGCCACGAACGCTGTGCTAAGTGATGAACTGTGACTTGGAATCTCATATGGCCCGTTGTTTCCGGAAGAAAGCACTGAACGCAACAGAGAAAATAAATACATTTTATTTACACTGAACGCAACAGAGACTAGTGCTTCCAAAGGATACACACTAAAGAGATGGCGGATTATTTAACCGTGGCTCGACTTGTCGAGACTGTTTTCCAAGATGGCTCCTGTCTGTATACGCGTAATGTACTGTCTTTATAAAGTATCTTCTTATTAAACTGTTTGTACACTTACAAAGTTCTCAATGCTTCGGTTTGCATGTAGGGACCCTCATTATGCTACCATGTTAGTGTGAGGATATTTTGAGCCTTGTTAGTGGTATTAACTAGCGATTTAATTTGACTTATCCTGTGCCCCATATACTAGCGTTATAAGCTAATCTATTTTTAGAGATAAAACTCTTTACATTCGATTTTCATGAAAACGCATCCCAGAGAACGATCTACTCGGTAACCATGTGTTAATTTACCTCTAGGTTCATTTTCACCGGAGTTGTCCTTTAACTTATTATTTATTTGATGACAAGTCGAGCTAAATATGTATATCAGACAGTCCGGTATAAAGAGACGAGATGTACTGACAGATCATATAAACACACGATTGTGATAGCCTATATGATTTACATTTACATTTATGCATTTAGCAGACGCTTTTATCCAAAGCGACTTACAACTTGGGGGTACATGAAGCGATTGGTCATGAAGAGTCGAGAAGCACAATAAGAGCCTGAAATCCTGAGACCGTGTACATTGCTCAGTGTAGCACAGGCTAGAGTAGGGAGGGAAGAAGGAAGAGAAAGAGGAAAGGAAAGAGTTTTTTTATTTTTTTTATTAGGTTAAGTGTTCACGGAAGAGCAGAGTTTTAAGTTGACTTTTGAATGATGTCAATGATTCTGTGTTTCGGATGGTGTTGGGACGATCGTTCCACCAGCTGGGAACGTTGAATGAAAATGTTCTGGAAAGGGATTTTTTCCCCCTCTGTGATGGTACCACAAGCCGTCGTTCCTTTGCTGAGCGAAGGCTTCTGGTGGAGAATTTGTAGAATGGGGTCAAAGTAAGCAGGAGCTGAGCGTGTGGTGGCTCTGTTTGCAAGCATCAGTGCCTTAAACTTGATGCGAGCAGCGAGTGGTAGCCAGTGCAGGGAGATGAAGAGAGGTGTGACGTGGGTCCTTTTGGGCTCGTTGAAGACAAGACGTGCTGCTGCATTCTGGATCATTCAAAGTGTTTGGATCGCACAAGAGGGGAGTCCAACCAGAAGCGCATTGTAGTAGTCAAGTCTAGAAATAACCAGGGCCTGGACAAGAAGCTGTGTTGCGTGCTCTGTTAGGAACGGTCTAATCTTCCTGATGTTGTGGAGCGCAAACCGGCATGAGCGAGCTGTCTTAGAAATGTGTTCTCTGAAGGACAGCTGGTCATCAAATGTTACTCCAAGATTTCTGACTGACTTTGATGGGGAAATCAAGGATGTACCTAACTGGATGGTGAAGTCATGTTGTATGGTGGGACTGGCGGGGAAGATGAGAAACTCAGGTTGACAGGTTGAGCTGCAGGTGATGTTTTCTCATCCATGCAGAGATGTCAGCCAGACAGCTGGAGATTCGTGCAGCTACTGTGGGGTCGTCTGGGTGAAATGAAAGGTAGAGCTGAGTGTCATCAGCATAGCAGTGGTATGAGAAGCCATGTGCCTGAATGATGGTTCCCAATGAAGTAGTGTAGATGGAGAAGAGGAGAGGACCAATCACTGAGCCCTGGGGAACCCCTGTGGTCAGTGGATGTGACCAGTGGTCAGTGGATGTGCTCCTCTCCAGGCAACCTTGAAAGAAGATTTGATTTGTCTGGTTTCTTGGAGTTTCTGGAGCTAGAGGTGTTGCCGGTTGTGCAGAGAGACGGTCAGCGTGGGTGTGGGGTGTGAGACGGATAAAACTGCAATAAAACTCATTCAGGTAATCGGCCAGTTGTTGATTCCCCACAGACTTGTGGGATGGTGTCTTGTAGTTTGTGATGTCTTTCAGGCCTTTCCACACTGATGCCAGATCGTTGGCTGAAGTAGCTCCTCGTAGCCACTCTGATCTCCTTTGTCAGTGTGTGTTTGCCCTGATTGTACAACATTTTGTCCCCATTCCTATATGCATCTTCTTTGGCCTCTGAGTTTCGCTGAGAATCACGGTTTGTCATTGTTGTAAGTTAAATGAGTCCTGGTATGAATGCCCATCCCAGACAGCAACATCCCCAGATCCGGCCCGCATCTGGTATGCATTGAAACCACATCTACCAGATGTGGCCTGTATCTGGGCCGACACTATAGACTTGTTCAGACTGTCAGTCCAAATCCGATTTTTATGCAAATGCGACTGGAATCTGATTTAATGTTTGACTGTCCACACTGTGTATCGCAACTGTTCAGATCTGAGATGTGTGTTCATGCAGCTCTTTCGTTTTCTGGAATTTCTTCCGGAAATATCATTGGTTTCTATAACAACGACGTTGCGTTGGTAGGCGTAACCCAAAAACAGCAACAACAACCGCAACATAGAGGGGTTTGCAATACAGATGTTGTCTTATTTACAACATGACGTTGTGTATATATATATAGACTTTTGGCAATTCAGACTTGCTAAATCTGATCAGATTTCAATCGGATATGCACAAAAATCGGATTTGGACTGACAGTCTGAACGAGGCTTATATTGCTGTCTGGGATATCGACACATAGCGATATTGAAACTGATGTATGATGTGAATCTGTGAGCTTGCCCAGGGCAGGAGCCAAAAACAGTCCAATCAGTGCACTCGAAGCAGGTTTATAAACCCCACTCTGCTTCATTAGTCCATCTTTTTACAGTCCTTATTACAGGTTTAGCTGATTTCAGTTTCTGCCTGAAGGTTGGTATAAGATGAACCATATAGTGAGTCCTAAAGCTGCTCTAGGGATGGAGCAATGTACATCCTTTATTGTGAGATAGTGAAGTGAAGTGAAGTGTGGCCATGTATGGTGACCCATACATTTGTGCCCATCCACACCATGAACACACACCCAGAGCAGTTGGTGGTTTGGTGCCTTGCTCAAGGGTGTGGTATTGAGGGTGGAAGAGAGCGCTTGTTATTCACTCTCCCCACTGACAATTCCTGCCGGACCTGAGACTCGAACCCGCAACCTTTTGGTTACAAGTCCGACTCTCTAACCATTAGGCCACGACTGTAGCAGTGGTCCAGTATATTAGTCTCTGGTAGGGTGTGTAATGTGCCCACTGCTCCTGGTGTGTGTGTCCACGGTTTGCAGTGTGTGTGTGTTCACTACTCACTACTCCTAATGTGTGTGCACTAACTTGGATGGGTTAAAAGCAGAGGACAAATTTCAGTGTGAGAGTCACACTATAAAGTGTTTTTATAATGCCTTTTTCTGAAAAATGACATTTTGCTCGTATTACACAATGTCTTTGGTTTCTCTACTTTTATCCATCGCCCTATATGGTGTTTCTGCTAATGGCTGTGGAGTTTTTTCTTTGACATTTTAAGGGCCATTTCATCTTAAAAGGCCAAAGGCATCCTCATTTGCATGCACGTATTGTTAATAAACAACCTTTTTACAAAATGCCATGATATGTTGATCACATAACAGTTAGGATGTTTTCTCTCGGGTCTGTCACTTTTCATATATATATATATATATATATATATATATATATATATATATATATATATATATATATATATATATATATATATATATATATATATATATATATACGCTGATATGCAAATGTAATCTAATTATGCACATTTGCATATTTGAATGGCTAAAGTCACATTAAAATATTGCCTTTATGATCTGGTAGAGTTTCATATTGTAGACTACCATATAATGATGGCTGAAACAGTAGAAATGGGTTTATAGGAGAGTTAAATCGCACTATGACAAATGTCTCTGGTGACAAGAATGATTTCTCTCCGACAGGAAGTTGAACTGCAGACTGCGTCCTGTTGAGCGATGACACTGAAGTGCGATTATCTCTCGTCACTCACTAACACGGCAGCACAAACGATGATGTATTCTGAGTTTCTACAGTCCGCAGTTTATCTGATGCTCTGTCATGAGTTTATTCGGCATTCATGCTTTATCACAGGATGAAGAGTCGGTCGGCCTCTTTATTTGGGTCACACGCGCTTCACAATCTACAGTAAAGATAAACAGCTGAGCTATGAAGGTGTAGACTATGTTTAAGGATAAAATACTAATGTTGTAAACATTTATTATTGTCCATTGTGTTCTGTTGCAGATGTCCCGTCAAACCCGTACTCCGTACGGCTCACTGCCGTCTCCCAGCGTCTCGCCACCGTCACCTTCATGAAGCCCGACTCGCACGGCGGCGTCCCGATCAGCTATTACATCATCAACTACAAAGACACGAGCTCGCAGGATTGGAGGACAGTGAGATCACATGGAGTCCAGAGTGAGTGTCATGTGATCAACTGCTCACCTTAAAACTTTTTAACTGTTAATCCCCCACAGATCATGTTTAAAAAATGCCAATTTTTGAGTTGAAGCAAAAACATGCTGTTTTTGTGCATGTGTCTTTAAATGCAAATGAGCTACAGCAGAAGAGGGCGGGATGAGAGGGATACTCTCCCATAAACTAAAGCATCTGTTTGGTTTGGATGATCATCTCTATCGCGCTCACGTGACATTGCAGTTCTTCGTCATCATGAGAGTTTATGATCTGATGCGTTTTAAAGCCAAACTTCTGATATATGGTTTTCTGAGCGCACACACACCCGAAGCACGCGCACAGAAAGCTGTGTGTCAGACGGAGCGTCCTGTGAGTATTAAACTCAGTTCTCTTTCACGTCTTATTGTGCTTAAAGGGGCTATATGCAACTTTTTCCCCAAAATAAACGTAACTATAGCCTTTTTATTTTACCATTTATGACTCAAACATCTCCTGATGAGCATACTGACACCTTGTCCGCTCACAGTGGGTGCACCTATAAGCCTGTATCCTATTTTTCATATTTTCTGACGGGTCGTCTTTTCCCGCGCTGTCTGCGGATGTGACGTCAAGCGCGTTCATGTTAAACGTTTCAGATCACTCTGCCACCACCGCTAGTCAGAAAGTAGCCTACACTCGCAAGCAGTGCAATGGATTTAACGAATACACAGAAGAGACCCAGGACAACTCGGACACCAACAATAACTCCACAGAAGACTAAAAAAGTTAAACCCCTGACAAGTGGCCAAAAAAGGTCGAAGATTGAGAGAGACCGGCGCATTGCAAGAACTAGAGTGATTAGAGCCAAGTTTCATTTCATGTTCTGTATGACATTCAGCTAAGTACACAATTGCTCACAGAAATGATGCATCAAGATAAGATTTAGAATTGTATATATGTTTATTTATTTATTTTATATATATATATATATATATATATATATATATAAACAAAAATAAATATGAATAGTGCATTAGTAATGTAAAGTCTTTTTGGGTGTCTAGAAAAGCGCTATATAAAACTGATGGATTATTATATAGCCATGTAAAGCTACATTATATTGTTTGTTGTTTCTATATCTTAACAAAAAATAAGAGGTAAATGAAGATGTAAAGTGTGATGCATTTTATTTCACATAAGACATGTAGTCAATAAATATTGCTAAATAGTATTATGTGTATGTGTCTTTCATATTTGGTGATAGTAAGCTACTTGTGTATAATAAGTGGTCAAGGACAGTGCTCAGTCGTCAAGGACAGTGCTCAGATTTGTGTTTTTAATATTCTACGAAAGTTTCGGTCTGTGCGCCCTTCATCAGCGTGTATGCCAATGGCGAAATGGGTTTATTTATTTATTTAATGTATTAATTTTTTGTGTAGTTTGTCAGCTACACGTTTGACGTTTTGATAAGAGAACACTTATCTCAAACATTATATGTATTTGACTGTTCTTACCTCTGTAAACATAATGTTGACCTCCTTGCAGCAGATGACTTGTGAAGTGTGCACGTACGAACGCGCGCTGCGAGAGCGAGCAGAAATGAAGAGCAGTTCTGTTTTTTGGCCACAGGTGTCAGTCGCGAGTTTAAATTTCAGAAAAACGCATATAGCCCCTTTAAACTGTCAAACACACACAAGGTTACACGGTTAAACATGGCGGACTGTGTACAGCTCACTGAGGAGCAGGGTCTATGCTAATAGGGCGGAGTCCGTCAACTTTCATGGGCGTGGCCTGTGCTAATAAGGCGGAGTCTGTCAGCTGTCATGGGTGGGGCCTGTGCTTTTAGGGCGTAGTCTGTCAGCTGTCATGGGTGGGGCCTGTGCTTTTAGGGCGGAGTCTGTCAGCTGTCATGGGTGGGGCCTGTGCTAATAGGGTGGAGTCTGTCAGCAGTCATGGGCAGGGCCTGTACTAATAGGGCGGAGTCTGTCACCAGCCTTGGGCGGGGCCTGTGCTAATAGGGCGGACTCTGTCAGCTGTCATGGGAGGGGTCTGTGCTAATAGGGCGGAGTCTGTCACCAGCCTTGGGCGGGGCCTGTGCTAATAGGGCGGAGTCTGTCACCAGCCTTGGGTGGGGTCTGTACTAATAGGGCGGAGTCTGTCAGCTGTCATGGATGGGGTCTGTGCTAATAGGGTGGAGTCTGTCAGCAGTCTTGGGCGGGACCTGTGCTAATAGGACGGAGTCTGTCAGCTGTCATGGGTGGGGTCTGTGCTAATAGGGTGGAGTCTGTCAGCTGTCATGGGAGGGGGCTGTGCTAATAGGGCGGAGTCTGTCAGCTATCATGGGAGGGGTCTGTGCTAATAGGGCGGAGTCTGTCAGCTGTCATGGGTGGGGCCTGTGCTAATAGGGCGGGGTCTGTCAGCTGTCATAGGTGGGGTCTGTGCTAATAGGGTGGAGTCTGTCAGCTGTCATGGGAGGGGTCTGTGCTAATAGGGCGGAGTCTGTCACCAGCCTTGGGCGGGGCCTGTGCTAATAGGGCGGAGTCTGTCACCAGCCTTGGGTGGGGTCTGTACTAATAGGGCGGAGTCTGTCAGCTGTCATGGATGGGGTCTGTGCTAATAGGGTGGAGTCTGTCAGCAGTCTTGGGCGGGACCTGTGCTAATAGGACGGAGTCTGTCAGCTGTCATGGGTGGGGTCTGTGCTAATAGGGTGGAGTCTGTCAGCTGTCATGGGAGGGGGCTGTGCTAATAGGGCGGAGTCTGTCAGCTATCATGGGAGGGGTCTGTGCTAATAGGGCGGAGTCTGTCAGCTGTCATGGGTGGGGCCTGTGCTAATAGGGCGGGGTCTGTCAGCTGTCATAGGTGGGGTCTGTGCTAATAGGGTGGAGTCTGTCAGCTGTCATGGGAGGGGTCTGTGCTAATAGGGTGGAGTCTGTCAGCTGTCATGGGTGGGGCCTGTGCTAATAGGGCGGAGTCTGTCAGCTGTCATGGGTGGGGCCTGTGCTAATAGGGCGGAGTCTGTCAGCAGTCATGGACGGGCCTGTGCTAATAGGGCGGAGTCTGTCAGCTGTCATGGGAGGGGTCTGTGCTAATAGGGTGGTGTCTGTCAGCAGTCGTGGGAGCGGTCTGTGCTAATAGGGCGGAGTCTGTCAGTTGTCATGGGCGGGGCCTGTGCTAAAAGGGTGGAGTCTGTCAGCTGTCATGGGAGGGGTCTGTGCTAATAGGGCGGAGTCTGTCAGCTGTCATGGACGGGCATGTGCTAATAGGGTGGAGTCTGTCAGCTGTCATGGGCGGGGCCTGTGCTAATAGGGTGGAGTCTGTCAGCTGTCATGGGAGTGGTCTGTGCTAAAAGGGTGGAGTCTGTCAGCTGTCATGGACGGGCATGTGCTAATAGGGTGGAGTCTGTCAGCTGTCATGGGCGGGGCCTGTGCTAATAGGGCGGAGTCTGTCAGTTGTCATGGGCGGGGCCTGTGCTAATAGGGTGGAGTCTGTCAGCTGTCATGGGAGCGGTCTGTGCTAATAGGGCGGAGTCTGTCAGTTGTCATGGGCGGGGCCTGTGCTAAAAGGGTGGAGTCTGTCAGCTGTCATGGACGGGCATGTGCTAATAGGGCGGAGTCTGTCAGTTGTCATGGGCGGGGCCTGTGCTAAAAGGGTGGAGTCTGTCAGCTGTCATGGACGGGCATGTGCTAATAGGGTGGAGTCTGTCAGCAGTCATGGGAGGGGTCTGCCCTTCCTTCCCCGCCCTCGTCATCAGAGAAGAGATGAAGTTATTCTGATTCAAGATAAGACACAATAATGATGTGCAAATGAAATCGTTTAGCATAAACACTGCAATATTCCTTTAAACAAACTTTTAAAGAATTGTTTTGCTTTCATGATGACTTAAAGAGACTCCGTTTGCTCTCCATTTAATCTCATTTCTGTGTCGAAGAAACAGCTGAAATATTAAACAGATCTCATTTGAGATGCTTCTGTCCTCTGAAGTGATAAGCTCTGCGAGTAAAACAGATCCTTTAACCAGAGGGAATGCATGTTTTCCTAAAAGCCATTATCTCTTCTCGAAACGAGCCGCGTTTGCAGGATCGGGGTGTGTTGGATTGTGTTTGGTGCGTCTAAACACTTTTCCTCTGGCTAAAGCAGCAGCGATAATGACTTCAAGCTGTTTGGTCATTAAACGGCTTGTACTTTCGCCCGAGAGTCGGCGATTCCTCTCCTTTAAATAATGTTTTTTGGGTCGAGTGTAACGTAAAGTGTGCGCGGCTATGTTCCTCAATTGAAATGGGAAACGGTTTCGAGTTGAAGATCAGATTCTGTGTAAAAATGAACTTTTAATGTTCTCAAGCTGTAGAGTAATGACTTGAGTCACTCGTGTGTGTGTTTTAATGAAGAACTCGATGTTCTCCGACTGCTTGTCTTGTATCAGTGCGCTCTCATGGACATTCATCAAGGACTGCACATATACATTCTCTGTGCTACACTCGTCTCAGATATTAGTATTATAGTGTTACATCTATTAACATTTCAATTTATTTCACCTTCATTTAAATGAAAACATTTTTTAATGTTTTTAGTTTTAGTTAAGAATAACCAATATAAACTGGACATTAAATATAGATATTAAACTAATGACATTGAATGAGTGAGTGAATGAATGAGTGAATGAGTGAATGAATGAGTGAATGAATGAGTGAATGAATGAATGAGTGAGTTAATGAGTGAATGAATGAGTGAGTGAATGAGTGAATGGGTGAATGAATGAGTAAATGAGTGAATGAATGAGTGAGTGAATGAGTGAATGAATGAGTGAATGAGTGAATGAATGAGTGAATGAGTGAATGAATGAATGAGTGAATGAATGAGTGAATGAATGAGTGAATGAATGAGTGAATGAGTGAATGAATGAGTGAATGAATGAATGAGTGAATGAATGAGTGAATGAATGAGTGAGTGAATGAGTGAATGAATGAGTGAATTAGTGAATGAGTGAATGAATGAGTGAATGAGTGAATGAATGAGTGAATGAGTGAATGAATGAGTGAATGAATGAGTGAATGAATGAGTGAGTGAATGAGTGAATGAATGAGTGAGCGAATGAATGAGTGAGTGAATGAGTGAATGAATGAGTGAGTGAATGAGTGAATGAGTGAACGAATGAGTGAATGGGTGAATGAATGAGTGAATGAGTGAGTGAATGAGTGAATGAATGAGTGAATGAGTGAATGAATGAGTGAATGAGTGAATGAATGAATGAGTGAGTGAATGAGTGAGTGAATGAGTGAATGAGTGAATGAATGAGTGAATGAATGAGTGAATGAATGAGTGAATGAATGAGTGAGTGAATGGGTGAATGAATGAGTGAATGAATGAGTGAATGAGTGAATGAATGAGTGAATGAATGAGTGAATGAATGAGTGAGTGAATGAGTGAATGAATGAGTGAATGAGTGAATGAATGAGTGGATGAATGAGTGAGTGAATGAGTGAATGAATGAGTGAATGAATGAGTGAATGAATGAGTGAAGGAATAAGTGAATGAGTGAATGAGTGTCTGAATGAGTGTCTGAATGAGTAAATGAATGAGTGAATGAATGTGTGAATGAATGAGTGAATGAATAAATGAGTGAATGAATGAGTGAATGAATGAATGAGTGAATGAATGCAGATGTGAAATGAAAGGTGGATGATGAGCTGCTGAGGTTTCCTGCACATGTGACGATTCATTCAGAAACTGTTGAAGCATTCATGAGATTAACAACAAGCTCAAATATATTATTCCTTCCTTCCTTCCTTCCTTCCTTCCTTCCTTCCTTCCTTCCTTCCTTCCTTCCTTCCTTCCTTCCTTCCTTCCTTCCTTCCTTCCTTCCTTCCTTCCTTCCTTCCTTCCTTCCTTCCTTCCTTCCTTCCTTCCTTCCTTCCTTCCTTCCTTCCTTCCTTCCTTCCTTCCTTCCTTCCTTCCTTCCTTCATTCTTTCCTCCTTTCCCTCCTTGCTTCCTTCCTTCCTTCCTTCCTTCCTTCATTCTTTCCTCCTTTCCCTCCTTGCTTCCTTCCTTTCTTCCTTCCTTTCCTCCTTCCTTCCTTCCTTCCATCCTTCCTTCCTTTACTTCCTTCCTTCTATCCTTCATTCATTCCTCCTTTCCCTCCTTCCTTCCTTCCTTCCTTCCTTCCTCCCTTCCCTCCTTCCATCCTTTCATCCTTCCTTCCTTTACTTCCTTCCTTCCTTCCCTCCTTCCTTCCTTTACTTCATTTCCTCTTCCCTTCCTTCCTCCCTACCTTCCCTCCTTCCTTCCTTCCATCCTTCCTTCTTTCCTCCCCTCCATCTTTCCTTCCTTCCCTCCTTTCTTCCCTTCCTCCCTTCCCTCCTTCCTTCCATCCTTCCTTCCTTTCCTCCTCCCTCCCTTCCCTCCTTCCCTCCTTCCATCCTTCCTTTACTTCCTTTCCTCCTCCCTTCCTTCCTCCCTACCTTCCCCCTTTCCTTCCATCCTTCCTTCTTTCCTCCCCTCCATCTTTCCTTCCTTCCCTCCTTTCTTCCCTTCCCTCCTTCCTTCCATCCTTCATTCTTTCCTCCTTTCCCTCCTTCCTTCCTTCCTCCCTTCCTCCCTTCCCATACTTCCTTCCGTCCATTCCTTCCTTCCTTCCTTCCTGCCTTCCCTTACTTCCTTACTCCCTCCTTTCCTTCTTTCCTCCATCTCTCTCTCAGCCACAGTAGTTCTGGCCAGTCTGGAGCCGAACACGACGTACGAGGTGAGAGTGGCGGCGGTCAATGGAAAGGGTCAGGGTGAATTCAGCCACACAGAAACCTTCCAGACGTTACCCATCCGTGAGTACCTCATCATCAGCCTCTCTTCTCTTCATTCCTCCTCACTCAGATGGATGTATTTAAACTCCCATGCTACTTTAGTTCAGTCACTCTGCGTATGAGAACAAGGCGTAGAGAGCTTTTGCATCAGCAAAGTCATTTTCTGTGGATTTCAGTGTCCGGGCTCCTGCAGTGAACGCTTTTAAGCTCCTTCATCATTATAGAGCTGTGTTTTGTAATTGGCAAAGATCTCTATAGTTGAAAGTAGCGGCCACATCTTCATCTCGGACTGATTGTGTGTGTTTTCCTCCAGGCGAGCCGAGTCCTCCGACGGTTCACGGACAGAGAGGCGTCGGAAAGGCCTACAGACTCGGACTGATCAAACAGGATGACGGTGGGATGCCCATCGTCGAGTACATCGTGAAGTATAAAACGGTGCGTGGCTAACAAAAATATGCTCTAAGAACATTTTTCTAATGCTCCCATTAAAACGTTCTTTCCTAATGTTCTCTGAACGTTCATAATATCCAGTTTAGAGATGCGAACATTAAAGGCCCTGATATACTTCGATTCAAAATCAGGCCTAAATGAAGTTCATTTCTGGAGTTTAAAACAGCTTTCCAGGAAAGTTCGCTATGACATCATCATTGAACTACCATTGGTCTGCGTGGTGATGATGTAATAGACGTGGCTATGAGGCTCCGCCCTCTTTGATATGCAAATCTTCTTCTGTTTGTGCATCAAATCCACATCACTATGATCAGATGCTTTCTCAACGGCTGTTTTCTCACCGCTGGCTTTTTGTTTATTTTCTTATTGAAAGGAAAGCATGCAGCACATATTTACATATTCATCTAAGCGTCGCTTTCAGCAGCGTCAGGATGTTCGCTAACAGTTTATCACTGCAAAGTGTTTCCAACTTTTTTTTACCCCTATAAGAGAAGAACAAAAAATAACTTTGCCGTTAGTAAATCAGGGCCTTAATGTCACTGTCCCACAGGTGGGACGCCTGGCGCTCTTTTTTTGATCGCCTTTTTATCGGATCATATATTTAAGTAATTATCATAAATTAGGTATCATTAGAAAGCTTACAAACTCAAAATTCATCCTGTGAAAACCGTTTTGAAATCGGACATTGTGTTACCATGGAAACATTACTCTAAATTATTCTAGTGGGCTCCTCCCCTAGTGGGCGGTGTCATGTTTCATATTACAACAATTATTTTAACTACTTTATAATCAAAATCTTTTCCAATCTTGACAAAACACATATTGTCAGAAAGGTCTGAGTCTCAAGGGTCCATATTTAGTGACTGTTTTGTGATGGAAGTGATATTTGGACAGAAATTTACAGGAAAATGCATCAATAAAACAATCAATGGAATTTCAATGACATCTAAACAAAATCTCATGGGAACTTCAATTTTTGTGATATCAACTTCAAATTTGGAACACAACTTGGTTAGACATATGGCTTTGATTTTATAGTAATTTTATAGCAAAACATTTTTTGTAGAATATATATTTTATATGAAATAAAAAATATTTAGTACAGCATTTTTCATTTACAGTAAATTTAAACTTCCATAACTTTTTCATACTTTCAATTTTGAATTACTTTCATTTCAGTAATAATCTGCGGAGTGTCTTCTTTAAAACGAGACCAAGCTGTGGTCTATATTCCAAAGCATTCTTTAATTACAGCCCTTTAAGTTTGGATAGTGCATTTTCATGTGTATTCTCAAAAAGACAGTTAAAGGGTTAAGGAAACATTCCATTCTGCAAACATTGGGCCTCATTTATGAAACTTTCACCAATTTATGAGCAAATTATGAGTAATTTGTGCATAAAATGGATGAAAACTCTCCTCCAGATTCACAAACGCTTCGTATACCACGGGTTCAGTAGTTAAATGTGTGTATATTAATGAATTCCGAACATTCGTAAAAAGGGTGCGCGTAATTCATAATTAGCATAATCCCCGCCCACTGCAAATGACGTGTCCAGGGAATCTTCTGGACTTCTTTCTCAGGTTTAGCTCCAGTATTTTGCATAAATGCTAAAGAGACTAATTGACCATATGCATGGCAATAAATATTCAATTATCGTGTGTCCACCAAAGCATTTAAAGCCAGCTAAAAACACCTGGTGCTCTTCTGAAAACGGCCAGCAGGTGGCGCTTGAAAGCACTTTGCAAGGGTATTAATTTCATTAACTTCATAAAAAGTGACTGTGACGAGCGCTGCACAAGCAGCACCTCCCCCAGTTTCTGTTGAAGCCGATACGGAAGTGACTTAAACTGCAATTCCTCGACTGGCCACTAGAGACAGACTCCAGAAGGAGCAGAATCTCATTGAGCTCATGTTAAAATGCCCAACTTTACAGCAGAAGAACACATGTTTACAGTCTGAGACAAACTGTGCTTTTGGTCTATACGGCTAATTTTGTCCTTCAATGCAGGGGTTTTCAAACGTTATGATGCCAAGGACCCCCAAACATGTCAATTAGTCATGGACTAAGTCAAGTCAACTTTATTTATATAGCGCTTTTAACAGTGCAGATTGTTTCAAAGCAGCTTTACAGTGTTAAACAGGAAAATAATGCAGCCTAATTTTATTCAGCCGTACAGCCGTTCTGGAGAAAACGGTGATGTCATCAGTTCATTTCAATTATCATACAGTGACAGTGTGGGCTTTAGATCAGTAATTTAGTTTATATGGTTAATTTAGTTTAATAATTAGATTTATTTGGATATTTAGTTGAACAATTTAGAAAAATTTAGATTAAGAGCCCTGGCAAATGCTGGATATTGTATGTAGCCTATGAACACAAATAAAAAGAATGCTTTATGAGTGATGATTTAACCCTTTGTGCAGATCAAGTAAGAGTGTCTGTGTATGATCAGGTTTAAACAAGGGTTTAATTGTTGTGGCTTTTTCGTAGTGTTGTGGCTTTTTTGTTGTGTTGTGGCTTAATTTAGTTGTGTTATGGATTTATTTAGTTGTGTTGTGGCTTGATTTCATTGTGTTTTGGATTTATTTTGTTGTGTTGTGGCTTGATTTTGTTGTGTTGTGGCTTTTTCGTTGTGTTGTGGCTTTTTCGTTGTGTTATGGATTTATTTTGTTGTGTTGTGGCTTGATTTCATTGTGTTATGGATTTATTTTGTTGTGTTGTAGCTTGATTTTGTTGTGTTGTGGCTTGATTTTGTTGTGTTGTGGCTTTTTCGTTGTGTTGTGGCTTGATTTCGTTGTGTTGTGGCTTGATTTCGGTGTGTTATGGATTTATTTTGTTGTGTTGTGGCTTGATTTCGTTGTGTTGTGGCTTGATTTTGTTGTGTTGTGGCTTTTTCGTTGTGTTGTGGCTTTTTCGTTGTGTTATGGATTTATTTTGTTGTGTTGTGGCTTGATTTTGTTGTGTTGTGGCTTTTTTGTTGTGTTGTGGCTTGATTTCGTTGTGTTGTGGCTTGATTTCGGTGTGTTATGGATTTATTTTGTTGTGTTGTGGCTTGATTTCGTTGTGTTGTGGCTTGATTTCGTTGTTGTGGCTTGATTTCGGTGTGTTATGGATTTATTTTGTTGTATTGTGGCTTGATTTTAATGTGTTGTGGCTTGATTTCGTTGTGTTGTGGCTTTTTTGTTGTGTTGTGGCTTGATTTTGTTGTGTTGTGGCTTGATTTTGTTGTGTTGTGGCTTGATTTTGTTGTGTTGTGGCTTGATTTTGTTGTGTTGTGGCTTTTTCGTTGTGTTGTGGCTTGATTTCGTTGTGTTGTGGCTTGATTTTAATGTGTTGTGGCTTGATTTCGTTGTGTTGTGGCTTTTTTGTTGTGTTGTGGCTTGATTTCGTTGTATTGTGGCTTGATTTTAATGTGTTGTGGCTTGATTTCGTTGTGTTGTGGCTTTTTTGTTGTGTTGTGGCTTGATTTTGTTGTATTGTGGCTTGATTTTAATGTGTTGTGGCTTGATTTCGTTGTGTTGTGGCTTTTTTGTTGTGTTGTAGCTTGATTTTGTTGTGTTGTGGCTTGATTTTGTTGTGTTGTGGCTTTTTCGTTGTGTTGTGGCTTGATTTCGTTGTGTTGTGGCTTGATTTCGGTGTGTTATGGATTTATTTTGTTGTATTGTGGCTTGATTTTATTGTGTTGTGGCTTGATTTCGTTGTGTTGTGGCTTGATTTCGTTGTGTTGTGGCTTGATTTCGGTGTGTTATGGATTTATTTTGTTGTGTTGTGGCTTGATTTTGTTGTGTTGTGGCTTGATTTCGTTGTGTTGTGGCTTGATTTCATTGTGTTGTGGCTTGATTTCGGTGTGTTATGGATTTATTTTGTTGTATTGTGGCTTGATTTTATTGTGTTGTGGCTTGATTTCGTTGTGTTGTGGCTTTTTTGTTGTGTTGTGGCTTGATTTCGTTGTGTTGTGAACTACTGGGGCCACCGTACTAACTCTGAACTCAAATCGCAAAGCATGCTGGGAAATACAAATCCCAGCCCAGTTTGGGTTAAATTAAAATTCGTCTAAATGAAAAGAAATATAACAAAGAAACAACTCCGATGACTTAAAATGTGTCAGTCTTGAGAACTCAAAAGAAAAGGAAAGTTCTAAACGCTCATAAAAGTTCATTTGTTTGAACGAATCCGTTTAATTTGAGTGGGCTCTACTCAAAGCAGCTGATTAGCGTTTACAGTGTGGCTCAATGAGCTTCATTGTGCAAGTAACGTCTCAATCTTAACGGTCCTAGAATAGGCTTCACTGTCTAAGAGTCAAGAAACCAGGACAAAGTGTAGGTGTGCATGTGTGTATTGAGCTCAGGTTGGCTCTTTTTGTTCCTTATAGCCGTGACGGAGAGGAAACTCATGGCGAATCACCTCCCGCAGTTCCTTTATGGGAAAGGGAAGGACTTCAAAGCGTCTCTCCACACTCTCTCACGCATCCGTATTCTTTAAGCAAATGAGGCCACAGCGTGAGCACGCTCAGACACGCTATACGCCGGCCGGAGGAAAAGCAGGATTTTTCCCGGAGAACATTACCCATGCAACCACCCACACGGCTCGAGGCGGATCTCAGCTGGGATTAACGGCGAGTGAATTAGGACAGTGTGCGAACGCAGAGCAGAATCCGTGGCTGTTCTGATCCCTGTCATAGTGCAAACTCAACATGTGTTATTGCAGAAGTAACACACCGCTAACCCGTCAAACATCTGGGACATTAAACCAGAAGGGTTATTAATCAGGGGTCCGTTCTTCGTACCTCGCTTAATACATCTGAGATGATTTGACAGATCCCAGATCTTTTAATCGTGATAACTGATGTCTGGCTAATTTGGTTTCGATTAGCTAATTTGATCCGAATTTGCGGATTGGATTTAAATATCTGGATTAAATGATCTGAGATCACTGCGCGTTCTTGTTTTCCCTGAAGAGGGCAGATGCATCGATACTCGAAACCATGATCAGCAATGCAGCGATTGGCTGGCGTCAAGACAGCAACGTAATGACATCATATAATTAAAAAAGCCACCTGGCAAAAAACTTGGCAAATTACACAAAAAAACCCCACGAATATCTGGAGCTTTATAAGGAAACAGCTAAACGACCAAACTAACATAAAAGTTATAATAGATCAATGATAAATGTTTTTTTTTACATGATTACCAATTATTTATATTCACGATTTGATACAGTATTTGTACACCCTTTATATTTTTACTTCAATGTTGTAATTCAATTTGAAGCAGATTTGTAACGTGACAGTATTAAAGTTTCTTATGGGTCAAGATCAAATTCTCTGCATCTCCTGCGCTGCATCAAGCCATCCCATAATATCCGTCATCACTTAAATTAATGCACAGCTCAGATTTACTGTACAACATGTGTGCAAACTTCCAATAAAATGATAAAGTAATTATTCCATCACAAATAAATCGCTCAATCAAGTGGCTGTGTCTATAGTATTATACACAACATTATAATATTATATACGTTCTCATATACATATACAATTTAAAATTTGTATATTATTATTATTTAAAATGATTATTATTGCCCCTGGTTCAGTAATGAACTCTTGTAATAAAGTAGCAGTGGCTGGGACAGATTTTAAGTATCACCTCAAGATGCGATCTAATCCTGTTTACATTAAATCAGCCGCTCGAGCAGGTTTGAGCTTACGGACCTGTTGCTATGACAGCAAGTCCAGGATGAGCGTCAAAGAACCAACCAATCCAAGATCATGCCAAATCGTCAACAATCAAATCCGGCTAACTGAGTTAGCGAGGTACGTAGAACGGGCCCCAGGTTGTAAACATAAACTTTGACTAAAGCCGGGTGCACACTGTGCGATTTTGGCCGTCTGAGACAAATTTTGAAATCCTAAAAGATTTCTCGGATCCTAGGCTAAAATCTGAAGTCTTTGATCCTTAGTTTGACATGTGCACCGCCAACCGATTAATGATCAAATCTTACCTCGGACAAAATTCTGGCAGTGTCAGAAGATTTGAAATGAAATGAAGATTTATTCGGTTACTTAAAGGTCCCGTTCTTCGTGTGTTTTTGAAGCTTTGATTGTGTTTACAGTGTGCAATATAACATGTGTTCATGTTTCGCGTGTAAAAAAACACAGTATTTTTCACACAATGTACTGATCTGTGTACCGCTGTTTTCCCTCTCCTAAAAACGGCTGATGAGTTCCTTTATTCTATGAAGTCCCTCCTTCAGAAATACGTAACGAGTTCTGATTGTGCCAGCGGTTCCTGTGTTGTGATTTGACCGCAGCTTAGCGCACGTTGCACGGAAAGGTCACGCCTCTTAACGGGGAGATGTATGCGCTTAATGATCTCTAAGTACAAAGAGTACTTTTACCCTGTGAAAGCCAAACAAAGGTGATTTGACTCCGGGATGAAATGAATGATGTGTGACGTCATTATGTTGTCGCTGGCGACCAGACAGGTGTTGTAGTAGAACCACCCCTTTCTCGTCAAAGAGCACAGACGACCCCACCACCCCAGATTATTGTTGTTTAAACCTGATCATACACAGACACTCTTACTTGATCTGCACAAAGGGTTAATCATCACTCATAAAGCATTCTTTTTATTTGTGTTCATAGGCTACATACAATATCCAGCATCTGCCAGGGCTCTTAGTCTAAATTTTTCAACTAAATATCCAAATAAATCTAATAATTAAACTAAATTACTGATCTAAAGCCCACACTGTCACTGTATGATAATTGAAATGAACTGATGACATCACCGTTTTCTCCAGAACGGCTGTACGGCTGAATAAAATTATGCTGCATTATTTTCCTGTTTAACACTGTAAAGCTGCTTTGAAACAATCTGCACTGTTAAAAGCGCTATATAAATAAAGTTGACTTGACTTAGTCCATGTGCGCATATTTGGAGAAATAATGATTCATAATCACTTTTGTAAAATATTTCGTCATACAGAATAACATTTCTATTCATTTTGCTGAATTATGCAATCTGAAGAGCTCAAACAGAGCTAGCGATGACTCCCCTCTGATCTGGCAGCTGTGATATCATTAGCTTGTAAAGCTGTCAATCATCTCACATGATCCAACGTGACCATAATGTGGCGTTCACACCGGACGCAATTCGCGCAAATAATTTGCGCTAATCGCGCGAAGGTGGACACTTGAACATTTAGAGTTTACTCGCTTCATTCGCGCGTGAAATTCGCGTGTGACAACTACACAACAGACGCAAATTTGCGTCATGGGAGGGGCTTCTATATGAGCCTATATGAGCCAGCTGGTCTCGGTCACTTGACGTCTTTTTTGTAAAAAATACTACTATTAATGTGTGACAAAACGTAGTTTAAAGACTTTTTCAGGCGATAATATAGTTGTTTAAAGCTCAAATCTGTGGTTAATTTATAAAAAGAGTGCCTATTTGAGCATTTTATCTGGCGTTTTCGGAGTTGTGAGATCCAGGCGATCAGTGACATTCCGCGCTCGTTTACCCGGCGAGACCCGCCTTTCCTCGGCTAGTCCTTCTCACATTTGCCGCTGGCTCTGTCTCTTTTTTTCTGCTCCAGTCTCGTTGTGAAATGGCTGACATAGATTTTGTTGAGAGGGTAGCTGACTGTCCGACCTCCTCACTCACTTTCTTCCAAGCAAGATCCTTTTTATTCCTGTTCCTGTAGTGATAGGATGATGTAGGGCTGTACGATTAATCGAAAAATAACCGAAACCGACATTCAGAACCTCTAACCGACGTATTTTTCCCATGTCGGTTATTTCGGTTTTCACGTGACTCCGCCCCGTCAGTCACATCAAGTGCAGTTTGCAGGCACACAGAGATGCAGGAGCAGTTATCTGTGTTTATAGATACCCAGAATCACTAACTGCATGTTTTACACAGTTTATACAGGTCAGTTAATTGCTGTTCTTATAGCCTACGCGCTGACACACACACACACACACACGCACACAGAGAGAGACGGCGCGCGCAAGCCCCGAAGCCGCTTTCACTTTCTTGCTTGTAAAGTTTGTCAAGTAAATGCGTTTAAACGCGACAACGCGCGCGCCCTGAAGGCAGACCTCTTTCACCTGCGTTCTCGCAAAGCTTTGTCATTTGTATGTGGTTTAAGCCCTATCAGTTTGAACATTAAAGCGAGTTTCGACCATCAGATGTGTATTATGTTGAACTAATGCCTGATTTATTGACAAACGAACACTCAAGACAGAAGCTCGCACATCACGTGAAGATCGCGCGCAGAGGAGCACAGAAACGCAGGATCAACGCTGTCCTGTGGTAAAGTCACTAAAGTAGCTTAGAAACTCAACCGTTATAATACCTTTGAAGTAAGTACAAACCACAGCTTCATAATGAATAGAGACAGTAAGAGTAATTCACACACACAATCACTCTCTCATTAATGCATTCAAATAAATGTAATGTAGGCCTACTGTGTTAATTTATCTGTATCTGATGTACAACAAGCAGAAATCTGCTCCATAGACAATAACTGCTGAAAGTGAACCGTTTCCTTCAAGTGTTTTAAAATTACAAAGAAATGCACTTTTTCATTAGAAAAAAAAAAAATCCACCTTTAGGGCAAAAAAAAGAGCAAAATAATCGTCCATTAATCGTAATCGAGGTCAAATGTTCAATTAATCGAGGTTTTTATTTTTGGTCAAATCGTTACAGCCCTAGGATGATGTATCATACAGCTCCGGGGATCCACATACGGCCACGATTATCTTGTCCTCCATTGTTGTTGGGATTTCTGCCTCCACTTGTAAATGCGTCACTACTAGAGCAAGCTCGTGATTGGTTAACGCGGCGCGAAATATCCGCCAAAGTTCAGATTTTATTTTGCGTCTCTGCATTGACTTAACATGTAAATCACTCGCGCGAATCGCGTCCGGTGTGAACGCACCTTAAATCTGTGATTCTGGATGGCGTTCCTGTGTACACTTCCTCATTATCTGATTCAAGTCAGTCTCTTTTTATCTATTTTATTTCATTTCATGTTTTTAAATACAATATAATTTTAGTCCACAGCCCCCGACAAGGGGGGCTGATGCTATAACGAGGGGGGCTGCAGCACCCCCCCTTCCCGCGCTACTGCATGCATATACAATGAAGTGTGAGCCACTATCTTTACATTACTTGACTTAAAACCTCTTAACTGTCACCGTCCCGCTGGGAATTTTTTTTTATCACCTTTTTTTCGTATCATACACTCACCTAAAGGATTATTAGGAACACCTGTTCAACACCTGTTCATTAATGCAATTATCTAATCAACCAATCACATGGCAGCTGCTTCAATGCATTTAGGGGTGTGGCCCTGGTCAAGACAATCTCCTGAACTCCAAACTGAATGTCAGAATGGGAAAGAAAGGTGATTTAAGCAATTTTGAGCGTGGCATGGTTGTTGGTGCCAGACGGGCCGGTCTGAGTATTTCACAATCTGCTCAGTTACTGGGATTTTCACGCACAACCATTTCTAGGGTTTACAAAGAATGCTGTGAAAAGGGAAAAACATCCAGTATGCGGCAGTCCTGTGGGCCAAAATGCCTTGTTGATGCTGGAGGTCAGAGGAGAATGGGCCGACTGATTCAAGCTGATAGAAGAGCAACTTTGACTGAAATAACCACTCGTTACAACCGAGGTATGCAGCAAAGCATTTGTGAAGCCACAACACGCACAACCTTGAGGCGGATGGGCTACAACAGCAGAAGACCCCACCGGGTACCACTCATCTCCACTACAAATAGGAAAAAGAGGCTACAATTTGCACAAGCTCACCAAAATTGGACAGTTGAAGACTGGAAAAATGTTGCCTGGTCTGATGAGTCTCGATTTCTGTTGAGGCATTCAGATGGTAGAGTCAGAATTTGGCGTAAACAGAATGAGAACATGGATCCATCATGCCTTGTTACCACTGTGCAGGCTGGTGGTGGTGGTGTAATGGTGTGGGGGATGTTTTCTTGGCACACTTTAGGCCCCTTAGTGCCAATTGGGCATCGTTTAAATGCCACGGCCTACCTGAGCATTGTTTCTGACCATGTCCATCCCTTTATGACCACCATGTGCCCATCCTCTGATGGCTACTTCCAGCAGGATAATGCACCATGCCACAAAGCTCCAATCATTTCAAATTGGTTTCTTGAACATGACAATGAGTTCACTGTACTAAAATGGCCCCCACAGTCCCCAGATCTCAACCCAATAGAGCATCTTTGGGATGTGGTGGAACGGGAGCTTCGTGCCCTGGATGTGCATCCCACAAATCTCCATCAACTGCAAGATGCTATCCTATCAATATGGGCCAACATTTCTAAAGAATGCTTTCAGCACCTTGTTGAATCAATGCCACGTAGAATTAAGGCAGTTCTGAAGGCCAAAGGGGGTCAAACACAGTATTAGTGTGGTGTTCCTAATAATCCTTTAGGTGAGTGTATGTTAAACATATTATACTGCTGTCCTCTTGGTCAAAAGTGACCAAAGCCTTGAAATGTAGCTTTTTTTGTTTTCATCATGAAAATGTATGTAATATATTCTTGTTCAATAATATTTATTGATTATTATTTAGAATTTTGAGGGGATTTTATGACACTATGCAATATTTATACAATTTCTATGAGCTCTTTTTTCCCATTAGAATTCATAAATATTTTTTTCATTTATTATTTTTCAATACATTTTATATTTAACATTAAAATAGAGTGAAGGCCTTTAAAAATCCATTATTTAAAGTGAGAGTAGTGCCATGTGGAGGCGTTAACAAATTAAAACTTATAGCTCGCTATAAAAACATATAGAGCGGCTTTTGGATTCCCGTTGTTTTTATAGACATCATTTCTTAATTTTATTAGGTTTTGCATTTAGATGTATATTTAGACATTCTAAAACACTTCGGTTTAGATATTTGTTGTTAGATAAGTATCAGGTTTTGCATTATGCATTACTTTATACGAACATTTTGTAATTAATTGGTATCTTATTCCTCATTTAAATAATTCATACGCAGAATGAAGGGGCGGGGCCTGGCGGTTATGGTAAGGGGCGGGGCATTTCCCAAATGCACTGGAAGAGCTTGACCAATCACAACACACTGCTCCAAGCGACCAATCAGAGCACAGTGTGCTTCTCAGAAGGCGGGGCTTCATAGAGACAGGAACTAAACAGAGCGTTACTGACAGACTGGGAAGAGAGGAGCCGCAACAATGGAGAATAGGAGGAAATAATCAACATCCAACTGCTCTAGTAGAGCCCAACACAACATCAAGACTTTGAAGAAGAGCGTTCTTATTGTGAAAGACTCATCAGTGCACGTTATTCTACAGAAAAAGTAAACTTGCGCAACCCCTTAACTTTCTTTTTTCATCTGGAAAGCTGTCTTTTTATAATCCAGTCATTCCCGATTAATTATATAACGTCTCGGCCGTCATACAGTATATGCCACATTATAATAAGTTGACTTTAAAAGACACACAGAAGAGAAATTAAGGGACGCTATTATCTCCCTCAGCCAATGACAGTGTGTTTCCATCAGTCGCTTGAAGCTTTATGGGAAGTGAAATCTCTTTAAAGTGCTTTACTAAAGACCTGCGAGGGAAAAGCAGATCGGAGCGTCTGATTGTGGATTCCCACAGACAAAACAGATCAAATATTTCCAGGCCATAAACAGCGTTTCAGGAAGTGTCAGATGAGCTCTTTTATTTCTTCTTCAGATCTTTGTTTTATTCTGCACATGTTTTTGCTGCGGCCCATCAGACGTGTGTAAATGAAAAGTTCATCCTGACAATATTTACTCGTCCTGCTCATGTCGTTTCAAACGTGTATGACCTTCTTTCTTCTGTGGGAAACATTTGAAGATCCTAAAACACCATTAAAGCTCATTAAAGTTCCACATGACCAGTGCACCAAGTCTTTTCAAACAGGGCTATAATCGTAAATCATGAAAAAAAAATGTTTTTATATAAAATAAACCTTACCTGAAATACAATAAAATATACTTATTTTATTTTAGCTAGTTGCCAAGGCAATATTTCTCATTTATGTCTAGTTTAAATTAAGTACTAAATAGCTAAAACGAATTAAACATAAAGTAAAATGAATAAAAACGATATATAAACAGCCATAAAAAGAAATAACAAAATAAAAAATAATAATATTGTATTTTTCTCCATTACAATAAAGAGATTTATAGTTTTTAAAAAAATATTTTTCATTTTAGTCCATTTTATACATTTTAGGTTTTTTTTGTCGTTTATTTTTTGTTTTTAAAATGTATTTACGCATTTCAATTAATAGTAAAATTCCATCAAATTGAATTGAATAATACTTACATATTTTAATTGAATAATTGAATCGTCATAACATATTTTAATTTGATAATCATAATCGTATTCATTTTAATTGAATACTCATAACATATTTTAATTGAAAAATTGAATAATCATAACATTTTAATTAAATAATTGAATCATCATAACATTTTAATTGAATTTTTTTTACACATTTTAATTGAATAGTTGAATAACCATAACATATTTTGGTTGAATAATTTAATAATACTTACATATTTTAATTGAATAATTATATCATATTTTAATTGAATAATTCTTACATATTTTAATTGAACAATTCTAACATATTTTAATTGATTAATTGAATAATCATAATATATTTTAATTGAATAATTGAATAACCATATAATATTTTAATTGAATAATTCTTACATATTTTAATTGAATAATACTTACATATTTTAATTGAATAATTGAATAACCATATCATATTTTAATTGAATAATTCTTACATATTTTAATTGAACAATTCTTACATATTTTAATTGAACAATTCTAACATATTTTAATTTAATAATCATAATATATTTTAATTGAATAATTGAATAATACTTACATATTTTAATTTAATAATACTTACATATTTTAGTTGAATAATACTTACATATTTTAGTTGAATAATTGAATAACCATATCATATTTTAAGTGCAAAATTGAATAATCATATCATATTTTAATTGAATAATACTTACATATTTTAGTTGAATAATTGAATAACCATATCATATTTTAATTGAACAATTCTAACATATTTAATTGATTAATTGAATAATCATAATATATTTTAATTGAATAATTGAATAATACTTACATATTTTAATTGAATAATTTAATAACCATATCATATTTTAATTGAATAATTCTTACATATTTTAATTGAACAATTCTTACATATTTTAATTGATTCATTGAATAATTTTAACATATTTGAATTTAATAATAATAATATATTTTAATTGAATAATTGAATAATACTTACATTTTGTAATTTAATAATACTTACATATTTTAGTTGAATAATTGAGTAACCATATCATATTTTAAGTGAAAAATTGAATAATCATATATTTTAATTGAATAATTCTAACATATTTTAATTGATTAATTGAATAATCATAAACTTTTAATTGAATAATCATAATATATTTTAATTGAAAAATTGAATAATACTTACATATTTTAATTGAATAATACTTACATATTTTAATTGAATAATTGAATAACCATATCATATTTTAATTGAACAATTCTAACATATTTAATTGATTAATTGAATAATCATAATATATTTTAATTGAATAATTGAATAATACTTACATATTTTAATTGAATAATTTAATAACCATATCATATTTTAATTGAATAATTCTTACATATTTTAATTGAACAATTCTTACATATTTTAATTGATTCATTGAATAATTTTAACATATTTGAATTTAATAATAATAATATATTTTAATTGAATAATTGAATAATACTTACATTTTGTAATTTAATAATACTTACATATTTTAGTTGAATAATTGAATAACCATATCATATTTTAAGTGAAAAATTGAATAATCATATATTTTAATTGAATAATTCTAACATATTTTAATTGATTAATTGAATAATCATAAACTTTTAATTGAATAATCATAATATATTTTAATTGAAAAATTGAATAATACTTACATATTTTAATTGAATAATTGAATAACCATATCATATTTTAATTGAACAATTAACATATTTTAATTGATTAATTGAATAATTGAATAATTTTAACATATTTTAATTGAATAATCATATATTTTAATTGAAAAATTCAAACATATTTTAATTGATTAATTGAATAATCAAAACATATTTGAATTTAATAATCATAATATATTTTAATTGGATAATACTTACATATTTTAATTGGATAATACTTACATATTTTAGTTGAATAATTGAATAACCATATCATATTTTATGTGAATAATTTAATAATCATATCATATTTTAATTGAATAATTCTAACATATTTTAATTGATTAATTGAATAATCATAACATTTTAATTGAATAATACTTTTTTCATAAAGATTGTTCAATTCAATTTAATGGAATTTTACTATTAATTGAAATGCGTAAATCTTGAAAAAAGCTTCATTTTTGTACGATACTAAAAGAAGTCATATATCACAGTGACAGTGTGATGATAATCCGTGTGTGGTGTGTGTGCAGGATAAAGAGGAGCAGTGGATGACGAAGCTGGTTCCTGGCATGAATGATTTTGCGCTGCTGCAGCCGCTCCAGTGGAACACGCGCTACAACGTGGAGATCACGGCGCGCAACGTCAAGGGCCTGTCGGAGCCCACCTTCTTCCAGTTCCTCATGCCGCAGAAGCCCGACATCACAGGTACAAAACACGGCTCCGCGGCTCCGCGGCTCCACGGCTCGTGCTTTAGGGGTGAATCGTGTCAAACGCTGAATCCGTTTGCTCTTCTCTTCGAGAGTTCGGCTGCGTCCCACTGGGAAAAGTGCACTAAATAGGGAGCGACCTTCTGATAGAAGCTTCACAAGCAGTGCAATTATAGGATTTATTCATATTTTGATTTAGTTTTTATTTTTATATTTTCCATTTTCATTTATTTTAAGCTTTAGCCGTTTTTTTTGTGTGTGTGTTTTTATATCAAGACATAATTTGTAAAACTAAAATGATATTTTATATATATATATATATACATGTTTTTATCATTCTTATTATCGTTAATGGTGGATTTTTTTATTGTATTACACTATGTTTTTACTAAAATTATTGTATTTTAAATTAAAACAGTACAACAAATACCTCTATTTATAATTAATATTTAATTTTAATTATTATTTAAATTTTCCCTATTACAGTAATGAAAATTTAGGGACCAGATGTGATTCTCATTTTACATATATACTTTACGATTTAAATATTGCATTAATATTTAATTTGATGAATTAATATTGTAATTATTATAGTAACCTATCAATCATTTTTAATATATATTTTCCATTTTCATTTATTTTTATTTTGTGGGTTTTTTGTGTTATTATATATATTAATTAATAATTTAATAATAATTTAATTAATATTTAGTTATTTCCCTATTACAGTAATGAGAATTTATTATAGAATTTATTATTTTGAATTAGTTTTTATATTTATAATTTTAGTTTATGTTTTAGCAACTTAAATATATATATATATATAATATCGTTTTTTATTAATTTGAGAAATTTGGCCTTGGCAACTAACTGAAATAAAATAAGTTTGTGTTTGTATTTTATTTCAGTTAATAATTTAGTGTTCAATTATTTAAACATTAAGCTTTACCCTTTTATTAAGATGTAATGTAAGTCTTAGTTGTCCTCAGAATGTGTGTGTGAAGTTTCAGCTCAAATACCCCACAGATCATTTATTATATCATGCCCAAAATGCAGATTTTTTTCATGTGTGTGTGTCTTTAAATGCAAATGAGCTGCTGGACCCCGC
>CM042241.1:70210786-70268286 GCA_023566225.1 Romanogobio albipinnatus | reverse complement strand
AAAAAATGAAAGTATGGAAGCGTCGACAAGAGCATGGTTGTGTGCAAGCTATGCAACAAGGAATTTGCGTATCACCGCAGCACATCGAGCCTCAAATATCACCTCAACGCTAAACACATAGGAGTTAGCGTGGACGTTAGCCCGACTCTATTGCTACACTTAATGGCAAATATTGCACTGGTCTGCTGGACTGAAATAAATAAACAATATTTTGTTGATTAAGCTTATGTATTCAGTCATTATTCAATGGTCATGTTTCAATAAAAAAATTACTTCTCACTGTTCTCAGGTCAAATATTTATATGCAATTAAAATGCGATTAATTTTCGATTAATTAATTACAAAGCCTCTAATTAATTAGATTAATTTTTTTAATCGAGTCCCGGCCCTAATAATAATATATATAATATATATAATAATATATAATAACTGTATTGAATATATTAATATATAATAACTGCTGGAACTGCACCTAAGAATTTCACCTACTGTTGCACTTGTGTATATGGTTGTGTGACAATAAAGTGATTTGATTTGATTTTGATTATATATTATAATAATAATTTTTCTGACCCAATTGGCAGGTTGTTTTTTTTTTTCAGAATTATCACATAATTCTGATCAATTGTTCAGTAATCAAAACGTAATATCTTCTCCAGTAAATATATCTTAATTTTAATCATGTTTATATATTTGTACAGGAAAATAAGACACAAACACTGAGTAAGATCATGTTTTCTCAGTGTAAATGAGCAACTGTTCACATTCATTACGTTTGTGTTCCTCATAGTGAGTTTTAATCCATCACATCTTCTCCGCTTGCTGGTTGGTTATATAATGTGTTTTAAACACATCATTGATGTTGACCGATAACATGATTAGACCAATGAGTGCACAGAAACCTCCACAAGCGTGATTACACCTGAAGCGCAGTTATTGATTCAAATGAAGGCTCAGAGACGTGCAACATCCTCAGATTTCCTCACATGACGTGAGGAGGCATGATATATTTATGATATATATATATATATATATATATATATGATATATTTGTGCTGAACGTTTTGAAGTTTGTGCTGCTCTGTGGTGTGTCTCTCTCTGATAAGAATCAATGAAAGCCTCTGAAGATGTTCGCTCGACTCGAGGCTTCCCGTGTTTAACCGTTTTCATAATCAATCATCGCTTTAGGTGTGGTGGACAGCACATTAACGGGCATTGAGACGCTCACAGGTGGTGTTTACGCCGCGGGTCAGTGCATTGGAATGGCCTCCTCTGCTTCTGTGTGTTTATAACATGAGCCAATCTCTGGTGCTTTCATCCAAACGCTTCAAAACATCTTAAAGATGGACGGCAGAATCATGTTCTCATGACTAACTTCAGGGGCCTCATTTATAAACGTTGCGTACGCACAAGAGAAGGCGTACGCCGCTCTCTACGCAATGATTGGTATTTATAAAAAGCAAACTTGGCGGGAAAATGTGCGCTCCTTCACGCAAGCTCTGACCCAGGCGTACGCACAAAACGGGTGAAATAGAAAACAGATGAAGAAACACGTGAAAGTGTGTGAAACTGTAGACCGTTGTGTAAAAGAAATGGCAATACTGCCTCTCATAAATAACATGAAGACTTCACAAAGCAAGTCTTACAATTAAAGGTCCTGTTCTTTGTGTTTTTTTGAAGCTTTGATTGTGTTTACAGTGTGCAATATAACGTGTTCATGTTTCGCGTGTAAAAAAAAACAGTATTTTTAACACAATGTAATTATCTGTGTACCGCTGTTTTCACTGTCCTAAAAACGGCTGATGAGTTCCTTGTTCTATGAAGTCCCTCCTTCAGAAATACGTAACGAGTTCTGATTGTGCCAGCGGTTCCTGTGTTGTGATTTGACCGCAGCTTAGCGCACGTGGAAAGGTCACGCCTCTTAACGGGAGATATATGCGCTCAATGATCTCTACAGCGTCCCTGGGAAAGCCAAACAAAGGTGATTTGACTCCGGGATGAAAATAACAGCGTCTCGACGACATGGCGACAAACACACTCAAACGCAACACTTCCTTTTCTCCACGCGACACGTCCTCTTCTCCACGTGGGACAGCAACAAGACCACGCCCCCTTTTTTCGCGTATTCTTGTGGGCGGAGGTTAGTCTGTTCTACTGTTCTACTGACGTCATTTATGAAGGAAGTACCAGGATGTAGTCCAAGCCAGCCGTTCGCTGTAGGCTTTGAAAGGGAACTTCTGTCAAATAAAATATCTCGCTTGGCATTGAACTTTGAGCTTTATAATTTTACAGGTATTATTTATGCTCTAACAGCAACATTACACACTAACTAAAGTTTGAACAGTGGGATCACGAAGAACGGGACCTTTAAGAAGCCCTCCTGTTCTCCACTCATTACCTGTATAAAAGACACCTGTCCACACACTCACACTCACACATCAAACAGACTCCAACCTCTCCACAATGGCCAAGACCAGAGAGCTGTGTAAGGACATCAGGGATAAAATTGTAGACCTGCACAGGGCTGGGATGGGCTACAGGACAATAGGCAAGCAGCTTGGTGAGAAGGCAACATCTGTTGGCGCAATTATTATAAAATGGAAGAAGTTCAAGATGACGGTCAATCTGGGTCACCATGCAAGATCTCACCTCGTGGGGCATCAATGATCATGAGGAAGGTGAGGGATCAGCCCAGGACTACACGGCAGGACCTGGTCAATGACCTGAAGAGAGCTGGGACCACTATTAAGCCGCGTTTCCACCGAAATTACCCGGAACTATTTGTACCAGGAACTTTTTTCCCAGGAACTTTTTCTCCCCCAGACCTGCTACTGTCTGCGTTTCCACCGCGGTCTAAAGTACCGGGAAGATTAGGCAAATTAGTCCGGTGACGTGGTGATGCGCGCGACTGCTCCTCCCAGTCACAGACGGACAGTAATCACTTTTGCGCGACACTGTCTGCCACAATAACAAGTATGGAGGAGATGCAAGCAGTGCTGTTTTTGCTGGTTATGTATTGGTTTACTACAGAGGTAATTAACAAAACGGCGGAAAAGAGACGAGCACTGACACTAAAGCGTATTCTGAAAGCTCGTAAAGCTAGATTTAAAATTAGACAACGTATGTTATTATCAGCTATTACGGACATTGACCGTGAGATGGCTGAGACGAACGCCCGCCATCGGACAGAAAGAGCACGACTGGTAAGAGTGTACACGATTTCTGCTCATCTGTTGAGAAGGTACTCATGCAAGAAGTTATTCAGTTACCAAACACTGAAAAGCTGAAGGAAATGGCGACATATTTTGAGCGCAGATGGGGGTTGCCACAGTGTGTAGGTGCAATTGATGGGTCACACATCCCCATTCTTGGACCAGAGGAGTACCACACAGAGTACTTCAACCGAAAGGGCTGGCATTCGATCATCCTGCAGGCTGTTGTGGATGGAAGGGGTCTCTTTTGGAATATTTTTGTTGGAGCGCCAGGGAGCCTGCATGATGCCAGAGTGCTGCGTTTGTCAGGCTTGTGGGACCTTGTGGACATGATGTGGGGTACTATGTCCTTGGTGACGCAGCCTATCCTTTGAAGAGCTGGCTGATGAAACCTTTCACTGACAACGGACGACTGACACCCCAACAACTTGTGTACAATCAGAAAACAAGCAGAGCCAGGGTGGTGGTTGAGAATGCTTTTGGCAGACTGAAGGGCAGATGGAGGGCATTGCTAAAACGAAATGACTGCAGTACACCCAAGGTCAAGTCCCTGGTGATAGCATGTTGTGTTCTGCATAACCTCTGCGAAATGAATGGTGACGAGTTCAGAGAAGAATGGGTTACGAGTACTTTAAACCAGCCTGACGGAGCTCTGTCATCCACTGTAGAAGCTGAGGGTCTCGACGCACGTACAGGTCTAATGAAGTTTTTGACTACAATGTAGTAAACTTCAGTGGCACAAGTATAGAGGTGTTTTTTTAGTTTTTGTTTTTTATTGGAAAAATAACCTTTAGAGGCTGCAATGGACATTTTTCTATGCTGTATACACCTGTTGTACATTGTTTAAAGTGTACCTTTTTGATTTTAATAAAAAAAAGTTTACTGCTGCATCACGCTTTGGTTTTACATTATTCTGTTAACAGTCACCCCCCATTTGGGCAGAGAGAGCATGAATTACATGCTTTTAAAAATGATTGCTGCTAATGTGTCCTTGTGACAACACACATAACCAAGGTATCAGACTCAGAATTGTAGACTGACTGTTTATATGATAGAAATGTTCAAATACATAAATATTACACATTTGTATATAAGGAACCTAAAGCCAAGTTGTATTTTTTAGCATTGTTATTTTTACATGGCTTTGCCATAAATATAAAACGTCATAAGTGACTTATCAGGTTGTTAAACACATTACCAACACTGCTTTTTGTCTCTACATGTTGTTTACATCTTTACAAGCTTGTGTTGAAGGTTAACTTCTAACCGGTACTTCAAACTTTACCGTCAGTGCTAAAATTACCATGGAAATGAAAAGACACAGTGACATTTTACACATTTGACTTTATTTTAAACAGATTAGCTCTTACAAAATTAAAATAAATTAAATAAAAGTGCACAAAGACAAATAAATTACTAGAACAATAAAATGAAAATATAAAATGTGAAAACAATATATATATAAAAAAAGGTTAGCATCCTCCATGTCCCTCAGTGCATCAAGAATGTCACAGTCCCTTTTCCTTTTCCCTAAGTAGAAAAATTGCACAGAAACACATGGAAATTAATACACAAGGCAACCATGAAACAATAGAAACCATCAATTAATTATTTTAAAGTGTTTTCACCACAAATAATGAACAATTGTTTGCCCAGTTTGAACAATGCCCAGTGTGCAATTTTTATCATGGGCAATTTAAGTTTACAATTCAAAACAACAAAACTGCTCAAAACCATTAAGGATTACGAATCAGTTTTTAAATATATACACATTTTTGTCAGCTTCATACCTCGGCGTGTGTGTGTTTCGGCAGGAGACACGGGACGCGGGCTACTGGTGACCGCGGGGGCAAACACGCTGGTCTCCGTTGCCTGCAATTCATTGGGACCACTCGTTACGTCTGGAAAAGCACGTTGAAAAAAAAGTTACTGCAACGTGTTCAAACACTGCAACGAGTTTAATAGATGATACCAAGATGAGATATTTACCTTCAACCCACTCGGATTCCTGGATGGTTTCCAACAACGCACTAGCTGAGTCTTTAGTCACCGCTGCACCAGAAAAGGATGGCCTGTGTCCCAGCAACGCGTCCAGGCGGTCATACCACTTGTTTGTACGCCGGTCGGAACCGCTCCGGTTGTTATGATCCTTTAATTTCTTGTAATCTTGTTTTAATTTCTTTAACTTCTCTCTGCATTGTTTTCCAGTGTGAAGAATGCCCAGCTCGCATAACCGACTCGAAATCTTCAGGTATACCTTTTCATTGCGGGTCGCCGTTTCCAGTTCCCGCTGGTTGTCCTCCTCCGCGTATATACTCAATAAAGCCTGAACCTCGTCGTCGGTCCATCGGTCGTATTTTTGTTGAACTCCATTGTAAACATGTTTACTGAATGCAAAACCCACCTCGCAAAAGACTTTTAAAAATGGCGGTCGAAATAAAATGCTGCGAGAGCTCAGCTCAACCAATCAGCATGTTCAGCGCCCAAGTCCCACCCCCGAAAGTTCGGGAACTTTTCAAAAGTACCACCTCGCAAGCAGGGCCGTTTGGAGGGGGAAATATTTACCCGGAACTTCATTTAGACCCTGGTTCCTGCGGTCGAAACACACCGAGTTCCCCCCCAAAGTTCCTGGTTCCGGGGTAAAGTTCCTGCGGTGGAAACACGGCTTTAGTAACACACTACGCCGTCATGGATTAAAATCCTGCAGCGCACGCAAGGTCCCCCTGCTCAAGCCAGCGCATGTCCAGGCCCGTCTGAAGTTTGCCAATGACCATCAGGATGATCCAGTGGAGGAATGGGAGAAGGTCATGTGGTCTGATGAGACATATAGAGCTTTTTCGTCTAAACTCCACTCGCCATGTTTGGAGGAAGAAGAAGGACGAGTACAACCCCAAGAACATCATCCCAACCGTGAAGCATGGAGGTGGAAACATCATTCTTTGGGGATGCTTTTCTGCAAAGGGGACAGGACGACTGCACCGTATTGAGGGGAGGATGGATGCGGCCGTGTATCGTGTATATCAACAACATCCTTCCCTCAGTAAGAGCATTGAAGATGGGTCGTGGCTGGGGCTTCCAGCATGACAACGACCCGAAACACACAGCCAGGGGCTCCGTAAGAGGCATCTCAAGGTCCTGGAGTGGTCCAGCCAGTCTCCAGACCTGAACCCAATAGAAAATCTCTGGAGGGAGCTGAAAGTCCGTATTGCCCAGCGACAGCCCCGAAACCTGAAGGATCTGGAGAAGGTCTGTATGGAGGAGTGGGCCAGAATCCCTGCTGCAGTGTGCAAACCTGCTCAAGAACTACAGGAAACGTATGATCTCTGTCTTTGCAAACAAAGGTTTCTGTACCAAATATTAAGTTCTGCTTTTCTGATGTATCAAATACTTATGTCATGCAATAAAATGAAAATTAATTACTTAAAAATCATGCAATGTGATTTTCTGGATTTTTGTTTTAGATTCCGTCTCTCACAGTTGAAGTGTACCTATGATAAAAATGACCTCTACATGCTTTGTAAGTGGGCAAACCTGCAAAATCGGAAGTGTATCAAATACTTGTTCTCCCCACTGTATTTGACCCCTCGCAAAAATACAAGAAAACACATCAGGCAGACACGAGACAATGATGGAGAGACTGACGAGAGTGTGTGTTTGGTCTCCGGTCTCAGCAGATTCGCTGTTCAGCGGCCTGGGCCTGGGGGCCGTGGTGGGTCTCGGGGTGGCGGCTCTTCTTCTGCTGCTGGTGCTGGTGGACGTCGGGTGCTTCTTCCTGCGTCAGTGTGGCCTCCTCATGTACATCACCCGCAAGCTCTGCAGCAAGAAAACCACCACCAGCGGCAAGAGCAAAGAGCTGGAGGAGGGCAAAGCCGCATATCTGTGAGTTAATTCGTATCATGTGATGCATGTTCTGAGATTTATATTTTATTTAAATTTAACGTGATTTTAAAAAAAATTAATTAGCTTCTATTTTTATGTTTTTATAGTTATTTTTGTAATTTTATTTGCTTTTGTTATTTTTATTAGTTTTTGGGGTTTTATATTTTGATATTGCTTTAATGTATTTTATTTCAGTTTTGCTTTATTTATTTTTTACATTTGATTTTGTTTAAAATAATTTGTATTTGTTTTATTTTTAGTAATTTTAGTACTTCAGCTTAAACTTTTTTTCAATTTTTTTATCAAATTTTTATATTTTATTTCAATTGAATGCAATTTAATAATATTTTGAATTATGTACATTTTTATATTTTGTTTTAATTTTAGATTTTTTTTGTCATTATTTATTATTAATTATTATTTTGTCATCTCATTATGTGCTTTTGTAATTTTTTATATTAAATTTATTTTAGAAATGTTTGTACTTCAGCAACATTGATTTCAATATTTTACTTCAATTTAAAATTTTTATAAAAAAGTAACGTTTTTTGTAATTCTATTATGTGCTTTTGTCAATTTTTTTATTTGTCTTTTTTATATAATTTTTTTATTTTTATTTTTATGTTCCTCTGGCACTTCCCTATTCTCATAATTAGAATGAATATTAAAACTTTAGTTATCATATTTGCTGTAAACAGGCCTTAACTATTGAATCAGTTGGTCAGAAATCGCTTCTGGTTTGGGTTGTTTGAGGTTAAAAATGGGTTATATATAATATAAGAAGTGTTTTGGTTTGACTTTATTTCGAGTTTGTCATGTGACTGCTGTCGTAGAACATCTGTATGCTAATGAGATGCATTGAAGTGACGGCTAAACCCGCGCGTCTGCTCACTTCTGACCGCAGGAAACTCCCGCTGAAGGAGGAGAACGGCAAGGAGGTGCTGAAGCCGGACTTGATCGAGATCAAGGTCCACACGGACAACAGCCTGCACACAAAACAGGACGACAGCAAAGCGTAATGAGACGACTACAAACTGAGACACCAGAAAATACCACAAAAGAGAAAAGAGAAGATAAGAAAAAAGAATGTGAAAAATGAATCTTCACTAATGTAAATATGTTCAAATATAAACAGAGTTTTTTGTGATAAATCTACTGTCCTTTCTATTCACGATGGCTCCAGCACTTCTTCTCGGTTGACGTTTCCATCATCTCAGTGTTTCAGAGGATCTCAGAAATGAGCCCATTGAACTCCCAGGACTTTCCAGGCATGTCGAGTCCGATTTCTGCCCAGCGGGACGTCCATTGTTACATAAACACTGCAAAAAATCCTGCTCCTCCTCAGGGTTTCTGTCTCGTTTCCCAGCACAAATATCTAGACATTCTTAAATCAAGACACATTTACTGGAGAAGAGAAATGACTGAAGATATGACGTCTTGATTACTGAACAATTGATCAAAATTAAATGAGTTTATGCTTAAAAAAGGAAACAATATCTAATATATATATATATATATATATATATATATATATATATATATATATATATATATATATATATATATATATATATTAGGGATGTACGATATATCGGCCACCATATCGGTATCGGCAGATTTTTTATGTTATCGTTATCAGCCCGATACAAAAATGTGGCTGATATATTAAAGCCATGATGGTTTTGAATTGCTTGAAATATGATTGAAATAAAGAAATTAATTATATAAAAACATTTGGATTTAGATTTATTGGCCAATATATCGGTTATCGGCTTTCAAATATAAAGAATTATCGGTTATCGGTATCGGCCAAAATGTTCATATCATTGCATCCCTATAAAAAAAGGCTCTCAAAATTATATAAAATAAAAAATTATAGAAAAATTATGATTTTTATATATTGGTTATATACAGCTGGTCATATAATTAGAATATCATCAAAAAGTTGATTTATTTCACTAATTCCATTCAAAAAGTGAAACTTGTATTTTATATTAATTCATTACTCACAGACTGATATTTTTAAATGTTTATTTCTTTTAATTTTGATGATTATAACAGACAACTAAGGAAAATCCCAAATGCAGTATCTCAGAAAATTTGAATATTACTTAAGACCAATACAAAGAAAGGATTTTTAGAGATCTTGGCCAACTGAAAAGTATGAACATGAAAAGTATGAGCATGTCCAGCACTCAATACTATTTGGGGCTCATTTTGCCTGATTTACTGCAGTGATGCGGCGTGGCATGGAGTCGATCAGTCTGTGGCACTGCTCAGGTGTTATGAGAGCCCAGGTTGCTCTGATAGTGGCCTTCAGCTCTTCTGCATTGTTGGGTCTGGCATATCGCATCTTCCTCTTCACAATACCCCATAGATTTTCTATGGAGTAAAGGTCAGGCGAGTGTGCTGGCCAATTAAGAACAGGGATATCATGGTCCTTAAACCAGGCACTGGTTGCTTTGGCTCTGTGTGCAGGTGCCAAGTCCTGTTGGAAAATGAAATCTGCATTTCCATAAAGTTGGTCAGCAGCAGGAAGCATGAAGTGCTCTAAAACTTCCTGGTATACGGCTGCGTTAACCTTGGACCTCAGAAAACACAGTGGACCAACACCAGCAGATGACATGGCACCCCAAACCATCACTGACTGTGGAAACTTTACACTGGA
Organism: Romanogobio albipinnatus; assembly: GCA_023566225.1. Taxonomy (NCBI): domain Eukaryota; kingdom Metazoa; phylum Chordata; class Actinopteri; order Cypriniformes; family Gobionidae; genus Romanogobio; species Romanogobio albipinnatus. The sequence continues at coordinate 70,258,527 of CM042241.1, read as the reverse complement.
CCTAAAGCAGCGTGGATTGTGTGCCTCGCCTCTCTTCCTCTACACTCTGGGAACCTGATTTCCAAAGGAAATGCAAAATGTACTTTCATCAGAGAACATAACTTTGGACCACTTTTCTTCCTTTTTGTTTTTAGCACAGGCGAGACGCTTCTGTTGTTCAAGAGTGGCTTGACACAAGGAATGCGACAGCTGAAACCCATGTCTTGCATACGTCTGTGCGTAGTGGTTCTTGAAGCACTGACTCCAGCTGCAGTCCACTCTTTGTGAATCTCCCCCACATTTTTGAATGGTTTTTGTTTCACAATCCTCTCCAGGGTGCGGTTATCCCTATTGCTTGTACACTTTTTTTTCTACCACATCTTTTCCTTCCCTTCGCCTGTCTATTAATGTGCTTGGACACAGAGCTCTGTGAACAGCCAGCCTCTTTTGCAATGACCTTTTGTGTCTTGCCCTCCTTGTGCAAGGTGTCAATTGTCGTCTTTTGGACAACTGTCAAGTCAGCAGTCTTCCCCATGATTGTGTAGCCTCCAGAACTAGACTGAGAGACCATTAAAGGCCTTTGCAGGTGTTTTGAGTTAATTAGCTAATTAGAGTGTGACACCAGGTGTCTTCAATATTCAACCTTTTCACAATATTCTAATTTTCTGAGATACTGAATTTGGGATTTTCCTTAGTTGTCTGTAATAATCATCAAAATGAAAAGAAATAAACGTTTGGAATATATCAGGCTGTGTGTAATGAATGAATATAATATACAAGTTTCACTTTTTGAATGGAATTATTGAAATAAATCAACTTTTTGATGATATTCTAATTATATGACCAGCACCTCTATACGGGCCAATATATCAGTTATTGGCTTTCAAATATAAAGAATTATTGGTCATCGTATTAGCCAAAATGTTCATATCGGTGCATCCCTATAGAAAAGGATCTCAAAGTTATATAAAAATTACATTAAAATTGGGATTTCGATTTATCGGCTAATATATCGGTTATCGGCTTTCAAATATAAAGAATTATCGGTTATCTGTATCGGCCAAAATGTTCATATTTTCATATTATATCATCCCTATAAAAAAGGATCTCAAAATTATATAAAATCAAAAATTACATAAAAATTTGGATTTAGATTTATCGGCCTATATATCGGTTATCAGCTTTCAAATATAAAGAATATTTGTTTATTTTTTTCTTGTGTTAAGCATAAATTCACTATTTGTTATGTTCCATTCAATTGACTCTTATTTAGATGTTCTGTTCAGTTTCCTTTAGTTCCCTTTCCCCTGCTCTGTTTAGTTTCCATGTTGTTCCTATAGTTACCCATTAGTTTCACCTGTGTTTAGTTAGTTGTCTTCGTTCCATCCCTGTATTTATAGCCCTGTCAATCTATAACCAATTGATTTATAAAATGATTCAATGTTTTGAATCAATAGAATCACCACACACTGGCGACCCCTGCTGGTCAGAACAGTGTCAATGCAGCCAAAACACCTTTTACGGACAATTTGCAAATGTTTTATTCAAGGTGTGATCTATTAAATGTAATTTAAAAATGATCTAATAGCATGAAATATGAAGTGTCTCTATAATATGTGATATTTTATTCAATCGTAGGGCTAGTTTTGTTTGTTTGTTGTATGGAGAGTTTGGTTAATCAGACCAATTAGACACTTTTAACTGCAACTCTTCCTTTTTTCCATTCAAATGTGTCATTAAAGGTGCAGTGTGTAAAGTTTAGTGGCATCTCACCTCTCCCTTTCGAAGCACATAGAGAAGCTTCGGTGGCCGACACAGGACAATAATGTCGTCGTCTGAGAGCGAGCGCTCTGTAGAGAAGTTTGTCCGTTTAGGGCCACTGTAGAAACATGGCGGCACAAAATGGATATTGCATTTCTGTCAATAGATCCTCATAAATATTACACACTGCACCTTTAAGAGTCATGTAAAAATCAAATCACGTGCTTAATGTCTTCATACAGTAAATGTGTCTTGATTTAAGAATGTTTTGGATATTTGTGCTGGAAAACAAGACGCTGAGGAAGTAAGTTTCTCCGATTCTGGGCTTCTGGGCTTCTCATCTTAAATGTGTTCAAGGCTTCATCGGTTTTTGGCTCTTTCGATGTTTTCGTAGGACTTTTCCCAGTGGATTTCTCAACCTTTGGATTTATCCTATTTTCCCAGGCATGTCCTAGGCTCTTTTGAGACGGTGCGTCTCCCACATGTCATCGGTTTGTATTTTCCATCTCGCTTCTCAAAAGAAACCTGGCAAAACTTTGTAGTAAAGTGAGTGTAGTTTCGACTTCCTCGACTGCCATGATGCGAGATGAAATGCTCTTCTGAATTAATGTGTGAGTGTATGTGCGAATGACACAGAAAGATTGTACATGCACTGAATGTGTGTGTTTGTGCGGCTCCAGCACTCAAGAGGGCGCTAGAGTTTCCATTGACTCGCTCAAACCAGACATCTATTCAGGTGTAACTCATGAGGATTGTCTTTAAACGGTTCGTCCATCGTGACGGTGATTAAGTGGGAAGAGAAAACTGACTCTGTCGCCCCCTGGAGTCCAGTGTTATTATTGATATAGTAATTTATTAATGTTTTGAATTCGTTTTATTTTTATATTTTCAGTTTTTATTTTAATCTTAGTTAATGTTTTATTTCACTAAGTTGCTAAGGCAACATTGATATGTATTTAAAAATATTTTATTTCACTTTAACGAAATGTATTAATATTTTAAATTAGCTTGAGTTTTTATATTTTTTAAAGTTTTTTTGTAATTGTATTATGTACTTTGTCAATTTATTTTAAGTTTTATTTTTAGTCATTTTAATACTTTATTTCACTGGTATTTTTGACATTTTTAAATAAAGAAATTATATAATATTTGTTTTATTTAAGTTCAACTAAATGTATGTTTTTATTTTATTTTGTCATTTTTATTACTTTTAATATTTAGCATTAATAGTTTTTTTAAATAGATTTTAAATAAAAAAATTCTATAATTTTTTTAATTTCAGTTCAACAAAATTTATTAATATTTTGAATTTTGAATTTTTTCATTCAACTGTTTCATATAATATTTAAGTTCAACAAAATTAGCTTTTATTTATTTATTATTTTAATCTAAGTTATTTTTAATTTTATAATGTGCTTTTGTCATTTTTATTGTGTTTTACTTTTATTTCAGTCTTATTTTATTTTATTTTACATGTTAAAAATGTTTCGTTTAATATTTAAATTAATTTCAGCCTTAACAATACTTGTAATATTTATCAATAGCACCGCTGAAGGTTTCGTCTGTCCATAAGAACACACGTTCTATCCCACAATGCACCTGTCAATCACTCGCGCCCGTTCTCCGTGTTTGTGATTCTGATCCATAAAGGGAACGTTTGCCAACCCGAGCCACGTTACTTCTGATATTTGATATATTTTACTATGGTTCACAGCTGTTTGTACATGCGTGATGTATCTTACTGTGTCATTAGGAATGAGGTGGAGCAGCCGGGGCATTATCTACCAAATCTGTTTTTGTAAAGTGTTTGTAAAGCCTGTATGATGTCAATTAAACCACATCTGCTTATGGAGCCGCAAGAAAAGCTCCATTCATCTATACCTCCACTTATTTTTCCTCAAAGTGAAGTGTGTGATTCAAACACTCGAGGCTTCTCTGAAGGACGCACGTGTGAAATATTTATTGCATTAAGCCACTAAAAACAGAAACAGGTTTTTTTTAAAGATAAATCTGAAGGTTTAGCCATGAATCATGATCATGTTTCTTATTCAGATGTTCAGATACTCTATGCATAATCCGAAAAGACTTTTGCTCTGTTGTTCTCCTTTCCTTTGGTGTGTCTTTACTTAATGAAGAACTTCTGAATCCTGATCACTGTAATTTACCGCTGTAAATAAATGTGTACTAGTATAAAATGGTGCTTGTAAAACATTCTGTCAGCGTCTATTTATTTCCATCAGCTCAACCATATCTGTGCAAAATGAATGGTCATGATCATGTGGCCAAAAGTGATTCCTACCAATTAAGTCAAAGTCAAAAAAATAAACTAAACGTGGTTATTTATCTGACAGTTATTTAGCAAACTACAGCTACAGGTTTGCATCACCGCAGAATTATCAATTATTCATATTTTGCTGGTTTTCTCTTAAAGTCCCAGTGAACCGTAAGTTGCAACCGACTTTATTTCAGTGATTTGACGTATTTCCGAGAGAAACGGAATACTAAATGAGCAGAACAGAGGGCGTGGTTTGCCCCCACCCCCCCTCCCTCCGTGTGACCTGATTGGATATAGAAACGTAGACGTTTCATTCAGAAATGGAGGCAGATCTGAGCAAGTTCAATGGCCGTGTTTAATGATGGCATGTCGAAGCCCAAGCCGTCAAACAGACGTCATCAAAAATGGCCTATCAATGTAGAGGGGAGGAGCATTTTCAGATTTTGATTAAAGATTACGAAGCCAAATAATTGTTTGATGCGGATTGACTTGCACGGATGGATTGTTCACCACAAAACTAGCAATTTGCGCTAACAAAGTAAATATGGTCAATTTTGATTTCATGAGGACTTTAAAGGAACACTCCACCGTTTTTAGAAATAGGGCTTATTCAACTTCTTTCCTACATTTAGATATGTGGGCAAATGCATTTTTGTCTCAGTGCATGCATTGTTTTAGTTTGGCAGGGTCGCCGCTAGCTTAGCTTAGCATAATGAATGGAATCCTATGTTGCCAGCTAGCATTTCCCGATCATGTTTTTTTGATCCCAAAAAAACCCCCCACCTACTTCTTGTGGCCTGCGTATTCACAACGAGTACAAATAGCGATGCAGATTAATGTGGCGTTCACACCGGACGCGATTCGCGCGAATAATTCGCGCTAATGGCGCAAAGGTGGACGCTTGAACATTTTGAGTTTACTCGCGTGTGAAATTCGCGTGTGACAACTACACAACAGACGCGAATTCGCGTCATGGGAGGGGCTTCTATATGAGCCTATATGAGCCAGCTCGTCTCGGTCACTTTACGTCTTTTTAAAAAAAAAATACTACTATTAATGTGTGACAAAACGTAGTTTAAAGACTTTTTCAGGCGATAATATAGTTGTTTAAAGCTCAAATCTGTGGTTAATTTATAAAAGTTGTGAGATCCAGGCGATCAGTGACATTCCGCGCTCGTTTACCCGGCGAGACCCGCCTTTCCTCGGCTAGTCCTTCTCACATTTGCCGCTGGCTCTGGCTCTTTTTTTCTGCTCCAGTCTCGTTGTGAAATGGCTCACTTGGTTCACAATGGCTCACAATAACTCATTTTCTTCCAAGCAAGATCCTTTTTATTCCTTTATTCCTTTTAATTCCTGTTCCTGTAGTGATAGGATGATGTATCATACAGCTCCGGGTATCCACATACGGCCACGATTATCTTGTCCTCAATTGTTGTTGGGATTTCTGCCTCCACTTGTAAATGCGTCACTACTAGAGCAAGCTCGTGATTGGTTAACGCGGCGCGAAATATCCGCCTGAGTTCAGATTTTTCAACTTGAGCGATTCATGCGAATCGCGCGTTCAAAACTCAATTCGCGTCATTCGCACCGCCTCAATCGCGCGAATCGCGCCGCAGAATCCCATTTCGCGTCTCTGCATTGGCTTAACATGTAAATCACTCGCGCGAATCGCGTCCAGTGTGAACGCACCTTTAGACCAGGCGATTTCCTAGGCATATTTTGACTTGGGACTATATTATGGGGAAGCACAGGCGAAGCACAGGCGAAGCACTGCTACTTCGGCGCAGAGATATCACGCAACACATGAAATCCCACAACTTCCGTCAACATACCGGCGTGCAACGCAACAAAAAATGGGAAAAAAGTATAACATACCGGCACAAATGCTTCAGGAATGGTTTGAGGTGTTGACTCGGCCTCCGAATCCCCCAGATCTCAATCCAGTCGAGCATCTGTGGATGTGCTGAACAAACAAGTCCGATCCATGGAGGCTCCACCTCGCAACTTATAGAACCTAAAGGATCTGCTGCTAACATCTTGGTGCCAGATACCACAGCACACCTTCAGCGGTCTAGTGGAGTTCATGCCTCGACGGGTCAGCAAAACGGAATTCATATCCCGCAAATTATTAAATCATAACAGTCAACACAATTTGGTTATTATCACATATAAAACAATCAACAAATATGCATTGTGCATTATTAGCATTAGCAATATCACTTTTGTCTGCGTGTAAATGTTTTTGCAGTAAAATTGAACTGATTGTGTGAATTCGTGCTCATAGCAGAAGTGATATACGTATGAAAATTCATATTCCAGGACCGTCAGCTGAGATACACACAGCGTTCGTTAATTTCCCAGAAATGAAGACATGACAAATGAACCGAAAGCATGTTCCATTAGTGTGGCGTCTCGGGCCCGTGCCTTCAGAACATGCTCAGCATCACACATTTCTACAGGATTCTTCATTAAAGCACACGCCGCTAATAATACAAGAGCCTCGGGGGGGGGGGGGGGGGGGGGGGGGGGGTTAAACCCATCAATCACACCTAAACACACATCTGAAGGTGACAGAGTTAGACAGATAGAGGTGCATTATGGGTAACCATCATGCGTTGTTTTTTCTGATTAGGCGTAAATATGAACGTCGACTTGCATATAAAGCAGTCATAAATAACTCATTTATCACAGGACAGATTTAGAATAAATCATCTAGAGGTCATTGGAGTCAAATCTCTTCTCTGTTGATTTACTGCTCTCTGAAACAACACTATGGGCCCTTTCACGCCGACCTTGTTTGCTCCGGATTTTCGGACTTTTCAGTTTGATCCGGATCAAAATGACAGGTGTGAAACCTCCCACGGATCACGGTCCGGACCAAACAGACGAAATTTGGTCCGACGGAAAGAGGTTGTCTCGCTCCTGATCAAACTGAAGGTTCGGTTGGTTTCTAGTGTGAAAGCCTTTTCTGTATGGTTCAGACTTTCAGAGCATTTACAGGAAGTTCGTCTTTATGTTTAAATATTGTAATGTTATTTTTACATTTCATCTCGGCTATATTGATTATGAAAAGTGCAAAGATGCGCATGCAATATGTCAGAAGACAGAAGGTCAGAAATTATTTTGAGCACTTCATTAAGTTTCGTTTTGTAGAAAGCCTTTCTTTAAAGTGAATTCTGTTTTGTATCTTAATTTTAGGACTGTTGCGATTGGTCGATACAATCGACTACGTCGACTCTGTTAATTAGTCGACGTCAATACTTTTAATCGACTGGGTGAGTTGGGTACGATATGAAATTGTTTTAGTACCGGTACTTTAAAAATTACATCACTCTAATAAGAGCAGTATTTCTTAATGTGCGTGGATGTGTGACAGCAGGAGTGAGGACGTGTGTGTGAGCTCTGCTTCCACCGTTCACTAAACAATGGAAGCAGAGCAGTCAAATATATACCCGCAGCTCAGGAAAAAGAAAGCAACAGAAACGCTTGCATTAGAAAATAAAGTGCGGCGTGGCCGGGACATGTATTCGGGTAAACGCAGTCAGATATGTCTTTAGTGAATGTATATAGAGTTGAGTGAGAAATCGGGTGTTACAATGAATTTGGTCCGTGCAGCTCTTAAAGGGCCGGACCTGATATTCTGTGTGAAGCAGGGGACAAGTGAGTTTTTAGGGTTTAAAAAAAAATATGATAAACCAATGAATAGTAACTTTTACTGTGTTTTGCTGTGGTATTGATTCAGTATCGGTATTGAGGTATTTTAGTCTGATTGTGTCGAAGTCATAATTTTGGTATCGTGACAACACTATTCTATATAAAAAGTATTTGCTGTTATTCTCTTTTTTTGTTATATTGGTTTACAAATTTGTACCTTTTTACATTTTTACTCTTTCAGTTTTACATTTTGTCAAGGGCTTTTTTACATTTATACTTTTTTATAGTACACTACTGAAGGCCAACGTAAATTAAAAGTTTTTAAGTAAAATTATTGAAAATTATTGTGATAAATTAGTCGGTAGATTAATCGACAAATTAGGTGATAGATTAATTGATAAATCACTCAATAGATTAATCGATAAATTAGACGATAGATTAATCTGTAAATTAGACGATAGATGAATCAGTAAATTAGTCAATAGATTAAGAGATAAATTAGGTGATAGATTAACTGGTAAATGTGTCGATAGATTAATCGAAAAATTAGGTGATTTTTAATCGGAAAATCAGGAGATAGATTAATCATTAAATTAGGCAATAGATTCATCAGTAAATTAGGCGATAGATCAAGCGGTAAATTAGACGACATTTAATCTGTAAATTAGGTGAGAATTAATCGTTAAATCAGGCGATAGATTAATTGGTAAATTAAACAATAGATTAATCGATAAATTAATCATTAAATTAAGCAATAGATTCATCTGTAAATTAGGCGATAGATCAAGCGATAAATTAGACGACGATTAATCGATAAATTAGATGAGGATTAATCGATAAATCAGGTGATAAATTAATCTGTAAATTAGGCGACAGATTAATCATTCAATTAGGCAATAGATTAAGCAGTAAATTAGGCAATCGATTAATTAGGTGATATATTAATCGATAAATAAGGCGATAGATTAATCATTAAATTAGGTGATATATTAATCGATAAATTAGGCGATAGATTAATCATTAAATTAGGCAATAGATTAATCAGTAAATTAGACGATAGATTAATCGATAAATTAGATGATAGATTAATCGATAAATTAGGTTATAGATTAATCGATAAATTAGTCGATAGATTAATCATTAAATTAGGCAATAGATTTTCCAGGAAATTAGGCGATAGGGTAATCGATAAATAAAGTGATGATTAATCAGTAAATTAGGTGATGATTAATCGACAAATCAGGTGATAGATTAATCAGCAAATTAGACAATAGATTAGCCAATAAATTAGGTGATAGATTAATCGATAAATTAGTCGATAGATTAATCATTCAATTAGGCAATAGATGAATCAGCAAATTAGTCGATAGATTAATCGATAAATTAACCAGTAGATTAATCGACAAATTAGTCGATAGATTAATCTATATAAATATAGTCGTTAGTGGCAGCCCTACTTAATTTGAATCAATGTTTCATCAGCCAATTGCCTGGATGTAATAAATAAGAAGCAAATCGGCTCTAGCAGACAATAATCGTGTCATGAAGGCGCCGGCGCGATCACTTGCATTGCTCTTGAACACGTCTCATAAATAAACCCAAACTCCGCCTCACAGACATGAGAAATATAGAAAGCTTGAAATGTCCACTTTTAAACAAAAAAATTCAAAACGAAAAGAAATAGTCAAGCAATGCGCACTCTTCACTAGTGGCAACGATATGCATCTGTTCATTCATTCTTGTCAAAGACGCTGACGTCAGAAGCACGTCTGTTTACAAACCAATCAATGTGAAGGTGCCGCCCACATAGATGATGACGACAGGACGCAAGTACGTCATGTAAAGTTCTTTAGTGCACTCGCATAAGTGCAGCGTGAAACCAAACCAAAACTAACCAAATGTATAAAATGTATCACAAGTTGAACTTTGGTTTGGACCTTGGTTTGGACTTTCAGGTGTTAAAACGCCCTATAATAGGAGAAAGCAGAAAAATATATTATTATAATATAATATATTATATTCTTATCTAGTCTAGAAGAGCTCATCACCTCCTGAGCGCTTGCTTTAGGATTTAAGCCAGAAAAGGAAAGGAAAGGAATTAAATATAATTATGTTGCTTACTGTTGCAGGTTTATAGGCCAATGTAATTAAGTAATTAAGATATTACTGGTATGAAAGGTCATTTGTAATAAAAAGCAATAGATTAATAAACCACTGGAATCTCCTGATAATAAAGTTAAAGGTTGTTTCTAGATGAAGGTCTTTTTGTAATTCCCGGCTGAATGTGAGAATTAATTAAACATGTTTTTCCTTCTTTTGCATATGCAGGATTTAAAGTTCATGAATATATACAGTATGTCATAAACAGACTCTTGTTTGGCTGTTGTCACATGGAAATTTTTTCTTGAAATGTAAAAAAAAACTATTAAGCAACATTTTTGTTAATTGAAATAAATCTGAAATTAAATAAAATGAATATTAGATGACATTTTTTAACTAAATAAAATAGGAAAAAATTAAAATAAGAATTGAAAGTAGTATTAGTTAATTAAAACTATTTATAAATTTTAAAAATATTCAAATTCAACTACAATCAAAATGAACACTGAAAATATAAAAATAAAAGTTAATTTGAAAATATTAATAAAACTATTGTAGTATATAAACACTTAAATTAAATTGAACTTTAATAAATTATGACAAATAATAATAAAAATGACAATAACACATAACAAATAAAAAAATTGATATGTAAAAATGTTTTAATGAAAACGTCTCGGTTACATATGTAACCCTCGTTCCCTGAAGGAGGGAACGGAGACGTACGTCTGTTCTGTCTTCAGAGACCAATCTACTTCGAGTGTATTAGAAACGAGCCAATTGTAGTGGCATGTGGTCCACGCACCGCCCCGAACCGCGGGTATAAATATGCAAGTGGAGTACCGCATATTGCTTTTCTAAACTGAGGAGCCGAAGAAGTGACTCTGCCCTTCAGTGGAAGCACAGCACCTGGCGACGGGACGTACGTCTCCGTTCCCTCCTTCAGGGAACGAGGATTACATACGTAACCGAGGCATTCCCTTTCAGTCGGTCACGTTCGACGTACGTCAGAACTGACCGACGAATTGGGATCCCTACCAACACGCCAGGAAGCTGGCCCTTCCAGCGCCCTGCCTGAGCTCACTGGACCACTCCTATGTTGGAGTGGGAGTCAGGGCTCCCGGCAGGGAAGGTCTATCACACTGTTTCTGCAAGACCCACTCAGCGTGACTATTGGATAACGCTGGGAAAGCGTGCCCGTCTCGGGAGATGGTACGCTGCGGAGCCACATCCTCCAAAGGAGGAGCGGTGGAGAAGACTCATACGGACTAACCTATCTGGGTAGTAACAACATATGGCAGTCTCTGGGGTGGTTCCAACCTGATTCCAGACGGCCGCAACGTCTGACACCGAAGGGGTGATGGAGGAGCTTGACAGGGTTCACCATTTCTGAGGAACACAACTGGAGAAGATAAACGCACATATCCGGCCATAGGCGGGAGTGGCGTAGCAAGCCACGGAACGGGTACTTAGCGTCTACCGGCCGTTGGAGGCGAGTACACGGGAAGAAACCGGCTCCACACGGAGGCTATTAAATCTAGCGAACGTGTTAGGTGTCGCCCAGCCCGCAGCTCTACAGATGTCTGTCAGCAAGGCGCCTTGAGCCAGCGCCCAGGAGGAAGCTACACTCCTTGTGGAGTGCGTTCGCAACCCGAACGGGCAAGGCACGTCTTGCGTTTGGTACGCTAAGACGATAGCATCCACTATCCAGTGGGCTAACCTGTGCTTGGAGACAGCCTTTCCCTTCTGCTGGCCTCCGTAACAGACGAAGAGCTGCTCTGAGGTCCTAAAGCTTTGAGTCCGGTCTATGTAAGCGCGAAGAGCGCAGACGGGACATAAAGCCAGGGCTGGGTCTGCCTCCTCCGAGGGCAGCGCTTGCAGGTTCACCACCTGGTCCCGAAAGGGAGTGGTAGGAACCTTGGGCACGTATCCGGGTCAGGGTCTCAGGATGACGTGAGAGTTACCGGGCCCGAATTCTAGGCATGATTCGTTGACCGAAAGTGCATGCAGGTCCCCCACCCTCTGAGGCCAATGCAGTCAGGAGCCAATGCAGTTAGGAGTCTGCTCCTCATCCTCCCTAACACAGAGTCTGTGCTAGAAGGCTCACTGGGGGAAACGCATATTTGCGTAGGACCCGGGGCCAGCTGTGCACCAGTGCATCTGTGCAAGGGTACCCCCGTTCAGGGAATAGTACCACTGGCAATGGGACGAGTCCGGAGTGGCAAACAGGTCCACCTGCGCGGCTCCGAAGAGGTCCCATATCAGCTGGACAGACCGGGGGGTGGAGTTGCCACGCTCCCTGTAGTGGACACTGACGAGAGAGCTTGTCGGCTGTCTGGTTCAGCGCACGAGGGATGAATGGCACGAAGCGACCTCAGATGCTTCTGACTCCACAGGAGGAGGTGGCGGACGAGTTGGAGCATGCGACGGGAGCGCAGACCACCCTGACGGTTGATGTACGCAACGGCAGCAGTGCTGTCCGTGCGGACCAGTACGTGTTTGTGCTGAAGCGGCTTCTTGAAGCGACTTAGCGCGAGACGTACTGCCATTAACTCCAGGCAATTTATATGCCAATGCAGCTGGTGCCCCGTCCACAGACCCGAGACTGCATGCCCGTTGTACGTGGCCCCCCCAACCCGTGGCTGAGGCATCCGTGAATACCACAACATGCCTGGACACCTGTCTTAAGGGCACTCCGGCCCGTAAGAACGAGGGGTCGGACCAAGGGATGAAGGTTTGGCTGCTCTCAAGACTGGACAAGTATAAGCCAGTCGTCGAGATAGTTGAGGATGCGAACGCCGCGTTCTCGGAGTGGAACAATGGCTGCCTCCGCGACTTTCGTGAAGACACAGGGCGACAGGGACAGCCCGAAGGGCAAGACTTTGTACTGATATGCCTTCCCCTCAAACGCAAAGCGTAGGAACGGTCTGTGTCGAGGGAGAATAGAGACATGAAAGTATGCGTCCTTCAGGTCGATCGCTGCAAACCAATCTTGGGGACGGATGCATTCAAAAATGCGTTTATGCGTTAACATTCTGAACGGAAGCTTGTGCAGGGCCCGATTCAGAACACGCAGGTCCAAGATTGGCCGTAACCCACCACCTTTCTTGGGTACAATGAAGTAGGGGCTGTAGAACCCCGACTTCATATCGGCTGGAGGAACCAGCTCGACCGCGTCCTTCGCCAGTAGGACATCAATCTCTGACCGCAAGACATGGGACATGGCACCACAGACGTACCCGGGGTGGGGCAGCGAGGTGGAACGTTCAGACCCGAGCCGGACGGCCCCGAGGCGAACCGGAGTGTTGTCTGAGCGTTCCAGGATGGGGCAGTGTGTGGGAGAGAAGGCCCGGGGGCGTCCTCTAGCCTCGAACCGCCCCCTGGCGAAGAAGAGAGGGGAAGCCAGGAGTGGCAAGGCCCAGGGGCGTTGCACACAGCCGGCTTGAGCCTCTCTGGCCCATGGAGGAAGAAAACTGCTCTGAGAATGTGGGTACCGCTGGACTCCGGAGAGCCAGCAGCAGGACCGAAACCGAAAAATATTCTCCCCCCTGGTCCTCCTCCGGGGGAGGGAGGGGTGCGGCACAGTCTCCCTGAGCAGTTCCCTTCTTGCTGGGCTGCCCATTTCAGGGCCGCTTGCCCTTGTGCTTGCCAGCAGACTTCGCGGGACCCTGGACGGGTTGGGCGTCTCCCTTGCGCCCGGCCACCTGCTGCCTGGGTGGAGGCTGCTGCTTGGCTTAGCAGGGGCGGAGGCGGACACAGGGAAATGCCCTCGGCGACAAGCAAATGGAGGCACTGCGGCCAACGACTGGGTGGAGGCAGCAGCTGGTCGTCGGGGCAGGATATTTTTTTTACCTTCATCTGCTTCTGGGCCACCAAGAACTGCTGAGCACAGTTCTCGATGGCGTTGCCGAAGAGGCCAGCCTGACAGACAGGGGCGTTGAGGAACCGAACTTTGTCGGGCTCACGCATATCTGTCAGGTTTAGCCCCAGCTTCCTGGACCACTAGTGTGGACATCACCTGACCCAGGGAGCGTGCAGTGACTAGCGTTACCCGAAGAGCGAGGTCCATCACCGCACGCAGTTCCTGCATAACCCCTGGGTCGGGACTACCCTCGTGCATGCAGGACAGAGGGCAGTGAGAGAGGGAAAAAACAGATTATGGCCCTTTTGGTGTTCCATATTTTGGCACCAAATAGTTCCACACTGCTAAGTTTTTCCAATGCACATCCGGGCAGCCACCCCAGAAAGCATGGCTGTCAACTCTGAATCTGATTCAGCATGAGCACACACTATTATAGTGGGAAACGCAGCATTATTATTTCCAGCGCATAACAGCCCTCTCTCCGATGCAGCAATTGACATCTGTCCTCCGCCAGAGCCCCAAATGAAACGCTAGGTCCCCCCTTTTTTCAAAAAAGGCTACCAGCAGGCATGAGAGACAGTGGGCGTGGCCGCCCGACTTGACGGCACACGGCGTGCTGAACACTCAAGCCCCTAAGAAAGAGGCACGGTGAACAACGCGCCGACATGGTCATGTTCTCATAAGGGAACGTGAACCACCCACGAACAAAGTCTCAGCATGCTTGTGATGCGATAGAGGAGTGGGGGCCCACAGGGAATGGTTACCCGGCGGGGAAGCCCCACTGTAATCCTCAGGTCACCAAGGCTTATTAGCCAAAGTAGCCCTTTTCTGGTGCACCAGAAAAGGAACTAGATCGGGGAATAAGCAAAGGGACTCAACCCCGTTTGAGGTTTCACAGTCTCGACCACGCAACCCCCGCGCCAGACGGCACATGGCGCGCTGAACACTCAAGCCCTTACGAGAAAGGCTTGAGATGAACAACTCGCCGATGCGACCACGTTCTCCTGAGAGAACACGGATCACCCACGAACGCAATCTTACATGTTTAAATGCGAGAGAGATCGTGGCCGTCAAATGAGGACAGGAAACAACCGCATCCAGAAACACACGGTTTAAATGACATCTTGAAAAAGACGCAGGGTCAAACCGTGTTGCTCTTTTTAGAAGGAAATGCTCTTTTAGAAGTGCTGAAGCACTCAGGGAGATGACCGTGGCTCACAGCAGTCCGAATGCAAGCCTGCGTGTGAGCACTCATGAACGGAACGCCCAGTCAACCAACACAGGAACAAGTGTATGTTGCAGCGGCCACTCGCTGACTCGCGCCGTCACACCAGCACCCAGGTAAGAGAGCGATCCTCCTCGAGACTCGTTTAAACACTCTTCGCAGAAACAGCTTGGTACAGCAAACCGTTCGGCTCCGAAGTTAAAAGCAATATGCGGTACTCCACTTCTGTATTTATACCCGCGGTGCGGGGCGGTGCGTGGACAGCATGCCAATACAATTGGCTCGTTTCTAATACACTCAAAGTATATTGGTCTCTGAAGACAGATCCCAATTCGTCGGTCAGTTCCGACGTACGTCGAACGTGACCGACTGAAAGGGAACTAAAAAATAATTTGAACCTAAAAGTTAATTTGAAAATATTCATAAAAACTGTAAGTATATAAATAATATTAAATCCACCACTGAATGTACATTTCATAAATTAACAAAAACAAATAATAATGACCAAAACACATTTTTTAAATAACTCAAATTAAAATGTGAAAATATACCATGAAAAGTTCATTTGAACACATTAATAAAAACACTAATGTGAACTTTTAACAAAAATGACAAAAAGTAATTAAAATGAAAGTGGAAACTGAAAATATGAAAGGAAAAGTTAATTTGAACATATTAATAAAAACTATTATGTTGTATAAATAATAATTTCCATCTATTTCAACTTAAAAATCTGAAGTTCTGTCACTGCCTTGCATTTTTAAGTATAATCAAATTGGCTGTTGTCATTTCAACTTAAACTACATAAAAATTGAGTTAAACTGATGTAAAAGTTGCCATGACCCACTGATCATATAATTTTTTACAGTGCACTAACTCAATGTAAGTTTAATAAATGATGACATCCTGAATTGTCAGCGGTTGTACACATCCCATTGTTCTGGATCAGAATCCCGGATGGATGACCATAAATCCCCTGTGGAGACGCTTCACCGCGTGATCCTCGCTTTGATCCCAGGAAAGGCCAGTAAATGGATTAGAGAGTTTGAACCGCACTGTTAGCGAGGGAGGAAGATGAAATCCCTTTAGCCGAGACCTGAGGCTTGTGCGAGCATAGATATGCTGTGTAATCCTCATGCTGGGCTTCACGGGTCAGCGCTGGACGCTGTTAACCCTTATCTGGACACAGCGCTGGACGCTGTTAACCCTCATCTGGACACAGCGCTGGACGCTGTTAACCCTTATCTGGACACAGTGCTGGACGCTGTTAACCCTTATCTGGACACCACAACCCCCAGAGGGACTTTGTTGAATGGTGAGCCTCTTATTGTTCTATTATTTAATGTACAGCTCTCATAGAAACATATTACAGTCAACATACAGTAAAACAGAGTTTGACACCAGAGGTCGGCTCACATTTATGGTTATGGTTTAATGCAGAACTTTTTTTCTGTTTTTTAATACAATAAATACACTACAAAAATAAAAACGCATTATGAGTATTTTAATAATAATTATTAACATTATTGTTATTTATGTCTATATATATATATATATATATATATATATATATATATATATATATATATATATATATATATATATATATATATATACTATATAACTGTAATTATGTTTGGTTGTCAGGTTGTTGCTATGCGGTTGCTAGGGTGATTTGATAGTGTTGTTTATCATGTTGCTATGTGGTTGCTAGGGTGTTTTGAAAGTGTTGTTTATCATGTTGATATGTGGTTGCTAGGGTGTTTTGACAGTGTTGTATATCATATTGCTATGCAGTTGCTATAGGGTGTTTTGAGTGTTGTTTATCATGTTGCTATACGGTTGCTAGGGTGTTTTGACTGGGTGTTGTTTATCATGTTGCTATGTGGTTGCTATAGGGTGTATTGAGTAAATGTTGTTTGTCATGTTGCTATGTGGTTGTCGGGTATCTTGAGTGTTGTTTATGTTGCTATGCGGTTGTTATAGGGTGTTTTGAGTGTTGTTTATCATATTGCTATGTGGTTGTCGGGCTATTTTGAGTGTTTTTTTATGTTGCTATGCGGTTGCTAGGGTGTTTTGACAGTGTTGTTTATCATGTTGCTATGTGGTTGCTAGGGTGTTTTGACAGTGTTGTTTATCATGTTGATATGTGGTTGCTAGGGTGTTTTGACAGTGTTGTATATCATATTGCTATGTAGTTGCTATATGGTGTTTTGAGTGTTGTTTGTCATGTTGCTATACGGTTGCTATAGGGTGTATTGAGTAAATGTTGTTTGTCATGTTGCTATGTGGTTGTCGGGTATTTTGAGTGTTGTTTATGTTGCTATGCGGTTGTTATAGGGTGTTTTGAGTGTTGTATATCATATTGCTATGTGGTTGTCGGGGTATTTTGAGTGTTTTTTTATGTTGCTATGCGGTTGCTATATGGTGTATTGAGTAAATGTTGTTTATCATGTTGCTATGTGGTTGTCGGGGTATTTTGGGTGTTGTTTATGTTGCTATGCGGTTGCTATATGGTTTATTGAGTAAATGTTGTTTATCATGTTGCTATGTGGTTGTCGGGGTATTTTGAGTGTTGTTTATGTTGCTATGCGGTTGCTATATGGTGTATTGAGTAAATGTTGTTTATCATGTTGCTATGTGGTTGTCAGGTATTTTGAGTGTTGTTTATGTTGCTATGCGGTTGTTATAGGGTGTTTTGAGTGTTGGTTATCATATTGCTATGTGGTTGTCGGGGTATTTTGAGTGTTTTTTATGTTGCTATGTGGTTGCTATAAGGTGTATGAGTGAGTGTTGTTTATCATGTTGCTATGTGGTTGTCAGTGTGTTTTGACTGAGTGTTGTTTATCATGTTGCTATGCAGTTGCCATAGTTTTTTGAGTGTTGTTTATCAAGTTGCTTCTGACGGTGTTGCTTATCATCTTACTATATGTTTGCTAGGGTGTTTTGATTGAGTTTTGTTTATCATGTTGCTATGTGGTTGCTAGGGTGTTTTAACGGTGTTGTTTATCATGTTACTGTGTGGTTGCTAGGGTGTTTTTACTGAGTGTTGTTTATCAAGTTGCTATGTGTTTGCTTGGGTGTTTTCACTGGGTGTTGTTTATCATGTAGCTATGTGGTTGCTAGGGTGCTTTTAGTGTTGTTTATCATGTTGCTATACATTTGCCAGAGAGTTTTATGAGTGTTGTTTATCAAGTTGCTATGTGTTTGCTTGGGTGTTTTCACTGGGTGTTGTTTATCATGTAGCTATGTGGTTGCTAGGGTGTTTTTAGTGTTGTTTATCATGTTGCTATACATTTGCCATAGAGTTTTATGAGTGTTGTTTATCAAGTTGCTATGTGGTTGCTAGGGTGTTTTGACGGCGGTGTTTATCATCTTACTATGTGATTGCTAGGGTGTGTTGACAGTGTTGTTTATCATGTTACTGTGTGGTTGCTAGGGTGTTTTTACTGAGTGTTGTTTATCAAGTTGCTATGTGTTTGCTTGGGTGTTTTCAATGGGTGTTGTTTATCATGTAGCTATGTGGTTGCTAGGGTGTTTTTAGTCTTGTTTATCATGTTGCTATACAGTTGCCATAGAGTTTTATGAGTGTTGTTTATCATGTTGCTATGTGGTTGCTAGGGTGTTTTGACTGAGTGTTGTTTATCATGTTGCTATGTGGTTGCTAGGGTGTTTTGACGTGTTGCTTATCATCTTACTATATGTTTGGTTGGGTATTTTGATTGAGTTTTGTTTATCATGTTGCTATGTGGTTGCTAGGGTGTTTTGACGGTGTTGTTTATCATCTGACTATGTGGTTGCTAGGGTGTTTTGACGGTGTTGTTTATCATCTTGCTATATGGTTGCTAAGGTGTTCTGACAGTGTTGTTTATCATCTTGCTATGTGGTTGCTAGGGTGTTTTGACGGTGTTTATCATTGTTGTTATGCGGTTGCTAGGGTGTTTTGACGGTGTTGTTTATCATCTTACTGTGGTTGCTAGGGTGTTTTGACGGTGTTGTTTATCATTGTTGTTATTTGGTTGCTAGGGTGTTTTGACTGTGTTGTTTATCATCTTACTGTGGTTGCTAGGGTGTTTTGACGGTGTTGTTTATCATCTTACTATGTGTTTGCTAGCGTGTTTTGACTGAGTGTTGTTTATCATGTTGCTATGCAGTTGCTAAGGTGTTTTGAGTGTTGTTTATCATGTTGCTATGCGGTTGCTAAGATGTTTTGAGTGTTGTTTATCATGTTGCTATGCAGTTGCTATAGTGTGTTTTGAGTGTTGCATCACACATCACTCTAATTCCAGATTTTCCATGCAGATGTGGCACAGAAGCCGCATTTGGGTGTCTTTACACAGACTGCTCAGAACTGTATGCTTTTATAAAATAAGATGCATAGAAAGCACTTTCTCCTTTTCCATGTCTAAAGACAGAAACCGAGATATTGAGAGTGTCAGCGATTCAGCGTGTATGAAGTGAAGGATGGTCAGATCACTGCTGAGATGATGATGCTCGCGGTCAAACGTAACCCCAGTTCACAGCATTCATCATGTGTGCCGTCCTGTAAAGGTCTCAAGACCCGCAGTAGTTTGGCATCTGTCCACGTTGCATTTGGTCTCTTCCAACAGCTCTTGAGTGCAATTTGGACTGAGACGTGTCCATTAAGTCCACTGGAGCTCCTGAAGAGGGTCCATCAATCACAGAACATTAGAGACAGAGCCATTACGGAGGAATTATGAGCTGTTCAGCGGGAATGAAAAGCCCTCAGACGAAATACGCTCAAAATGTTTGAATGTTAAATGGACACTATTATTGTTCAGCCCAAAGGGTTTACAATGAAAGTTTATAGTCTGTCTGTGCTCTTCGTTATATAGCATACAAGGAGGATACCTGTTTTTGTCTAAAAAAAAAAAACTTATTTGAACCCTTATACGGTCTTAGTTTGGGAATAACACTCAGGGTATATGTACTCACTGTTAAAAATTGCTGTTAATTTACGGCAAAAAATTAACAGTATTATCCTGTTATTTTAAAAAGCAGTGCATTACTGTTTTTTTACGGTTGGTGAAATGACGTAGAGAAGATTTTACAGCATTTTACCGTATTTATTACACGAAGGGAAGAAAACAGTATATAACAGTATTTTTGGAACTGAAACGGCAGCAAGCACATGTGGATTTTCATCCGTCTATGCACTGTGATTTAACCGGTGAGTGCACCTTTGCCTCGTTTCTTTTACACAACATACACGTTTCTAATACAAATAACTGTGCAAATAACTATAGTTATTGTGGATGCTGTTCTTATAACGATTTATACGTCCATTTCAGTGCTAAACCCCTTCAACGTGCAAACTGTGTCATAGTGGAGCTGGATTTCTGACTCAGATATATTTCCCGATTACACGGTGAGTTCAATCTATAAACTCTTCTGCAAAGTAAGCCTTTAACATCATAGCAATAAAGTAATATTGATGTATCTGTAACATGCTGATATTATCGTCATCTCGTTTGCTAATTTGAGCTTGAGGTCTTTTCATTTATTGCCTAATGTAACGTTACCTTTAGTTTATATTAGACAAAATGTTGATTTCGAAATTTGGGTAAGCTTGTTCTTATTTGTACATAACTGTATATATATACTGTGGATATACTGTGGAGTTTTTCTTTACTAGTGATGCTGTTTTGTTTCTTTAGTGTTGGCTGTATTTTGGATTGCTTAGATCCAAGTTAGCTTGTTAGAATAAGTTATGCATTACAATACTCAGTAAGGATAATTCCTGTTCACATTTTTTTTGTATTGATGGGTTGTTTTGTAATGTTACTTTGTCCAGTACAGTAGCCTAATGGACATTTTATTTTAGTGAAGATTTTTTTGTTTGTTTTGTTTTTTCATGCCCAAAGACTGTCCATTTTGACTTGTCAGCATGTTTGCGTGTCAGTTATGTGGGCAGCAATGCAGTACTCCAGTGGCCTATGTGAAGCACATAACCCTTCTGCATCATCCAACTTCTAATGGCTCACTTCTCTGAGACTCAGGAAGGGCTGATCCTTTTTGCAAATGTAAGATTTTTTGTTGTTGTTGTTTATTTTCTATCATGGTATTATTGTCCTAACAACTGAAATAGTTGACATGCTTTTTCTTAATTTCCTAATTTAAAAATTAAATGCATAAAAAGGCATTATTGTTAGTGTATTTTGTTTCTATGTCCTCATCATTGTAACTGTGTTTTAGGCATCTTCCACTGCAGCTGATGTAGAAAGGACACTTGAACTACCTGCAACTCCTCGACTGATACTCCTTGGTATGTATAGAACTGTATGAATGTATAGTCTATTTTACATGTTTTTTTTTTTTTTGTATTTCAGCAAACAAAATGCTTTTGTACAACACTGAAAGGAACAGTTCACAAAAAATAAATATTCTGCCATCTTTTACCCACACTCATGTCATTCCAAGCCCTTAAAGGGATAGTTCACCCAAAAATGAAAATTCTGTCATCATTTAGTCACACACAAGTTGTTCCAAACCTGTAAGAGTTTCTTTGTCCTGCTGAACACAAAAGATGATATTTTGAAGAATGTGTGTGACAGAATTTTCATTTTTGGGTGAACTATCCCTTTAAGACTTTTATTCATCTTTGGAAATAAATGAATATATTAATACAATTCTTTCATCATTTTTGTTTGGAAAGTCCAAAAGGAAAAAAACCTTTGATGCTTCAAAAAGTTAAAGTTAGTGTAAATGTATGAATTTAATTTTGTTTATTCATGTATAAAAATTGAGCATACATGGAGCAAATAAGCTCAAACATGCTTGCTTGACGTGAGAACCAGTGAGGTTTGTTCCCGTGTGTCAGGCTAGCACGTTTCAGTCTCCATTTACCCTGGATTTGACTGGACTTTTAATGGATGAACAGAAATTATGAAAGAATATTAAAAATAGCTTCATTTGTGTTTTGAATTTTTTTTTTTGAAAGAAAGGGTGACTAATTAACTACTACATTTTAATTTTTTTACCGCAACTATATTGAGCAAAAATAGTTAAATGAATCATAAAAATGAATATGTTATGTGACTACCTGGCATTGATTATTCTTTGGAATGTTTTAGGTGAAAAACCAGGAAGCTGCATTCATAAATGGATGATTAGTTTTGAGGGGCAAATAATCTGTGAGGGCATCCAGCCAAGTTTTCTGTCTGGACTTGCTGCTGTTTTTTCAACTTTCTACAATTTCAATGTGGAGTACCAAGCTGAGGCTGCATCCACATTGGAATTCATTCAGAGGTTAGATGCTTAGATTAATATATTAATTTCTATTTGCATTCTCATTATATAAACTTTTACCCACAGTAATTCTGAATTTACGCATTTTGTTTTCAGGCGCTTCATTGGAATTAATCCTGAAAAAGGCACCAAGGGTGGACAAGTCCTATCGAAGCGGACAGGGAAGATCGCCCACAAGAAGAAAACAGTCAACACTCGGGTTGCCAGCCTACTTAAGAAGCTAATGGACTTTGAGTGGGACTTCATATAAGTGAACCCACTCATTCCCTAACATACCACATGCACACCATACACATACTTTTTACAAACAACAAAAACATGCTTTTAGTGTGCTAGTCGCACAATTTTTTCAGGTGTTCATTCTTGAATACCTAAATTTTGACTTCTTTCTTCATTCAGTAATTCTTATTCACTCAGTAGTTCTCTGAGTCACTCATTTAGTTTTTTCTAATGTTATATAATTCATTCTAATGTTTTATTTATTCAGTTAAATAAGATTTATTCTGAAGCTTATGTGAAGCTTATGTCATTACATTTGCATCAGCCACAAATTTTGAGAATATTTTGTGATTTAAAGTGGCGGCTTTTTTTTCAAGTTTTTCAAAGTTTTAATAAAGCACATTTTGAAGTTACACTGCATTGTGTTAAACTTTTTTTTTTTTAATTCAAAGGCTATATTTGTACATTGTATTAAAACATGGTTGTAAAGCAAAAAAAAAAAAAAAGAAAAAATCAAAGAAATATCTTATCAAATAAATATATTCTTAGCAGTCCATTTCTCAATATAACATATTTGTAGCTTACAGTTAAAAGTGTAAATAAACATTAATTAACTGTTAATGCTTTTGACAGTAATTTACTGTTAATGTAGAAAATAACAGCTTTATGCTGTATTTACAAAAAACAGTAAGAAACTGTAAATTTCAACAACAGCAAGACACTGTTAATTTAACAGTAACTTGCTGGCAACCGTGCTGCCAGTTACTTACTGTTTTTTAACGGGACAATTTTTAACAGTACACTTTGGGGTCGCCACAGACCCCACGCAACAAAATGTAATTTTTTAACAAAACAATTTTTTTTTTTTAAACAAATGTTATTTTTCTCTATTTATTAATGTTTTTACTCAATATCTGTGCAGTTTTTGGAGTATTTACAATATTTTTTACATTTATACAAATAAATTAAAAAATATATATAGATTTTTTTCACACAAAATCAGTTTTTATGTAAAATTCACTTTATAAAAGACCCACATTTCTAACTTTCATTCGGGGGGATAACATGGCTAATTTGACATGGTTTAGTGTAAGATTTTTGCCCATCTTTTGGAAAATACAGTTTTAAAATAAATTAAAAAAAAGACTTTTACCAGTAAACGGCTGCAGAGCTCCACTATTTACTATGTGCTATTTGACTCTTTTCACAAGTATTTTTCAGTTGAATTCATATCTAAATGTTATGAAATCACATTTATAACAATTAAAAATGATTCATTTTGTCAAAGTTTAGCACTTTTTTGTACTGAAAAAATATTTTTTTCAATTATGTTACATTACGATTACCTGAACAAGTTGGAGTCTTTAGTGTTTATCATTGATTTCAAACAGGGACATCACTAGGATTGGAAGACGGGGGGCTTAGCCCCCAGGGTATTTGTAACTTGCGTTTGCAAAATCTTTGCACTCACATCTAGGGCTACACTTATGTCAACAACCAGTCGAGAAACCAAGATGTTAACAAGTAAAACGTGACAGACATATCCTCTTCTTCCATTTCGACTCTGTTAAAGAAAAGTTACTGTAATGTTAGCTTTTAGACACATCAAATCTGCATGGGGGGATTTACTTAGGCCAGACTTTGCTCCTGATGAGTTACTATAAGCAATGATAGTACACCACTGCTATGCTGATGACACTCAGCTCTACCTTTCATTTCACCCAGACGACCCCACAGTAGCTGCACGAATCTCCTGCTGTCTGGCTGACATCTCTGCATGGATGAGAAAACATCACCTGCAGCTCAACCTGTCAACCTGAGTTTCTCATCTTCCCCGCCAGTCCCACCATACAACATGACTTCACCATCCAGTTAAGTACATCCTTGATTTCCCCATCAAAGTCAGTCAGAAATTAGCGACGCATTTACAAGCGGAGGCAGAAATCCGAACAACAATGGAGGACAAGATAATCGTGGCCGTATGTGGATACCCGGAGCTGTATGATACATCATCCTATCACTACAGGAACAGGAATAAAAAGGATCTTGCTTGGAAGAAAGTGAGTTATTGTGAGCCATTGTGAGCCAAGTGAGCCATTTCACAACGAGACTGGAGCAGAAAAAAAGAGCCAGAGGCAGCGGCAAATGTGAGAAGGACTAGCCGAGGAAAGGCGGGTCTCGCCGGGTAAACGAGCGCGGAATGTCACTGATCGCCTGGATCTCACAACTCCGAAAACGCCAGATAAAATGCTCAAATAGGCACTCTTTTTATAAATTAACCACAGATTTGAGCTTTAAACAACTATATTATCACCTGAAAAAGTCTTTAAACTACGTTTTATCACACATTAATAGTAGTATTTTTTACAAAAAAGACGTCAAGTGACCGAGACGAGCTGGCTCATATAGGCTCATACAGAAGCCCCTCCCATGACGCGAATTCGCGTCTGTTGTGTAGTTGTCACGCGCGAATGAAGCAAGTAAACTCAAAATATTCGCGCGAATCGCGTCCGGTGTGAACGCCACATAAGACAGCTCGCTCATGCCGGTTTGCTCTCCACAACATCAGGAAGATTAGACCGTTCCTAACAGAGCACGCAACACAGCTTCTTGTCCAGGCCCTGGTTATTTCTAGACTTGACTACTACAATGCGCTTCTGGTTGGACTCCCCTCTTGTGCGATCCAAACACTTCGAATGATCCAGAATGCAGCAGGGGCGTAAATCGCGGGGGGGACAGGACCCCCCCCAATCTGAGGGCTACTATCGCTTTGTGTTGTTGGTCAGATAAAATGACAGAGAAAAGAAAAACGGACATTAGATAATTTTTCAGTTCACCAAAACGCCAAATTAGTATACGAAATCCTTTTTTTTTTTTTTTTGTGGTACACATATCCTTACAAGTATGATTTTGGCTGTATTATTTGTGTCCCCTTCAATAATTGCTCTTGAGAAATTTCATGTTTATTGTCCCCCCCTTAACTTTTAGATGAAATTTACGCCCCTGGGTACAGAAATTGATCAAATGTAAAATAACATTGCATGTTTGACTGTATAAATTAAAGATTAATCCTATTAAGCTTACAAAAGCTATTCAATCAAGAGCAGCGAGTGATGTCCTTGTCTTTTGTTGTTTGACATTAAACAGACAGCAGTAAAGGCTCCTGCCCCTTTAAGACCTAATGCTCGGATATGCGTCGTCTTTCTCGACAGTATAAAGTTTACTTAAGGTATATACAGACTATGTCTGCTAGAATACTCATCAAGATGGACATGTTGACATACATTTTGCGTGAGTTTGTCCGTTCAAGAGCAAGACTTGAAAGAGAACTCAGTATCTGCGCGCTGTGAGACGTGTGCGCGCTTTCGGATGAGTGCACAGAGACACGTTTCCTCACAGCGCGCGGCTTCTCATTCGCGTCTTCTTCTGAAAATGACTGGTCATATTCGAAAATACGGCATGCAATTAACAAAGTTTACAAAGAGAGAATTATTAGAAAAATTTGAACCAAAAAGTATTTATTTTAAGGACTTTTACACGGCACCCCTGCTCTCGTCAGACGCCCCCCGGTTGGGAAACACTGGCCTAAGCTGCTGTCTGTGTACTGCCCCCTGCTTGACTGGAGGTCTAGCAACCCAAGTGCAAGCCACTTCACAGACACAGATAGTTGCGTGTTCTGACACAATCAGAGCATAAAAATACGGGATATATTAAGGGAAAATACTAAAACGGGAAAAGAGCTAAAATACGTGAGAAACCCGGAAAAAACAGGAGGGTTGACAGCTATGTCTTGATAGCACAACGACTCTTTGTACTTCTGTCCAACTCTGACTTTTCTGCTATTATTTTGTAGCTGGATATATATCATTTGTTGCGTATAAATATGAATGAGGATACGGTTCGAATTGTTATTGTTGTTCTTATTATCATTTAGGGGGGCTTAGGAACATTTTGGGGTAGCTTCAGCCCCCCTAAAATAGGCCTAACGACGTTCCTGATTTACTAACTGTAACAGAACAAAAATTAACAGAAATTATCAGTTATATTACATATTGAGTAAAAAAGTGTGTGTGTGAGCATGATCATTTTGCATTGTGAATGTTTTATGCTGCGTTTACACCAAACGCGAATAGAGCGTCAAAATCGTGTCTAGTTGGACGCTTGAACATTTTGAATCCATTTGCGCGTCCACAGTGAATTGGACGGGCGTATAAATCGAGCGTTTGAAGCGAAATATTGTGATTTCAATGTTAAGTCAATGGAAAGGCGCTTTGACACGCGTCTGGAGGTTCTGCGGGGCGATGGACGCAATTCCGCCTCATTCACGCGTCCGGTTCGCGCAAATGACGCGAATTGGACGCGAGTGGTGCTTTTGTGCATTCACGCGTTTGAAGCGAATTCGCGTCTGACGCCCGAGTTGAAAAATTTTAACTTTGGTGTCAATTTGCGGCACGTTAACCAATCAGGAGCCTGCTCCGTGCGGTCACGTGGTGAAGTGACGTGATGAGAAACCCCGCATAATTAAAAAATACTACTATTGTGTCACAAAATGTAGTTTTAAGACTTTTTCAGGTGAGAATGTAGTAGTTTAAAGCTCAAATCTGTGGTTTGTTCATAAAGAGAGCTCCTCTCTGAACATGTGATCTGGTGTGTGTGGAGTTGAACATGTGATCTGGTGTGTGTGGAGTTGAACATGTGATCTGGTGTGTGTGGAGTTGAACATGTGATCTGGTGTGTGTGGAGTTGTGAGCTCCAGTGGATCAGCAGCGCTCAGCGCTCATTAACCCCGGCGAGAGCAGCCTTTCCTCGGCCAGTCCTTCAGCCGCTGGCTCTGATGGCCTGTAGTGGCTTGTCTTGTGTGTATCTAACGGCCGGTCTTTGCTCTCATGAATCTACAATTTGTTGCTGCCAAATCGTTTTGACTGAGGGCAAAGAGAAGTTTCATAACTTTATATTTTTAGGATATTTAAATACACATGCAGTGAAGATAATGTAGGCGTTGCCTGGACCACATTTGTGTGGCTATTAATGTTTAATATACATTAGCTTTCCTGTAGCTCAAACAGTAGAGCGTGGCGCTAGCAACGCCAAGGTCATGGGTTCGATTCCCAGGGAAAGCAAGAACTGACAGAACTGACCAAATGTAAAAAATGTGTACCTTGAGTCGCTTTGGATAAAAGCGTCTGCTAAATGTAAATATATTTTTAATGAAAATGAAAAGAGGCAGAGGTGTTTTATGACATATTTCTCCTGGAGCGCCTTGAACGTGCGTCTATTTCGCTTCAAACGCTCGATTTATACGCGCGTCCAATTCTCTGTGGACGCGCAAATGGATTCAAAATGTTTCAAATTCAAATGATTTTCATTTCTGTATGCGTGTTCTGTGTTGTTTCTGTTTTTGAGGAAGAATTTTGTCCATTTTCTTCTCCAGAGACCCCGAAGACGACTTTTTTTTTGTCACACGAACTTAAAAACAGATATCAATCCAATTTATTTTTTGATTTGTAGATCTAGAGAGTGTTGAAGACAAAGTCTCATGCCATCTGGACAAAGGGAACATTTTTTTATTTTATTTGAACAGGCGTCCTTTGGGGTCAGAAAAGACCCTAGAAGGGTTCAAATAATTTTTGGATTTTGCTCTATGCCTTTACTAGTGCTCTTAAACTACTTTAAAACAGTAGTTCTTGATGAACCGTTATGAGTGAGAAACGTGAAGTTTGGCTGAAGATGGACTGGATTCGGACTCTTCTCTCTTTAGATTCACTGAAGAGATTAATGCAGAATTAATTGGCCTCTTTGGGGATAATGGACAGGCCTAATTGCTGAGAATGAGGAAAACACTTCATTTTTAGAGAATCGTGCAGAGAAAAAAGTCATTATTTCATATTTTAGACTCGTTATGATTATTTTTTTGTTCTGTGTCCAGCTATATCAATTAAAATGTATCATAAAATTAATTAGTTCATATTAATCGCTGATTTATTCATTTATTTTTCTCATTCTGAAGTATGTCAGGAACGCACTGTGTAATTATGTCTTGTATTTTATGTCCCATTTATGAAGTTTAAAGAGCAGCAGAACCCAGAGATGTTACCGATCTTGTGATTGACATTGTGTTGTTGTGTGTGTCATGAGTTGATGTGTCTCACTCATTCACACCGTTTCCTGTTGTTATACAGCAACAGATGAACCTCCTGGAACAGAAGAGCAGCTCAATGAGGAAGCTGATTAAGGAAGGGATTCAAGATCTTGAAATAGAGCTAAAACAATTAAATGTATCATAATATCAGTCCACATAACTTGTGCACTTTCACATTTTCTGAAGACATGACATATTTTTTATGTCTCAAAACGATTCACTGAATGTTTTAAAATATATTTTATTGCATTGCTTTCTGCGGCATTGCCTTGAGTTGCATTGAATTGAATCAAATCAAATATTGTATTGTATTGAATTGCATTGCATTGGAATTGTGTTTTGTTGAGTTTAATTGAATTGCAGAGCATTGAGTTGCGTTGAATTGAGTTGTGTTGAATTGCATTGAATTGCATTGAGTTGCATTGTGTTGCGTTGTTTTGCATTGAATTGGAGTTATGTTGCGTTGTATTGCATTGAATTGTATTGTATTGAATTGCATTGTGTTGTGTTGCCTTGAATTGCATTGCGTTGTGTTGAATTTAATTGTGTGGTGTTGTGTTGCATTGAATTGGGTTGTGCTGTGGGGCATGGAAGTGTGTGTGGCATGAATTGCATTGCGTTGTGTTGTATTGAATTGTGTGGCATTGAATTGTGTTGTGTTGCGTTGAATTGAATTGTGTGGCATTGAATTGTGTTGTGTTGCGTTGAATTGAATTGTGTGGCATTAAATTGTGTTGAATTGAATTGTGTTGAATTGAGTTGCATTGAATTGAATTTAATTGCATTGTGTTAAATTTAATTGTGTGGCGTTGTGTTGAATTGTGTTGCGTTGTATTGCATTGAGTTGTGTTGAATTCATTGTGTGGTATTGAATTGAATTGCGTTGTGTTGAATTGAATTGTGTGGCATTGAATTGCGTTGTGTTGAATTGAATTGTGTGGCATTGAATTGAATTGCGTTGTGTTGAATTGAATTGTGTGGCATTGAATTGAATTGCGTTGTGTTGAATTGAATTGAATTGTGTGGCATTGAATTGAATTGTGTTGTGTTGAATTGAATTGTGTGGCATTGAATTGAATTGCTTTGTGTTGCATTGAATTGTGTGGCATTGAATTGGTTTAGTTAAATTTAATTGTGTGGCATTGAATTGCATTGTGTTGAATTGAATTGTGTGGCATTGAATTGAATTGCATTGTGTTGAATTGAATTGTGTGGCATTGAATTGAATTGCGTTGTGTTGAATTGAATTGTGTGGCATTGAATTGGTTTCGTTGAATTGAATTGTGTGGCATTGAATTGAATTGTATTGAATTGAATTGTGTGGCATTGAATTGAATTGCGTTGTGTTGCATTGAATTGTGTGGCATTGAATTGGTTTCGTTAAATTGAATTGTGTGGCATTGAATTGAATTGCATTGTGTTGAATTGAATTGTGTGGCATTGAATTGAATTGCGTTGTGTTGAATTGAATTGTGTGGCATTGAATTGGTTTCATTGAATTGAATTGTGTGGCATTGAATTGAATTGTGTGGCATTGAATTGAATTGCGTTGTGTTGAATTGAATTGTGTGGCATTGAATTGCGTTGTGTTGAATTTAATTTTGTGGCATTGAATTGAATTGCGTTGTGTTGAATTGAATTGTGTGGGATTGAATTGTGTTGTGTTGAATTGAATTGTGTGGCATTTAATTGTATTGAATTACATTGAGTTGCATTGTGTTGCGTTGCGTTGTTTTGCATTGAATTGCATTGCACTGAATTGGAGTTATGTTGCGTTGTATTGCATTGAATTGTATTGTATTGAATTGCATTGTGTTGCGTTGTGTTGTGTTGTGTTGCATTGAATTGCATTGCGTTGTGTTGAATTTAATTGTGTGGTGTTGTGTTGCATTGAATTGTGTTGCATTGAATTGCATTGTGTTGTGTTGTGTTGCATTGAATTGCATTGTGTTGTGTTGAATTTAATTGTGTGGTGTTGTGTTGCATTGAATTGTGTTGTGCTGTGCTGTGGGGCATGGAAGTGTGTGTGGCATGAATTGCATTGCGTTGTGTTGTATTGAATTGTGTGGCAATGAATTGTGTTGTGTTGCGTTGAATTGAATTGTGTGGCATTGAATTGTGTTGAATTGAGTTGCATTGAATTGAATTGAATTGCATTGTGTTACATTTAATTGTGTGGCGTTGTGTTGAATTGTGTTGTGTTGTATTGCATTGAGTTGTGTTGAATTGAATTGTGTGGCATTGAATTGAATTGCGTTGTGTTGAATTGAATTGTGTGGCATTGAATTGCGTTGCGTTGTGTTGAATTGTGTGGCATTGAATTGAATTGCGTTGTGTTGAATTGAATTGTGTGGCATTGAATTGAATTGCGTTGTGTTGAATTGAATTGTGTGGCATTGAATTGAATTGCGTTGTGTTGAATTGAATTGTGTGGCATTAAATTGAATTGCGATGTGTTGAAATGAATTGTGTGGCATTGAATTGCGTTGTGTTGAATTGAATTGTGTGGCATTGAATTGAATTGCGTTGTGTTGAATTGAATTGTGTGGCATTGAATTGCGTTGCGTTGTGTTAAATTGAATTGTGTGGCTTTGAATTGAATTGCGTTGTGTTGAATTTAATTGTGTGGCATTGAATTGAAATGAATTGTGTTGAATTGAATTGTGTGGCATTGAATTGAATTGTGTTGTGTTGAATTGAATTGTGTGGCATTGAATTGCGTTGCGTTGTGTTGCATTGAATTGGTTTCGTTGAATTGAATTGTGTGGCATTGAATTGTATTGAATTGCATTGTGTTGCGTTGTGTTGTGTTGTGTTGCATTGAATTGCATTGCGTTGTGTTGAATTTAATTGTGTGGTGTTGTGTTGCATTGAATTGTGTTGCATTGAATTGCATTGTGTTGTGTTGAATTTAATTGTGTGGTGTTGTGTTGCATTGAATTGTGTTGTGCTGTGCTGTGTGGCATGAATTGCATTGCGTTGTGTTGTATTGAATTGTGTGGCAATGAATTGTGTTGTGTTGCGTTGAATTGAATTGTGTGGCATTGAATTGTGTTGAATTGAGTTGCATTGAATTGAATTGAATTGCATTGTGTTACATTTAATTGTGTGGCGTTGTGTTGAATTGTGTTGTGTTGTATTGCATTGAGTTGTGTTGAATTGAATTGTGTGGCATTGAATTGAATTGCGTTGTGTTGAATTGAATTGTGTGGCATTGAATTGCGTTGCGTTGTGTTGAATTGTGTGGCATTGAATTGAATTGCGTTGTGTTTAATTGAATTGTGTGGCATTGAATTGAATTGCGTTGTGTTGAATTGAATTGTGTGGCATTGAATTGAATTGCGTTGTGTTGAATTGAATTGTGTGGCATTAAATTGAATTGCGATGTGTTGAAATGAATTGTGTGGCATTGAATTGCGTTGTGTTGAATTGAATTGTGTGGCATTGAATTGAATTGCGTTGTGTTGAATTGAATTGTGTGGCATTGAATTGCGTTGCGTTGTGTTAAATTGAATTGTGTGGCTTTGAATTGAATTGCGTTGTGTTGAATTTAATTGTGTGGCATTGAATTGAAATGAATTGTGTTGAATTGAATTGTGTGGCATTGAATTGAATTGTGTTGTGTTGAATTGAATTGTGTGGCATTGAATTGCGTTGCGTTGTGTTGCATTGAATTGGTTTCGTTGAATTGAATTGTGTGGCATTGAATTGCGTTGTGTTGAATTTAATTGTGTGGCATTGAATTGCATTGCTTTGAACTGAATTGTGTGACATTGAATTGAATTGCGTTGTGTTGAATTGTGTGGCATTGAATTGAATTGCGTTGTGTTGAATTGAATTGTATGGCATTGAATTGTGTTGTGTTGAATTGTGTGGCATTGAATTGCGTTGTGTTGAATTGAATTGTGTGGCATTGAATTGCGTTGCGTTGTGTTGTGTTGAACTGAATTGTGTGGCATTGAATTGCGTTGTGTTGAGTTGAATTGAATTGTGTGGCATTGAATTGAATTGCATTGTGTTGAATTGAATTGTGTGGCATTGAATTGAATTGAGTTGTGTTGAATTGAATTGTGTGGCATTGAATTGCGTTGCGTTCATTTGAATTGTGTGGCATTGAATTGAATTGCGTTGTGTTCAATTGAATTGAATTAGGTGGCATTGAATTGAATTGCGTTGTGTTGAATTTAATTGTGTGGCATTGAATTGCGTTGCATTGAATTTAATTGTGTGGCATTGAAATGCGTTGTGTTGAATTGAATTGTGTGGAATTGAATTGCGTTGCGTTGAATTTAATTGTGTGGCATTGAAATGCGTTGTGTTGAATTGAATTGTGTGGCATTGAAATGCGTTGTGTTGAATTGAATTGTGTGGCATTGAATTGAATTGCGTTGTGTTGAATTGAATTGTGTGGCATTGAATTGGTTTCGTTGAATTGAATTGTGTGGCATTGAAATGCGTTGTGTTGAATTGAATTGTGTGGCATTGAATTGAATTGTGTTGTGTTGAATTGTGTGGAATTGAATTGAATTGCGTTGTGTTGAATTGAATTGTGTGGCATTGAATTGAGTTGCATTGTGTTGCATTGAATAGGTTTCGTTGAATTGAATTGTGTGGCATTGAATTGCGTTGTGTTGAATTGAATTGTGTGGCATTGAATTGAATTGCGTTGTGTTGAATTGAATTGTGAGGCATTGAATTGAATTGCGTTGTGTTGAATTTAATTGTGTGGCATTGAATTGAATTGCGTTGTGTTGAATTGAATTGTGTGGCATTGAATTGCATTGTGTTGAATTGAATTGTGTGGCATTGAATTGCGTTGTGTTGAATTGAATTGTGTGGCATTGAATTGAGTTGCGTTGAACTGAATTGTGTGGCATTGAATTGCGTTGTGTTGAATTGAATTGTGTGGCATTGAATTGCGTTGTGTTGAATTTAATTGTGTGGCATTGAATTGAATTGCGTTGTGTTGAACTGAATTGTGTGGCATTGAATTGAGTTGCATTGTGTTGCATTGAATAGGTTTCGTTGAATTGAATTGTGTGGCATTGAATTGCGTTGTGTTGAATTGAATTGTGTGGCATTGAATTGGTTTCGTTGAATTGAATTGTTTGGCATTGAAATGCATTGTGTTGAATTGAATAATGTGGCATTGAATTGAATTGCGTTGTGTTGAATTGAATTGTTTGGCATTGAAATGCATTGTGTTGAATTGAATAATGTGGCATTGAATTGAATTGCGTTGTGTTGAATTGAATTGTGTGGCATTGAATTGAATTGCGTTGTGTTGAATTGAATTGTGTGGCATTGAATTGGTTTCGTTGAATTGTGTGGCATTGAATTGAATTGCGTTGTGTTGAATTGAATTGTGTGGCATTGAATTGAATTGCGTTGTGTTGAATTGTGTGGCATTGAATTGAATTGCATTGTGTTGAATTGAATTGTGTGGCATTGAATTGAATTGCGTTGTGTTGAATTGATTTGTGGGGCATTGAATTGCGTTGTGTTGAATTGAATTGTGTGGCAATGAATTGCGTTGTGTTGAACTGAATTGTGTGGCATTGAATTGCGTTGTGTTGAACTGAATTGTGTGGCATTGAATTTAATTGCTTTGTGTTGAATTGAATTGCGTTGTGTTGAATTGAATTGCGTTGTGTTGAATTGAATTGCGTTGTGTTGAACTGAATTGTGTGGCATTGAATTGCGTTGTGTTGAATTGAATTGTGTGGCATTGAATTGCGTTGTGTTGAATTGAATTGTGTGGCATTGAATTGCGTTGTGTTGAATTGAATTGTGTGGCATTGAATTGAATTGCGTTGTGTTGAATTGAATTGTGTGTCATTGAATTGGTTTCGTTGAATTGAATTGTGTGGCATTGAATTGAATTGCGTTGTGTTGAATTGAATTGTGTGGCATTGAATTGAATTGCGTTGTGTTGAATTGTGTGGCATTGAATTGAATTGCGTTGTGTTGAATTGAATTGTGTGGCATTGAATTGAATTGCGTTGTGTTGAATTGATTTGTGGGGCATTGAATTGCGTTGTGTTGATTTGAATTGTGTGGCATTGAATTGAATTGCGTTGTGTTGAATTGAATTGTGTGGCATTGAATTGAATTGCGTTGTGTTGAATTGTGTGGCATTGAATTGAATTGCGTTGTGTTGAATTGAATTGTGGGGCATTGAATTGCGTTGTGTTGATTTGAATTGTGTGGCATTGAATTGAATTGCGTTGTGTTGAATTGAATTGTGTGGCATTGAATTGAATTGCGTTGTGTTGAATTGAATTGCGTTGTGTTGATTTGAATTGTGTGGCATTGAATTGAATTGCGTTGTGTTGAATTGAATTGTGTGGCATTGAATTGAATTGCGTTGTGTTGAATTGAATTGTGTGGCATTGAATTGAATTGCGTTGTGTTGAACTGAATTGTGTGGCATTGAATTGAATTGTGTTGTGTTGTGTTGAATTGAATTGCGTTGTGTTGAACTGAATTGTGTGGCATTGAATTGAATTGTGTTGTGTTGTGTTGAATTGAATTGCGTTGTGTTGATTTGAATTGTGTGGCATTGAATTGAATTGCGTTGTGTTGAATTGAATTGCGTTGTGTTGAATTGAATTGTGTGGCAATGAATTGCGTTGTGTTGAACTGAATTGTGTGGCATTGAATTGAATTGTGTTGTGTTGAATTGAATTGTGTGGCATTGAATTGCGTTGTGTTGAACTGAATTGTGTGGCATTGAATTGAATTGTGTTGTGTTGAATTGAATTGCGTTGTGTTGAATTGAATTGTGTGGCATTGAATTGAATTGCGTTGTGTTGAATTGAATTGTGAGGCATTGAATTGAATTGCGTTGTGTTGAATTTAATTGTGTGGCATTGAATTGAATTGCGTTGTGTTGAATTGAATTGTGTGGCATTGAATTGCATTGTGTTGAATTGAATTGTGTGGCATTGAATTGCGTTGTGTTGAATTGAATTGTGTGGCATTGAATTGAGTTGCGTTGAACTGAATTGTGTGGCATTGAATTGCGTTGTGTTGAATTGAATTGTGTGGCATTGAATTGCGTTGTGTTGAATTTAATTGTGTGGCATTGAATTGAATTGCGTTGTGTTGAACTGAATTGTGTGGCATTGAATTGAGTTGCATTGTGTTGCATTGAATAGGTTTCGTTGAATTGAATTGTGTGGCATTGAATTGCGTTGTGTTGAATTGAATTGTGTGGCATTGAATTGGTTTCGTTGAATTGAATTGTTTGGCATTGAAATGCATTGTGTTGAATTGAATAATGTGGCATTGAATTGAATTGCGTTGTGTTGAATTGAATTGTTTGGCATTGAAATGCATTGTGTTGAATTGAATAATGTGGCATTGAATTGAATTGCGTTGTGTTGAATTGAATTGTGTGGCATTGAATTGAATTGCGTTGTGTTGAATTGAATTGTGTGGCATTGAATTGGTTTCGTTGAATTGTGTGGCATTGAATTGAATTGCGTTGTGTTGAATTGAATTGTGTGGCATTGAATTGAATTGCGTTGTGTTGAATTGTGTGGCATTGAATTGAATTGCATTGTGTTGAATTGAATTGTGTGGCATTGAATTGAATTGCGTTGTGTTGAATTGATTTGTGGGGCATTGAATTGCGTTGTGTTGAATTGAATTGTGTGGCAATGAATTGCGTTGTGTTGAACTGAATTGTGTGGCATTGAATTGCGTTGTGTTGAACTGAATTGTGTGGCATTGAATTTAATTGCTTTGTGTTGAATTGAATTGCGTTGTGTTGAATTGAATTGCGTTGTGTTGAATTGAATTGCGTTGTGTTGAACTGAATTGTGTGGCATTGAATTGCGTTGTGTTGAATTGAATTGTGTGGCATTGAATTGCGTTGTGTTGAATTGAATTGTGTGGCATTGAATTGCGTTGTGTTGAATTGAATTGTGTGGCATTGAATTGAATTGCGTTGTGTTGAATTGAATTGTGTGTCATTGAATTGGTTTCGTTGAATTGAATTGTGTGGCATTGAATTGAATTGCGTTGTGTTGAATTGAATTGTGTGGCATTGAATTGAATTGCGTTGTGTTGAATTGTGTGGCATTGAATTGAATTGCGTTGTGTTGAATTGAATTGTGTGGCATTGAATTGAATTGCGTTGTGTTGAATTGATTTGTGGGGCATTGAATTGCGTTGTGTTGATTTGAATTGTGTGGCATTGAATTGAATTGCGTTGTGTTGAATTGAATTGTGTGGCATTGAATTGAATTGCGTTGTGTTGAATTGTGTGGCATTGAATTGAATTGCGTTGTGTTGAATTGAATTGTGGGGCATTGAATTGCGTTGTGTTGATTTGAATTGTGTGGCATTGAATTGAATTGCGTTGTGTTGAATTGAATTGTGTGGCATTGAATTGAATTGCGTTGTGTTGAATTGAATTGCGTTGTGTTGATTTGAATTGTGTGGCATTGAATTGAATTGCGTTGTGTTGAATTGAATTGTGTGGCATTGAATTGAATTGCGTTGTGTTGAATTGAATTGTGTGGCATTGAATTGAATTGCGTTGTGTTGAACTGAATTGTGTGGCATTGAATTGAATTGTGTTGTGTTGTGTTGAATTGAATTGCGTTGTGTTGAACTGAATTGTGTGGCATTGAATTGAATTGTGTTGTGTTGTGTTGAATTGAATTGCGTTGTGTTGATTTGAATTGTGTGGCATTGAATTGAATTGCGTTGTGTTGAATTGAATTGCGTTGTGTTGAATTGAATTGTGTGGCAATGAATTGCGTTGTGTTGAACTGAATTGTGTGGCATTGAATTGAATTGTGTTGTGTTGAATTGAATTGTGTGGCATTGAATTGCGTTGTGTTGAACTGAATTGTGTGGCATTGAATTGAATTGTGTTGTGTTGAATTGAATTGCGTTGTGTTGAATTGAATTGTGTGGCATTGAATTGCGTTGTGTTGAACTGAATTGTGTGGCATTGAATTGCGTTGTGTTGAACTGAATTGTGTGGCATTGAATTGAATTGTGTTGAATTGAATTGCGTTGTGTTGAACTGAATTGTGTGGCATTGAATTGAATTGCTTTGTGTTTAATTGAATTGCGTTGTGTTGAATTGAATTGCGTTGTGTTGAACTGAATTGTGTGGCATTGAATTGCGTTGTGTTGAATTGAATTGTGTGGCATTGAATTGCGTTGTGTTGAATTGAATTGTGTGGCATTGAATTGAATTGTGTGGCATTGAATTGAATTGCGTTGTGTTGAATTGATTTGTGGGGCATTGAATTGCGTTGTGTTGATTTGAATTGTGTGGCATTGAATTGAATTGCGTTGTGTTGAATTGAATTGTGTGGCATTGAATTGAATTGCGTTGTGTTGAATTGAATTGTGTGGCATTGAATTGCGTTGTGTTGAATTGAATTGTGTGGCATTGAATTGAATTGCATTGTGTTGAATTGATTTGTGGGGCATTGAATTGCGTTGTGTTGATTTGAATTGTGTGGCATTGAATTGAATTGCGTTGTGTTGAATTGAATTGTGTGGCATTGAATTGAATTGCGTTGTGTTGAATTGAATTGTGTGGCATTGAATTGAATTGCGTTGTGTTGAATTGAATTGTGTGGCATTGAATTGAATTGCGTTGTGTTGAATTGAATTGTGGGGCATTGAATTGCGTTGTGTTGAATTGAATTGTGGGGCATTGAATTGCGTTGTGTTGAATTGAATTGTGTGGCATTGAATTGAATTGCATTGTGTTGAATTGATTTGTGTTGAATTGAATTGCGTTGTGTTGAATTGAATTGCGTTGTGTTGAATTGAATTGCGTTGTGTTGAACTGAATTGTGTGGCATTGAATTGCGTTGTGTTGAATTGAATTGTGTGGCATTGAATTGCGTTGTGTTGAATTGAATTGTGTGGCATTGAATTGCGTTGTGTTGAATTGAATTGTGTGGCATTGAATTGAATTGCGTTGTGTTGAATTGAATTGTGTGTCATTGAATTGGTTTCGTTGAATTGAATTGTGTGGCATTGAATTGAATTGCGTTGTGTTGAATTGAATTGTGTGGCATTGAATTGAATTGCGTTGTGTTGAATTGTGTGGCATTGAATTGAATTGCGTTGTGTTGAATTGAATTGTGTGGCATTGAATTGAATTGCGTTGTGTTGAATTGATTTGTGGGGCATTGAATTGCGTTGTGTTGATTTGAATTGTGTGGCATTGAATTGAATTGCGTTGTGTTGAATTGAATTGTGTGGCATTGAATTGAATTGCGTTGTGTTGAATTGTGTGGCATTGAATTGAATTGCGTTGTGTTGAATTGAATTGTGGGGCATTGAATTGCGTTGTGTTGATTTGAATTGTGTGGCATTGAATTGAATTGCGTTGTGTTGAATTGAATTGTGTGGCATTGAATTGAATTGCGTTGTGTTGAATTGAATTGCGTTGTGTTGATTTGAATTGTGTGGCATTGAATTGAATTGCGTTGTGTTGAATTGAATTGTGTGGCATTGAATTGAATTGCGTTGTGTTGAATTGAATTGTGTGGCATTGAATTGAATTGCGTTGTGTTGAACTGAATTGTGTGGCATTGAATTGAATTGTGTTGTGTTGTGTTGAATTGAATTGCGTTGTGTTGAACTGAATTGTGTGGCATTGAATTGAATTGTGTTGTGTTGTGTTGAATTGAATTGCGTTGTGTTGATTTGAATTGTGTGGCATTGAATTGAATTGCGTTGTGTTGAATTGAATTGCGTTGTGTTGAATTGAATTGTGTGGCAATGAATTGCGTTGTGTTGAACTGAATTGTGTGGCATTGAATTGAATTGTGTTGTGTTGAATTGAATTGTGTGGCATTGAATTGCGTTGTGTTGAACTGAATTGTGTGGCATTGAATTGAATTGTGTTGTGTTGAATTGAATTGCGTTGTGTTGAATTGAATTGTGTGGCATTGAATTGCGTTGTGTTGAACTGAATTGTGTGGCATTGAATTGCGTTGTGTTGAACTGAATTGTGTGGCATTGAATTGAATTGTGTTGAATTGAATTGCGTTGTGTTGAACTGAATTGTGTGGCATTGAATTGAATTGCTTTGTGTTTAATTGAATTGCGTTGTGTTGAATTGAATTGCGTTGTGTTGAACTGAATTGTGTGGCATTGAATTGCGTTGTGTTGAATTGAATTGTGTGGCATTGAATTGCGTTGTGTTGAATTGAATTGTGTGGCATTGAATTGAATTGTGTGGCATTGAATTGAATTGCGTTGTGTTGAATTGATTTGTGGGGCATTGAATTGCGTTGTGTTGATTTGAATTGTGTGGCATTGAATTGAATTGCGTTGTGTTGAATTGAATTGTGTGGCATTGAATTGAATTGCGTTGTGTTGAATTGAATTGTGTGGCATTGAATTGCGTTGTGTTGAATTGAATTGTGTGGCATTGAATTGAATTGCATTGTGTTGAATTGATTTGTGGGGCATTGAATTGCGTTGTGTTGATTTGAATTGTGTGGCATTGAATTGAATTGAATTGCGTTGTGTTGAATTGAATTGTGTGGCATTGAATTGAATTGCGTTGTGTTGAATTGAATTGTGTGGCATTGAATTGAATTGCGTTGTGTTGAATTGAATTGTGTGGCATTGAATTGAATTGCGTTGTGTTGAATTGAATTGTGGGGCATTGAATTGCGTTGTGTTGAATTGAATTGTGGGGCATTGAATTGCGTTGTGTTGAATTGAATTGTGTGGCATTGAATTGAATTGCATTGTGTTGAATTGATTTGTGTTGAATTGAATTGCGTTGTGTTGAATTGAATTGCGTTGTGTTGAATTGAATTGCGTTGTGTTGAACTGAATTGTGTGGCATTGAATTGCGTTCTGTTGAATTGAATTGTGTGGCATTGAATTGCGTTGTGTTGAATTGAATTGTGTGGCATTGAATTGCGTTGTGTTGAATTGAATTGTGTGGCATTGAATTGAATTGCGTTGTGTTGAATTGAATTGTGTGTCATTGAATTGGTTTCGTTGAATTGAATTGTGTGGCATTGAATTGAATTGCGTTGTGTTGAATTGAATTGTGTGGCATTGAATTGAATTGCGTTGTGTTGAATTGTGTGGCATTGAATTGAATTGCGTTGTGTTGAATTGAATTGTGTGGCATTGAATTGAATTGCGTTGTGTTGAATTGATTTGTGGGGCATTGAATTGCGTTGTGTTGATTTGAATTGTGTGGCATTGAATTGAATTGCGTTGTGTTGAATTGAATTGTGTGGCATTGAATTGAATTGCGTTGTGTTGAATTGTGTGGCATTGAATTGAATTGCGTTGTGTTGAATTGAATTGTGGGGCATTGAATTGCGTTGTGTTGATTTGAATTGTGTGGCATTGAATTGAATTGCGTTGTGTTGAATTGAATTGTGTGGCATTGAATTGAATTGCGTTGTGTTGAATTGAATTGCGTTGTGTTGATTTGAATTGTGTGGCATTGAATTGAATTGCGTTGTGTTGAATTGAATTGTGTGGCATTGAATTGAATTGCGTTGTGTTGAATTGAATTGTGTGGCATTGAATTGAATTGCGTTGTGTTGAACTGAATTGTGTGGCATTGAATTGAATTGTGTTGTGTTGTGTTGAATTGAATTGCGTTGTGTTGAACTGAATTGTGTGGCATTGAATTGAATTGTGTTGTGTTGTGTTGAATTGAATTGCGTTGTGTTGATTTGAATTGTGTGGCATTGAATTGAATTGCGTTGTGTTGAATTGAATTGCGTTGTGTTGAATTGAATTGTGTGGCAATGAATTGCGTTGTGTTGAACTGAATTGTGTGGCATTGAATTGAATTGTGTTGTGTTGAATTGAATTGTGTGGCATTGAATTGCGTTGTGTTGAACTGAATTGTGTGGCATTGAATTGAATTGTGTTGTGTTGAATTGAATTGCGTTGTGTTGAATTGTGTGGCATTGAATTGCGTTGTGTTGAACTGAATTGTGTGGCATTGAATTGCGTTGTGTTGAACTGAATTGTGTGGCATTGAATTGAATTGTGTTGAATTGAATTGCGTTGTGTTGAACTGAATTGTGTGGCATTGAATTGAATTGCTTTGTGTTTAATTGAATTGCGTTGTGTTGAATTGAATTGCGTTGTGTTGAACTGAATTGTGTGGCATTGAATTGCGTTGTGTTGAATTGAATTGTGTGGCATTGAATTGCGTTGTGTTGAATTGAATTGTGTGGCATTGAATTGAATTGTGTGGCATTGAATTGAATTGCGTTGTGTTGAATTGATTTGTGGGGCATTGAATTGCGTTGTGTTGATTTGAATTGTGTGGCATTGAATTGAATTGCGTTGTGTTGAATTGAATTGTGTGGCATTGAATTGAATTGCGTTGTGTTGAATTGAATTGTGTGGCATTGAATTGCGTTGTGTTGAATTGAATTGTGTGGCATTGAATTGAATTGCATTGTGTTGAATTGATTTGTGGGGCATTGAATTGCGTTGTGTTGATTTGAATTGTGTGGCATTGAATTGAATTGCGTTGTGTTGAATTGAATTGTGTGGCATTGAATTGAATTGCGTTGTGTTGAATTGAATTGTGTGGCATTGAATTGAATTGCGTTGTGTTGAATTGAATTGTGTGGCATTGAATTGAATTGCGTTGTGTTGAATTGAATTGTGGGGCATTGAATTGCGTTGTGTTGAATTGAATTGTGGGGCATT
This sequence comes from Romanogobio albipinnatus, assembly GCA_023566225.1. Lineage (NCBI taxonomy): Eukaryota > Metazoa > Chordata > Actinopteri > Cypriniformes > Gobionidae > Romanogobio > Romanogobio albipinnatus. The sequence goes on along the minus strand of CM042241.1, from coordinate 70,216,346 downwards.
GAATTGCGTTGTGTTGAATTGAATTGTGTGGCATTGAATTGAATTGCATTGTGTTGAATTGATTTGTGGGGCATTGAATTGCGTTGTGTTGATTTGAATTGTGTGGCATTGAATTGAATTGCGTTGTGTTGAATTGAATTGTGTGGCATTGAATTGAATTGCGTTCTGTTGAATTGAATTGTGTGGCATTGAATTGAATTGCGTTGTGTTGAATTGTGTGGCATTGAATTGAATTGCGTTGTGTTGATTTGAATTGTGTGGCATTGAATTGAATTGCGTTGTGTTGAATTGAATTGTGTGGCATTGAATTGAATTGCGTTGTGTTGAATTGAATTGCGTTGTGTTGATTTGAATTGTGTGGCATTGAATTGAATTGCGTTGTGTTGAATTGAATTGTGTGGCATTGAATTGAATTGCGTTGTGTTGAATTGAATTGTGTGGCAATGAATCGCGTTGTGTTGAACTGAATTGTGTGGCATTGAATTGAATTGTGTTGTGTTGAATTGAATTGCGTTGTGTTGAACTGAATTGTGTGGCATTGAATTGAATTGTGTTGTGTTGAATTGAATTGCGTTGTGTTGATTTGAATTGTGTGGCATTGAATTGAATTGCGTTGTGTTGAATTGAATTGCGTTGTGTTGTGTTGAATTGAATTGTGTGGCATTGAATTGCGTTGTGTTGAACTGAATTATGTGGCATTGAATTGCGTTGTGTTGAACTGAATTGTGTGGCATTGAATTGAATTGTGTTGAACTGAATTGTGTGGCATTGAATTGAATTGTGTTGTGTTGAATTGAATTGCGTTGTGTTGAACTGAATTGTGTGGCATTGAATTGAATTGTGTTGTGTTGAATTGAATTGCGTTGTGTTGTGTTGAATTGAATTGTGTGGCATTGAATTGCGTTGTGTTGAACTGAATTATGTGGCATTGAATTGCGTTGTGTTGAACTGAATTGTGTGGCATTGAATTGAATTGTGTTGAATTGAATTGCGTTGTGTTGAACTGAATTGTGTGGCATTGAATTGAATTGAACCAAACTGCATTGTGTTGTGTTGGATTCCACTGAATTGCATGCAAATTCTGTTATTTTGCCACTAGTGTCGTTTTTAATATTTTGCGTGGATGCTTTGCCAGTGTTGCTTACATACAGCCCAGTCTCAGATCAGTGGCACTGACCAGACACCCCAAACCCCCCCATCCCCCCCCCCCCCCCCCCCCCCCCCCCCTCACATGAGGGCTCAGGGTCAGGCGCCCGTCGGGCTGAATGTGACAGACCCATCTGCTGCTCAGCGGACGCACCTTCAGCCAGCTGTGACCGAGCCCGATCCATGATCCAGCTCTCATGACGGATGATCCGCACAGATATCAACACTGGTCTGCTTTCAGACACTAGAGTGCTGGAGTTACTTCTGCTCAGGCATGTGCAGATGCTGTTGTTTGGGAAACCCGTATGATCTGATTACTGGAAGCTTCCTAAATCCAGACAAACCCATCCGAGATGTCGCTGAAATTCATCAGAGAGGAGGCCTGATACACACACACAGCATCATTAACCAGACGAGAGACGGATCCCTCCTCAAGAAGGAGAAGAAGGAGGAGAGGTTTAACTCTTCTGTCCGGGTGACTTCAGAGGGCACTGATGGCGGAGGCATCATTAAATCCACAGATCTTGTGCGACCCGCGAGCGCCGCGCACTTTGAAGTTTTCTTTTGTTGGCATCATTATGAACGGCATATTCTCTCTGACTCGCTCGATGAAACTCATTAGCGCTCGCAGGAAACCAGAGAAGACGCTTTTGTTCTCTTTCTGCTGTTTTTCCTAGAGATGTTCAGGGTAATCACGTTATTGGGCTGGAGCTGGAGCTGGGGCTGGAGCTGGAGCTGTATGTCGAGGAGCTCCACGCTCACTTTGAAGTCGCGGAATTAAAAAATCGTATCATCAATACACAGACAAATTGCAGCGAGTGCTGCTCTGAGAACACCGATCGCTAATAAGAGCCTTCAGCTTAATTGATTTTGCCTTCTTGCGTCTTCCGGGATTTCATGTTGGTGCGGCGTTCCCTCGGATCCCAATCCAATCTCACGTTCCCATACAAACACGCATTTCACAAAATAGGCCAAATGCAGCGGCGCTCCTGCTAAACACTGAGCCAGATTACAGTCAAACGCTCGCTTGAGACGGACTGAAGAATATTAATCACGGATTCGCCACAAAGAAACTCCGAGATTCATCTTCTGTCGAACCCTCGAGCCACAACAGCCCTTAATCCCGCCGAAAATTAATTCTAACAATTTATGCCTTTTTTATGATTTTTGGGGTATTGATGAATTTATTTACATCTAAAAGTACCATATTGTTATGTACAATATGCTTATTTCTAATATTTCTTTAACATAAAAATGTGGTGACTTTGGTGACATCTGGTGACCTATGATGGTGTTCATTTCTTTTTAAAGCTACAATATTAATAGCCACTAGGTGGCAATAGAGCTCAACTGTGTGTGTGTGTGTGTGTGTGTGTGTGTGTGTGTGTGTGTGTGTGTGTGTGTGTGTGTGTGTGTGTGTGTGTGTGTGTGTGTGTGTGTGTGTGTGTGAGAGAGAGAGAGAGAGTGTGTGTGCGTGCGTGCGTGCGTGCGTGCGTGTGCGCGTGCGCGTGTGTGTGAGAGAGAGAGAGAGAGAGAGAGAGAGAGAGTGTGCGTGCGTGCGTGCGTGCGTGCGTGTGCGCGTGCGCGTGCGCGTGCGCGTGTGCGTGTGTGTGTGAGAGAGAGAGAGAGAGAGAGAGAGAGAGAGAGAGAGAGAGTGAGAGAGAGAGAGAGAGAGAGAGAGAGAGAGAGAGAGAGAGAGAGAGAGAGAGAGAGAGAGAGAGAGAGAGAGAGTGAGTGAGTGAGTGAGTGAGTGAGTGAGTGAGTGAGTGAGTGAGTGAGTGAGTGAGTGAGTGAGTGAGTGAGTGAGTGAGTGAGTGAGTGAGTGAGTGAGTGTCGATGAAGCTGTGATTTTTAGAATTTTAAAACAGAAAATGCTCCGGTCAGAAATGCCAGAGTTGAGTCTTCTCAGCGCTGTTGACCGTGTGCTGCTGTGCTTCTGTCCAGGATGGACCTGATGTTCACTGATTTGTATGTTTCTCCACAGAAGTCCGTTGAGGACGTATCAGGAGGCGGTGAAGGATTTCATCGGGTGTCAGATTCCCAGAGACACACTCCGAGTGTTTAGTTGAGTGAGCACTTCTGCTGCCCTTGTTTGTTATTTCTCAGGAGTTCCCATTATTCCATCTATAGGCATCGCTCTGCCAAGAAACGCTGGAACAAATCAATAGAGCTGTCCAGAGACTGGCTGCTTCACACACACACACACACACTAGAAATACTTCTGGTGATCAGCTTACAAAGAGTGTTTAAACACTTTAGTCACACTTATAAATGCCTGAATGTCATTAGTCAAGTCAGCTTTAGAGCCAGCGCCAACTGTGAGTGACGATCGGCATTGGCGAGTGGCCAGCGCTGCATCCTCACTCAACTTTGAGCTTTGGCAATTCAAATAGAAAAGCCGCATCTCAGACAGTGTGTGATACTGAATTAAGCTCCATTTGACATCTTGTTCTTCTTGAACGGACATAATTATGTCAAAAAATGCCTGTACCTGGTAAACATAGTTGGTTATGTGTTCAGGGAATGTAAACAGTTGAGAAAGATAACGCATGTGTATCCTTATATTAGATCCTTGCGTTCGCTCTTAAAGTGACAGCAGCCTAGGGTGTTGTTATGCAGTTGCTAGGGTGTTGTTATGCACCTATGGTGCTAGGGTGTTCTGGGTGATTACAAGGGTGTTACTGGGGGATGCTTTGGTGTTGTGGATGGTTGCTAGGGTGTTGTTATGCAGTTGCTAGGGTGTTCTGGGTGATTACAAGGGTGTTACTGGGGGATGCTTTAGTGTTGTGCATGGTTGCTAGTACGTTGTTATGCAGTTGCTAGGGTGTTCTGGGTGATAACAAGGGGGTTACTGGAGGATACTTTTGGTGTTGTGGATGGTTTCTAGGGCGTTGTTATGCAGTTGCTAGGGTGTTCTGGGTGATTACAAGGGTGTTACTGGAGGATGCTTTGGTGTTGTGGATGATTGCTAGGGCGTTGTTATGCAGTTGCTAGGGTGTTCTGGGTGAATACAAGGGTGTTACTGGGGAATGCTTTGGTGTTGTGGATGGTTGCTAGGGCGTTTTTATGCAGTTGCTAGGGTGTTCTGGGTGATTACAAGGGTGTTACTGGGGAATACTTTGGTGTTGTGGATGGTTGCTAGGGCGTTGTTATGCAGTTGCTAGGGTGTTCTGGGTGATTACAAGGGTGTTACTGGGGGATACTTTGGTGTTGTGGATGGTTGCTAGGGTGTTGTTATGCAGTTGCTAGGGTGTTCTGGGTGATTACAAGGGTGTTACTGGGGGATGCTTTGGTGTTGTGGATAGTTGCTAGGGTGTTGTTATGCAGTTGCTAGGGTGTTCTGGGTGATTACAAGGGTGTTACTGGGGAATGCTTTGGTGTTGTGGATGGTTGCTAGGGTGTTATTATGTAGTTGCTAGGGTGTTCTGGATGATTACAAGGGTGTTACTGGAGGATGCTTTGGTGTTGTGGATGGTTGCTAGGGCGTTGTTATGCAGTTGCTAGGTTGTTCTGGGTGATTACAAGGGTGTTACTGGGGGATACTTTGGTGTTGTGGATGGTTGCTAGGGCGTTGTTATGCAGTTGCTAGGGTGTTCTGGGTGATTACAAGGGTGTTACTGGAGGATCCTTTGGTGTTGTGGATGGTTGCTAGGGCGTTGTTATGCAGTTGCTAGGGTGTTCTGGGTGATTACAAGGGTGTTACTGGGGGATGCTTTGGTGTTGTGGATGGTTGCTAGGGCGTTGTTATGCAGTTGCTAGGGTGTTCTGGGTGATTACAAGGGTGTTACTGGGGGATGCTTTGGTGTTGTGGATGGTTGCTAGGGCGTTGTTATGCAGTTGCTAGGGTGTTCTGAGTGATTACAAGGGTGTTACTGGAGGATGCTTTGGTGTTGTGGATGGTTGCTAGGGCGTTTTTATGCAGTTGCTAGGGTGTTCTGGGTGATTACAAGGGTGTTACTTGGGAATACTTTGGTGTTGTGGATGGTTGCTAGGGCGTTGTTATGCAGTTGCTAGGGTGTTCTGGGTGATTACAAGGGTGTTACTTGAGGATGCTTTGGTGTTGTGGATGGTTGCTAGGGCGTTGTTATGCAGTTGCTAGGTTGTTCTGGGTGATTACAAGGGTGTTACTGGGGGATGCTTTGGTGTTGTGGATGGTTCCTAGGCCGTTGTTATGCAGTTGCTAGGGTGTACTGGTGGTTCCTTTGGTGTTGTGGATAGTTGCTAGGGCGTTGTTATGCAGTTGCTAGGATGTTCTGGGTGATTACAAGGGTGTTACTGGAGGATGCTTTGTTGTTGTTGATGGTTGCTAGGGCGTTATGCAGTTGCTAGGGTGTTCTGGGTGATTACAAGGGTGTTACTGGAGGATACTTTGGTGTTCCTTTGGCAGTCAAATCAATAATAATATTAAATATTA